>CM030366.1:121434768-121957958 GCA_017893485.1 Hemerocallis citrina
GATGAGGCTGACGTGGAGGAGGGGCCCACCTTCGGTTTGTGTAGGCAAGCTTCCACTGAGAGAAAGCAGTGGAATATGTAATGAAATGATCCCATATCGGAATTGAAAAGGATTAAAAATAATATTAAACTATAATTGCCTATGATCAAGAGTCACCTAATCGGTTAACCACCTTTTGAGAGGCAGCCTGTGGTGGACAGCTGTGCTACATAGTATCTAATTTGTCTTATAAATTGTATAAATTGTCTGAGCTAGGGGCAGGGGCGTTACACTAAATCACCTATAATTTTTTCCACACCTTACTCTCTTACTCTCTCAAATACTATTACAAACTCTCTCTTCGAAGAAGCTCTCTCTCTCTCTCCCCGTCTACTACATTTCTCAATTGACTACGTCTACTTCTACTATTATTTTTTCATTCATTTATGTATACGATTATTTCCGGAGTGCGGTATCAAAATTCACAACCTTTTCAACTTTTTTTTTTGTAGTTCTAACTTTTTTGTTACGAATTGTTTGTTGGTTTTTTGTATTTCTCTCTCAATCTTTTTATTGTTTTTTAGAATTTTTTTTAACATCTCTCCTAGATTGTTTTTTATTTTTTCACATACACTATTAGAACACCATAAATTGTTATTTTTTCACATACACTATTGCCATGTTTAGATCACGAGGTAACGACCGTAGCCAAAGTTGACAAAATTCCATCGGTACTTCACGTCGACCTCCAATAGTCCTACATTTAGAGCCCGAATTTATACCGAGTCCTATGGTATGATCTCACGATGTCCCTCCATATGACATCGAAGAAGAAATGCATAATGTTGACACACAAAGTCAACAAACTGAACTCACTAGTAGTAGAAAAACTATGGGGAAAACTAGCGATTGACACAAATATTATGACTATATTCCCGAAAAGGATAATCCGTGTGTAAGACATAAAGCTTGTTTTAAGAGTTACAAAAGGAGAAAAATTGAGGGAACGGGTACAATTAAATGACACATACAAAATGTACACAAGGATCTATTAGAAAACCAACCCGGCCGATAAAAAATTCACCCTAAGACCAAACATGTAGATAGCCACCCATATGATCCCAAAAATGTTCGACAGAAAATGACCCATCTAGTTATTAAGGAAGAGTTGCATTTTTTCAATTCTGATAGTAGGAACGTAAAGGAATTTAACCGAAATGCACTA
Source organism: Hemerocallis citrina (assembly GCA_017893485.1). NCBI lineage: Eukaryota > Viridiplantae > Streptophyta > Magnoliopsida > Asparagales > Asphodelaceae > Hemerocallis > Hemerocallis citrina. The sequence continues at coordinate 121,435,973 of CM030366.1, forward strand.
AATTCACATTGTAGAAGAATTCATAGAAATACACTCAAATCCGATTGTTTTAAACTTTACAACAAATTGAGAGATTGTTTAATTGCACTTTTGTATATAGTTTAATTTGTTGAGTATCGTTAACTTCTGATTGTTAAAAATGTTGTAACGATATTCCAATGATGGATATAACTTGTCATTTGATCGATAGTGATTGGATGATTAATAAGATGATCATATCACTTGCGGCTTTGTCGTATCCCCATAGTGGTTTAGTAATTGCACATCGTATTTTAGATGTTTGTGATATCTTTCATATTCGTGATAAAAAAATTTGTATTAGTTTTGATAATGCATCTAACAATAATGCTTCGATTAGTACATTAAAAACACAATTAGCTCCTCCATGCTTAGAAATTTTTCATGTTAGATATGCACGTCATATTTTGAATTTATGTGTTCAAGATGCATTGAAAATAACCGAATCATTTGTCCATAATATTAGAAATTGTGTACATTTTATCGCTTTAAGTGGTCCTATGCTTCAACAATTTAAAGAATGGTGTAAGCTTAAGAGTATACATTTTAGAAAATTTCCTAAGGATGTTAAACACCGAAGGAACTATACTTTTGATTTATTAAATTTTGTTATTCAATATAAAGCGTGTATAAATGATTTTTGTCATGCAAAAAATATGAAATTTTTTCAAATGAATGAAAAATCATGGTATTATGCCGAATCTTTGTTACAATTTAGAACATTTTAAAACATCAACTTTAAAATTTCCAAAATCTTATGATTCTACTTCTAACAGTATTTTTATTTTACTAAATGATGCAAACTTTTCAATAAATGATTGTTGACATTTACATTGGTCATAATGTTAAACCAGCATACACTAAAATTTTGAAGTATTTTAGTTCTCCTCCTATGTTGTATTGTATTGCTACAATTATGGATCCTCGTATCAAATTAGAGGGTACAAAGAGTTTGATTGAAATGTATTTTACTTTACTTTGAGATGAATCTAAAATTGATTGCAATGAATTTTTAGCTGCTTTGATGTAACACCCCGAAATCAATTTACATGTAATTCGTAGTTCAACAGGATCTTTTACTTCAATTCGTACAATTTTATAAGAAAATTAAAACTTTTTATTATACAATAAGTTCTTTACATCAACCCAGCGGAAATTAAAAAGAATACAACATAATAGATATACAATTTTAACATCAACAGCTTTAATCATGAAAGTAATCTTTAGCATCAATTTATCTTCATGTCCTTTTGCTAATCAAGTCCTGCACTGGAAAACAGTGGACACATCTGTTGCTTCAACCGACGCAATGCTATAAAACGGCGATCATCGCTATGCCGTAATATAACGATTCTCTTACTTTAGCAAACACAAACTTGAATGGACAATAAAGTGTAAAAGAGTGGCTATCTTAAACATGTCAGTGTATGATACGACTTAATGCCAAATGCGGATGTTATACTACAATGACACCAATGCATACATGTTCGGATTCTATGCATCCCATTCTACATAGGTCTAAGGACAAGCACCTACGTACTCCACATTATAGGGTTAAATTCCTCGCCATGCATCCTACTACTATGACTACTACAAGATTTACACACTCTACGAATATTGGTTCATGCCTCGGAATACTGGAGATCAATCCCACTCTGTGGACATTCTGTGGCCCTTTCGTCCATCGTCACGGAATACTGGGGATTGTCTCTCTCCGCGAGTCATTTTAGAACCCTCATCGTACAAATGCCCCATCAGCATCGCTTTCATCCCGGAATACTGGAGATCATTTCTGCTTCGTGGATCATTCTGTGGTGCTTACATCGATCATCCCAGAATACTGAGGACTGTCTCTCTTTAAGGATCATTTTGGAGTCCATAACTCATGTTTGCTCTTATTTCATCATGTCACCAACTAGTATCTGTCCTTAAGTTTAAAATATGAATAAATACTTCCACCTAGAGCTAGCTCAACCTCCTACTGGTCTTACACAAAAACACCGAGAACGACAGTCCATATTGGCCACTTCTCAAATCAATTAATCATTATCATTACTTGTCGACACCTCGGTCTCACTAAGCCTCTAGAATCAACATCTTTTCAGGTTCAAAAATTATGGGGTACTCATACCCTTATAATTCATATTTCAAATTTCATTTATTCACATCTCAATCAATCCTTTCATTTATTCTTATTTACCAACTTTGAAGTAAACACTTCTTGGTTGATCACACAACCAACAATTCACATTAACAAGCTTCAAAGTTTCTTCGATTAAGTAAACCTTTTTTTATATTCATCTATATTTTAATTATATTTCAAAATTCTATTAAAAAATATAGATTTTTAGTTTCATAAAAGAGCCTATTATATCTTTGTAGTTAAGATCATCTAAAATTATCCTCAATTACCTTATCTAAATTAATTTGCAAAACAGTAAGTTCAAAATCAGAAAACTACAGCTCATGCTACTTGTAAAAATCATAGAAAATTTTATACTTCATGAAACTTAGTGTTCTTTAGATCAAAATAAATTTATACAAGTCTACTACAATTTATTAGTTATAAGTTTCTCCAAAATATTGTAGCTAGAACCCTGAATTCTTCGAAATCTACAGTATGGTTGAATTATTGAAATACTACCACTTGTATAGTCTTGTAAAATTCAATATAAATTCAATTGTTTGTAAAAATTTGATTTCTTAGACTTTAAAGAAAGGTTACGAGTCTACTTCAAGTTCTTAGTTTTGACTTTTCTCAAATTACTTCATCTAAGATATTGAAATGATCAAAATCCGAAATGTGTACAGATTTCCAGCAACCAGTTAACTGCCAATCAGTCTTAAGTTTGGATTTTATTGAAATAGTAAACAACATCCAAATATTATGAAATTTTAAATAGATGTTCCTGACATATCCAAGATGTTCCTATAAAAATTTTAGCTCTATATTCCATCAAGTTTAATAGATATAATTTTCTGAATTGCAACTAAAACTTAAAACAACAACTTTATTTGCATAAATTAACAACTTTGTGTATGAATTTATACCCAATTCATTTAATTTAAACATGATATACTAATATGCACCCAATACCATTATAACAACTCAATCTAAAATTTCAATTTGTTAATCATGACAATTTTATAATAAATCTTTCAACTAGCATGCATTTATTTTTGTATCTCACTTCTAGTTATCAATACAACATGCAACATATCAAATTAGAAATTTAAAGAACACATGCCACATTTTCAATCATGGAACAATTAAACATGCATACTACAATATCTAGAAAGCAATGAAATCACCGCCTTGTTTTTGATGCAATAAAATAGACTTCTATAGGGATTGTTCCAAAGCTCTAACCAAGCAAGCATTCACCTCCTAACAATTTGCCAACACCAAAAGCTCATCTCTTTCTTTCTTTTCTCTCTTTCTTTTGTTTCTTTTAATGTACATTGTTCATGAATGAGAGTGGTATTTATAGAACTAAATTGGTGAAAGAAGAGGCACCCACTACCCAAAATAACTACTCATTATCCAAAATAGTTACCCACTCACAAAACCATTAACACAAAACCCCTACCCCTTCATATTCTTGGCCTACCAATCATTGGAGTGCACTCCATGTGCACACACTTCTCATTCTTTAATTATTTGTTATTAGTCCATTTGTGTGTGTTTGTTACATGACAAGTGTATAGAGTTAAAAAGTGTACATTTAAAGTGTAAAATAAAGTCATGGGCATCTTTTTTAATTAATTTCTAGTGGGCTTTAAGATGGACTTTAGGCCTATGGGTTTTAATAAAAAAATAAATAATACATTTGTCACAAATAAAATGAGAATAAAAATGTACATCACTTTGGAAAATTTTAGGGATTAAAATACATAAAATTTTACATGCAATGCACATGCAAAAATATTAAAAAATTAATTTGAGAGAACGAAAAATAGTCAAAACACAAAATACGTCGAACAATAATATTACGAATATTTTACGTAATGGAAAATATACGTAATCGACACGTGTATTGAAGGCACGTGCATTGTACGTAAAACCCAACGATTAAAATAAATATTTGAGTTGGCTAAAACTAGGATTGAAATGACTTTTGAGAAAATGGAAAACATATAAATAATCAGAATATAAGATACGTATGACATTTATATAAAAATATATTACGAATATTACTCATAACGGTACAAAATACATGTACGTAACACACGAGGGCAAAATTGTCATTACTCAATTTTGCGGGGTGTTACACTCTCCCACCCTTAGAATAGTTATGTCCTCAGAACTTACTAGGGTAAAAGTTGTATTTTGTACACACCAAAGAAAAATATTATTATTGTATATAAAAAACTGCAAATATTAAGAAAATAGATGTAATATAAAAATATGTAATGTGGAAAAAATAAGGTAAACTTATATAACAGAACTATGAGTATAAAAAATTTATATGAACGGAACAAGAAAAATTAGAAAAATAACATAAGAAAAGAATTGTGACCATAAGAGTTAGTATAGCTTGAAAGAAATTGTCATACGGAAATAATATTTGGTAATGTATTGGGGAAAAAAAAGTAAAATATAAATTTAGTCATTAATTGTAAAAGGATTTGGAAAACAAAGCAATTGGAAAGAATAAAGAGAAGCATAGTCGATAGATACTTTAATAAATAATTAATAAGCTTAGTAATCAAAATTTTATTAAAGTAATAAGCGGGAGAATGATTAAAATCGCAAACTAAACTAGTATCATATAGTACGAGATAAAATTTGAACTAGCAATTTAAGAAAATGTTGTTGGATAAAAATTGAAAATATATGACTGTTGAACTTTAGTTGAAAGAATACAGAATATAATATAAGTATAATAGTAAAATTTTACAATGATGTGTACAAAATAATATCATAAAATTTTCATACGTAAAAGTCAGAATTTGTAACTTGCTACCCTCTTTGCCTACATAAAATTATTTTTATTTTTATTTTATTTTTTATTTTATTTTTTTATTTTATGAAGGAATAAATAGTAAAACAAAATAAGGAAAGTATAAAGATGCAAAACAACTCGATAAATAATTGGAAAAGCATAATAATTGAAAAATAGTTAGCACTAATAATTGATGCTAAAGATGAATTGATGCTAAAGATGTTGATGCTAGAGTTGTATATATCATGTTGTAATCATTTAATTTCAGCTGTGTATTCTGTAACAAACATTGTTGTATAATAAAAAAAATTAATTTCCTTGCAAAATTGTACGAATTAAAGTAAAAGATCATGTTGTGCTACGAATTACATCTAAAATTGTACGACTGAAAGGCAGTCTGCAGTCGACTGCACGGTCGACCGACATGTAACACCCCGAATTCTATTTGCATGTAATTCGTAGCACAACAGGATCTTTTACTTCAAATTCGTACAATTTTACAAGGAAAATTAAAACTTTTCATTTACAATAAGTTCTTTACATCAACACGGTAGAAATTTGTCACGTCCCGCTTCCCAAAAATACGGAATGCAAGCACGTGACGTTGGCCCAGCGAATGACTTACGTCATTCATAAGCTGTTATTGATTCAACTCAACAATATAAATAAAAAGTAATACAACCACACATGCATTAAAAGAGTAATCACATGAATAACAACACTTGGAATTTAAGCATATAATATAAATCCAACATCTGGAATCAACAGTAACGATATTCGGGTCAAAAGCCCACAAATATAAGAAAATAACATTATTCAATTATTAAAGTTCAAAAAAAAAGAAACAATAATTATTTAAGCGGCACAGCAAAACAATTCTTTCACCATTGTTGCTCTCCTAGTCCATCAGGCAAATCTCCTTGATTACCTGTAAGCGGTTCATCTAAAAGAGAGAAAAATATGTCCTTAGAGCAAGTAGTGGACAGTAAGTAGAGAAACAGAGAAACAATGGCATTAACGGTATACAATGAATTCAATGAATGATGGAATCAATAGTATTGAACAGTGACAAAGCGATAATAGTGCAATGTGCAATAACGATGATTTATAACCATAACAATAAACAATAACAATAACGGTAAGCAATAACGATAACACTGTTCGGTAACGATGACAAAATGCAATGACAATGTAATGATGTCTTAAGTCTATTATTAATTTTAATCCTAACTAATGCGCGTACTACTGCATCCCATACTACAGGTTCGATGCATACAATCAATTTTGTTTAGACTAAGGTGGTAGATTCTATAGGTCATGTACTCGGCACAATAAAACATTTCAATAATAATCACTGGCTATTGAGAAATTTCTTGCACAATAACGAAAACACTAGCCATTTGCAATTTCTTGCACAATGGCGATAACACTGGCCATTTGCAATTTCTTGCACAATGACGATAACACTGGCTATTTGCAATTTCTTGCAAAATGACGATAATGATAATTTGGGAACGAGGCCCACATTTCCGAGTACAACCACTATATTATCAACTACCCTAGTCAACCCTTAACACCGGCTTGATTAACATTTTTTATTCAATTAACTTGCAATACTAATAGGGAACAATAGGGACATAAGTATCAATGGAAAATGATAATGCGATTAATAAGGGACACTAGAATGATGAAAACACAACCCTAAGATCATGCAATATACTATATACAATCAAATACACCAAATTCAAAATTATAGATTCAATTATATATATTAAACATAGAAACACAATTCTTGACAGCAGTAGGTTGTTGTATCAATAAGAATTTCTGTTTCTACAGGATAGTAAATGTAGATCCATCAGGATTTTTAGAAGCTAGACTCCTGCCCGGTTCCAACGCATATTTAAAGTCCAAATTCCGACAACAGTAGCTAGGTGAATTTCAGTGTTCTTTACAGGTTACTGTTTCTGACTGGTTATCAGTGTCAACTAGTTTCAGTTGTAACAGTAGTAAATATTCATTGTAAAAGTCAGTAAAAATAATTTTTATTACCATAAGTATGTTGGCTATCAGTCTGGAAATTATCATGGTAATATTTGATCATTAGTTGACCTAGTTTATCAGCTTAACATGGTATGTGTATAAATCTGAAAATACAGCGCAGCTGCAGTAAAATGGTCATAACTCATGCAATATAAGTCGGAATTCAAAAATTCTGGATGTTCTAGAAACTAGAAACATGGGGCTACATTTTAGATTCAGAAAGTTATTGATTTTGATGACATGATCTAGGTTGAAACAACATGGTATTGTTCAGGTTGGCAATAAATTTCAGGATCTCAATATATTTTTCATGCATAAAAATAATTAGAATGTTATGAACGATGAGTTGGGGGTTAACAATCATAAATTACAACGAGTTACATCTATGTGAGCATGGTATTAAGATGTATAATGTTCATAACCCTACTAATCACAATCGACTAGCACACCAACATCAATCACATAAACAATCAATACTAGTATACAATCTACAATTGTTGTGTGATGTCATGAAATGAAATACAATAATAATCCATATTCCTATATTCAATAATTAACTTCATGAATGCATGCAAGATCTCTGTACATTGGAGGCAAGGACGGCACGAAGTCAAGACTACTACTTGGATTCGCTCGTGTAAATCCGTAGCATCCCAACGATAGATAACAATAAACAATATACGATAATAAATATGGATCTACTTGCGGAATTCAATAAACGATCTCGAATATGATACAATAACTATTCGAGGGGAAATGACTTGCCTTTAACAATGACGTTAGATCCGATATAGGGAATAACAGAATTAGGATCTCGGGCGACAAATCACGGACACGAAGCACTAACACGTGTGAGCCACGTGCAAGACCAAAAGAGCAAGACACCAATAGATTGGATCCCCTACTCTTCCAAAACAGCAAACACTGAAACTCCAACTCTCCCCCACACAAAATAGCAAACAGCAATGGATTAATCCCCCTCTTCCAAACACCGAATAGCCAAACTATCCAATCCTGATCTTCTTCTCAGACGCGACAGAGAGAGAGTTGGCGGGAGAGGGATCGGTGACGGCGGCGGCTGGCGACGCTTCGGCGAGGGTGCTCAGGGCTGACGACGGCAACACTGTGGTCAGGAAGCGACGCAGCGACGGAGAGATGACTGAGCTAGCGGTGCTCTGTTTCTTCACCGAAACAGAGGAAGAAGACGAGACGGCGAAGGTGACGGGAAGGGAGATGGCAATGGGTGCTGGCATGGTGGAGGGCGATCAGGGACGAGGATGAAGCGAACAGTGCGGCGAGCGGTAGGCTCGAGTGGCGAGGCGATTGGCGAAGCGTCTGAGTTCGGCAATGGCATTGAGGAGGAGTAGTCGAAGGGGATGGTGGTACTCAGCAATGACGAGCAGTTGACTGAGGCGGGGTGAGGACGAAGAAGTCGACGATGCTGCGGTGTTTGTCGTGGCTCTGGTCACTGGCGGGGTGAGGCGACAAGGTTCCGAAGAAAGGGACGATGAGGAGGAGTAGCAGCGGAGGGAGGCGAAGGAGGAAGACAAGGAGGTGGTTGCAGGTGTCGGAGGGCTCGAAGGTGGTTCGAGCGGAAGGAGGAAGATGAGGGCTCAGAGCTTCGAAGCTCGGCAATGGCGGAAAAGGAAACCGCGATGGCGAGGGAGAGGATGACAGAGGGCGACGAGGGGATCTTTGGTGGTTGCAGAGGGCTCAGAGCTTCGAAGCTCGGCAATGGCGGAAGAGGAAACCGCGATGGTGAGGGGGAGGATGGCGGAGGGCGACGAGGGGATCTTCGGTGGTTGTAGGGGTTAACGGGTGAATGGCGAGGTGGTTCAGAGGTAGAAGAGGTGAAGGAGACGGAAGGCTGAAGGTAGAAGATGATGAATAGGGAAAGGAGGGTTGGCGGCGGGGTTAAACAGTAGAGGGGTAGGGTTAATAGTGTGATTAGGGTTAGGAGAAGATTATGGTATTTATAGGGTGTTTTAGGGTATTGGGCTATTGGGTATGAATGGGATCCAATAGGAGTTAATAGGATTTGGGTTTTTGGGTTTAAAATCCAGTAGGGAAACAATTAGGATTATAGGGTTTATAAAACATACATATATACAAGTACATTAAATCAAATAATGAATACGTATAAAATATGATTGGCTTAAAATAAAATAATAATAATAATAATAATAATATTAACAATAAAAATAATGATACTGTAAAATAATAATGCCAACAAAATAATACTGGTAATTATAATAATAGTAAAAATATTAATAATAATGCTGATAATAGTAACAATAAAAATGATAATAATAACAACAATAATAATAATATTAATAACAATAATAATAATAATATATGTATATCAAAATGCAAAATTCGGTTTTTAACAAATAATTAAAATAATCTAAACAATACATAGTACAAGTGGTAGATCAAGTAGAAATAGGAATTTGGGTTAAAATATACCATTATTTGAAAATAAACATAATTTTCGATTAGAAAAGATTTTAACAGAAAATCCAAAAAAAATGAATTTAACACAAACTAGATTTATAAATAATCAAAATACATAAAATCATTCAAAATATATATATTTACGGGAACGGGGGTTACAAAATTACAACAAAGAAATATACAAATTAAACATCAACAACTTAAATCTGAAGATAATCTTTAACATCAATTCTTATTTTTCTCTTTTTGCCAATCCAAGTCCTGCACTGAAAAAACTGTGGGTACGTCAATTGCTTACAACCGACGCAATGTTATAAAAAAACAATCCTCACTATACCATAATATAACGATTCTCTTATTTTAGCAATCACAAACTTGAATGCATATTAAAGTGTAAAAGAGTGACTATCATAAACATGTCAGTATATGATATGCCTTAGATGCCTAATGCAGAATTACACTACGATGCACTAATGCATACTTATTCGGATTTTGTGCATCCCATTCTACATAGGTCCGAGAGCAAGCCCTTATCGTACTCCTCATTATAAGGTTTAATCACTCGCTATGAATTAGTACTACGGTGACTAATGTATGATTTAGGTATCCTGTGAATATCTAGTACCACCTCGATAATTCTTAAGTATCGCACTCCCACCGCAAGTGATTTTGGACATACTGCCTCACATCCCAATAATTCTGGAGGCGAATACCCACACCGCGAGCTACGACCTCAATAATTCTTGAGAGTCGTTCTCCTACCCCAAGTGATTTTTGGCCATCACGCCTTTCACCCCGAAAATAATGGAGACGAAACTCACACCGCGCTGTCAACGGTACCTCATCATACAAATACCCCATGAGCGGTGCCTCGATCCCGGTAATTCTGAAGGAATATCTCCTACCGCGAGCGGCAACTCCGATAATTCTGAAGATAACCTCCTACCGCGCTATCTAGGCCCTCATACTCATGTTTGTCCAGACTCCAAACTTCATCACATCTTCCCTTAGTGCATGTCCTTAAGTTTTAGTTTAAAATCATTACAACCTAGAGTTAGCTTACCCTACCGGACTTAAATCAACACAAGAGAAAGTTAGCCCAAACTGGCTACTTCTAAAGAGATACTTAACCAGTTAACCCACACTGGTTAGTTCTCAAATTTTTATTAGTCACAATTGCCGGTTACCCAGGGTCTTGCCTAGCCTCTAGATTCCAACATCTTTTCATGTTCAAAAAATCATGGGGTACTCATACCTTTATAATTCATATTTTCAATTTCATTTATTCACATCTCAATCAACGCTTTCATTCATTCTTATTTACCAACTATGAAGTAAACACTTCTTGGTTGATCACACAACCAACAATTCCCTTTAATAAGCTACAAAATTTCTTCGATTAATTAAATCATCTTCATATTCATCTATATTTCAATTATAAATCTCAATTATATTCAAAAGATAGATTTATTAGTTTCATGAAAAGATTCTACTATATGTATTTAGTTAATATCACCTAAAATCACCCTCAATTACTTCGTCTAACTTCATTTGCAAAATAGTAAGTTCAAAATCAGAAAACCACAGCACATGCTACTTGTAAAAATCATAGAAAATTGTATACTTCATGAAACTTTGTGTTATTTAGATGAAAATAAAGGTATAAAAGTCTACAACAATTTTTTAGTTATAAGTTTCTCCAAAATATTGTATCTATAACCCTGAATTCTTCGAAATCTACAGTAGGGTCGAAATATTGAAATACTGCCACTTGTTCAGTCTTGAAAAATTCATTATAAATTCAATTCTTTGTGAAAAATTGATTTCTTAGACTTTACAGAAAGGTTAACGAGTCTACTTCAAGTTTTTAGTTTTGACTTTTCTCAAATTACTTCATCTAAGATGTTGAAATGTTCAAAATCCGAAATGTATAAAGATTTCTGGCAACTAGTCAACTGTCAACCAGTCCTAAGTTTGGATTTTATTAAAATAGTAAACGACATCCAAAAATTATGAAATTTTAAAGAGATGTCCCTGACATATACGAGATGTTCCTAAAAAATATTTAGCTCAAGATTCCATCTAGCTTAATAGATATAATTTTCTGAAGTGCAACTAAAACTTAAAACAACAACTTCCTTTGCATAAATTAACAACTTTGTGTATGAATTTTTACCCAATTAATTTAATCTAAACATGATATACTAGTGTGTACCAAATACCATTATAACCACTCAATCTAAAATTATAATTTGTTAATCATGATAATTTAATAATAAATCTTTCAACTAGCATGCATTTGTAATCCTATCTCACTTCTAGTTATCAATACAACATGCAACATATCAAATTAGAAATTTAAAGAGCACATGCTATATTTTCAATCATGGAAAAATTAGACTTGCATACTAAAATATCTAGAAAACAAAAGATATCACTCACCTTAGTTCATGAAAAAGTGAAAGAAAGCTCCTAGAAAGTTGCTCCTAGCTCCAACACGAATGAGACATGCTTCTCCTCCTAGCAAAATCCGAAAGCTTCCTTCCTCCTTGCACAAACCGAACACTCCTTCTCTCTTTCTTTCTTTTGTTTCTTTTGATTTTTGTGAAAAATACACATACAATAGGAGGTATTTATAGGGCTAAATGGGTGAATGAAGAGACACCAACTATCCAAAATTAATACCCACTATCCAAAATAAATACCCACTTTCAGAGACTCCTACCTTTTCCTCTCCTTGGCCGGCCATGCCTCTTGATGTGCACACACGTGCACGTGCACACACGTGCACGTGCACACACTTCTCATTATTTTAATTATTTGTTATTAGTCCATTTGTGTGTGTTTGTTACATGACAAGTGTATAGGATTAAAAAGTGTTCATTTTAAGAGTAGAATTAATTATAGGATTTTCTTTTAAATAAATTTTCTAGTGAGCTTTAAGATGGACTTTAGGTCTATGAGTTTTTATTAAAATAAAAAATATATAAAAAATAACACAAGGTGACAAATAAAATGATAAAGAAATGTGCATGATTTTTTAAAGAAAATTTTAGGGACTAAAATACATAAAATTTTACGTGCAATGCACGCATAAAAACAAATATTCAAATACGAAATAGATTTGATTAACGTGGAAATGTTTATAAATATTCGAAATATAACAAACGAAAAATATTTATTTTGATAATGTTATGGATATTTCACGTAACAGAAAATATACGTAATCGACACGTGTATTGAAAGCACGTGCAATGTACGTAAAACACAAAGATTAAAATAAATATTTGAGTCAGCTAAAAATTAGGATAAAAATGATTTTTGAGAAAACGAAAAATATATAAATAATCAGAATATAAGATACGTATGATATTTATATAAAAATACGTTACGAATATTACTCGTAACGGTACAAAATATACGTGCGCAACACGCGAGGGAAAAATTGTCATTACTCAATTTTGCGGGGTGTTACACTCTCTCTCCCTTAGAACAATTCTGTCCTCAGAACTTACTAGGGTAAAGTTATATTTCGTACACACCAAGGAAAATAACATTATTGTATATAGAAAACTGCAAATATTAAGGAAAAAAATGTAGTATAGGAATATGTAATGTGGAAAAATAAGGTAAACTTATATAAGAAAACTATGAGTATCAAAATTTCATAAGAACGGAACAAGAAAACTATAAAATAGCATAAGAAAAGAAATGTGACCATAAAAGATATGATAGATTGAGAGAAATTTTTATACAAAAAATAATATTAGGTGAAGTATTAGGTAGAAGGAAAGTATAAATTTAGTCGTTAATTGTGAAAGAGCTTGGAAAACAAAGCAATTTGGAAAGAATAAAGAGAAGCATAGTCAATAGATACTTTAATAAATTATTAATAGGTTTAGTAATCAAAAATTTACCATAGTAATAAGTGGGAGAATGATTAAAATTGCAAATTGAACTAGTATTACGAGATAAAATTGAATTAGTAATTTAACAAAATGTTGTTGGATAAAAATCTGAAAATATATGAGTGTTGAATTTTAGTTGAAAGAATACATAATATAATATAAGTATGATAGTAAAATTTTACAATGATGTGTGAATAATATCATAAAATTTTCATTCTTAAGAGTTACATAAAATTAATTAATTAATTAATTAATTTTTATGAAGAAGTAAATAGTAAAACGAAATAAGGGAAGGTATAAAAATGTAAAGCAACTCGATAAATAATTGGAAAAGCATAATAATTGAAAAATAGTTAGCACTAATCATTTAATAAGTGATAACTTAATAAAAATACGTAAAAGAAATAGCAAAATTAAGTAATGTGAAGCGCATGAAAATACAGAGGATAAAACATCAATAAAGAAAACGAGTGAGTCAAACTTAAAAGATTAAGTTTAAGGGTTGTAAATAAAATAATAAATATCAAAGTGAATTATTTGAAAAATATTAAATGTTAAAGAAGAAAAGTACTATGAGGAAAAAATACACGAAGAAAATAAAAGTGTAAGGTATCATGAATGTAGATTCAAACCCACCACGCTTCTGTTGCGCCACTCTGATACCAAGGAAAAACATGCTCGCATACAATACTATAGCAATTGTATACGAGGAGAGCATCATAAATGCAAGTTCCATGACTTCATCCTTCATGACTCCAGCCATCAAATAGGGAAAGGGAGGAGAAGACATCAATGTATAGGGCAACATAAATGTAAATCAACTTACATTTAAATCTCTATAAACTGAACTCACACTCCTAATGTCCACCCTAATGTGTCGTCCTTATAATTTTGTACTACTTATTGAAGTTGGCTCCGATATCACTCTGTAACACCCCGAATTTCATTTATATGTAATTCGTAGCACAACATGATCTTTTACTTCAATTTCGTACAATTTTATAAGGAAATTAAAACTTTTCATTTACAATAAGTTCTTTACATCAACTCAGCGGAAATTACAAAAAAAAATATACAAATTAAACATCAACAACTTAAATGTGAAGATAACCTTTAGCATCAATTCTTCTTTTTGTCTTTTTGCAAATCCAAGCTCAGCACTGAAAAACTGTGGACACGTCAGTTGCTTACAACTGACGCAACGTTATAAGACATCGATCCTCACTATGCCATAATATAACGATTCTCTTACTTTAGCAAACACAAACTTGAATGCACATTAAAATATAAAAGAGTGATTATCCTAAACATGTCAGTGTATGATATGCCTTAGATGCCTAATGCAAATTTACACTACAATGCACTAATGCATCCTTGTTCGGATTCTATGCATCTCATTCTACATAGGTCCGAGGGCAAGCCCTTATCGTACTCCTCATTATAGGGTTCAATCTATCGCTATGAATTACTACTACGATGACTAATGTATGTTTTAGGTATCCTATGAGTATCTAGTACCACCCCGATAATTCTTGAGTATCGCACTCTCACCGCGAGTGATTTTGGACACACTGTCTCACACCCCGATAATTCTGGAGATGAATACCTACATTGCAAGCTATGACCCCGATAATTATTGAGAGTCGTTCTCCCACCACAAGTGATTCTTGGCCATCACGCTTCACACCCCAAAAATTCAGGAAACGAAACCCACACCGCGCTGTCATCGGTACATCATCACACAATTACCCCATGAGCGTCACCTCGATCCCGGTAATTGTGAAGGAATATCTCCCACTGGGAGCCGCAACCCTGATAATTCTGAAGATAACCTCCCACCGCGCTATCTAGGCCCTCATACTCATGTTTGCCCAAACTTCATCACATCTCTCCTTAGTGCATGTCCTTAAGTTTTAGTTTTAAATCATCACAACCTAGAGTTATCTTACCCTACCGGACTTAAATCAATACGAGAGAAAGTTAGCCCAAACTGGCTACTTCTCAAGAGATACAAAACCCATACTGGTTAGTTCTCAAATTTTCATTATTCACAATTGTCGGTTACCCAGGGTCTCGCATAGCCTCTAGATTCCAACATCTTTTCATGATCAAAAAATTATGGATACTCATACCCTTATAATTCATATTTTCAATTTCATTTATTCACATCTCAATCAATCATTTCATTCATTCTTATTTACCAACTATGAAGTAAACACTTCTTGGCTGATCACACAACCAACAATTCACTTTAATAAGCTACAAAATTTCTTCGATTAAATAAACCATCTTCATATTCATTTATATTTCAATTATAAATCTCAATTCTATTCAAAAGATAGATTTATTAGTTTCATAAAAAGAGTCTACTATATCTTTGTAGTTAAGATCACCTAAAATCATCCTTAATTACTTCGTCTAACTTCATTTGCAAAACAGTAGGTTCAAAATCAAAATCTTGCAGCTCATACAACTTGTAAAAATCACAGAAAATCATATACTTCATGAAACTTTGTGTTCTTTAGATTAAAATAAAGGTATACAAGTCTACTACAATTTCTTAGTTATAAATTTCTCCAAAATATTGTATCTATAACCTTGAATTCTTCGAAATCTACAGTAGGGTCGAAATATTAAAATACTGCCACTTGTTCAGTCTTGAAAAAAATCAGTATAAATTCAATTCTTTTTTAAAATTTGATTTCTTAGACCTTACAGTTACAGAAAGGTTAACGAGTCTACTTCAATTTCTTAGTTTTGACTTCTTGAAAACAGTAGGTTCCGAAATGTGTACAGATTTTCAGCAACTAGTCAACTGTCAACCAGTCCTAAGTTTGGATTTTATTAAGATAGTAAAAGACATCCAAAAATTATGAAATTCTAAAGAGATGTCTTGACATATACGTGATGTTCCGATAAAAGTTTTAGCGCTAGATTCCATCTAGTTTAAAAGATAAGATTTTCTGAAGTGTAACTAAAACTTAAAACAACAACTTCCTTTGCATAAATTAACAACTTTGTGTATGAATTTATAACCAATTCATTTAATCTAAACATGATATACTAGTGTGCACCCAATACCACTATAACCACTCAATCTAAAATTTCAATTTGTTAATCATGACAATTTTATAATAAATCTTTCAACTACCATGCATTTGTTTTGGTATCTCACTTCTAGTTATCAATACAACATGCAACATATCAAATTAGAAATTTAAAGAACACATGCCACATTTTCAATCATGGAACAATTAGACATGCATACTACAATATCTAGAAAGCAAAAGATATCACCCACCTTAGTTGATGAAAAAGTGAAAGAAAGATCCAAGAAAGTTGCTCCTAGCTCCAACAAGAATGAGACCTGCTTCTCCTCGTAGCAAAATCAGAAAGCTTCCTTACTCCTTGCACAAACCGAACACTCCTTTTTTTTCTTTCTTTTTTTAATTTTTTTTAATTGATTTTTGTGAAAATATCCATACAATAGGATGTATTTATAGGGCTAAATGGGTGAATGAAGAGACACCCACTACCCAAAATAAATACCCACTTTCACAAACTCCTACCTTTTCCTCTCCTTGGCTGGCCATGCCCCTAGTGTGCACACACGTGCACGAGCACACACTTCTCATTCTTTTAATTATTTTTTATTGTCCATTTGTGTGTGTTTGTTACATGACAAGTGTGTAGGATTAAAAGTGTTCATTTTAAGAATAGGATTAATTATGAGCTTTTCTTTTAAATAAATTTTCTAGTGGGCTTTAAGATGGACTTTAGGCCTATGAGCTTTTATTAAAATAAAATAATAATAAAAATAACACAAGGTGACAAATAAAATGAGAAATAAATTTGCATGACCTTTTAAAGAAAGTTTTGGGGACTAAAATATATAAAATTTTACGTGCAATGCACGCATAAAAACAAATATTCAAATACGAAATAGATTTCATTAACGAGAAAATATTTATAAATATTCTGAATATAGCATACGAAAAATATTTATTTTGATAATGTTACGGATATTTCACGTAATAAAAAATATAGAAGTCGGCACGTGTATTGAAAGCACGTGCAATGTACGTAAAACACAATGATTAAAATAAATGTTTTAGTTGGCTAAAAATAGGATAAAAATGAGTTTTGAGAAAATAGAAAATATATAAATAGTTAGAATATAAGATACGTATGACATTTACATAAAAATACATTACAAATATTACTTGTAACGATACAAAATACACGTGCATAACACGCGAGGGCAAAATTGTCATTACTCAGTTTTGCGGGGTGTTACAATTCCTGTTGTGTAAAAAATCCTGTTGTGCAACACCCCGAATTCCATTTACATGTAATTCGTTGTTCAACAGGATCTTTTACTTCAATTCGTACAATTTCACAAGGAAATTAAAACTTTTTATTATACAATAAGTTCTTTACATCAACGTAGCGGAAATTAAAAATAATACAACATAATAGATATACAATTTTAACATCAACAGCTTTAATCATGAAAGTAATCTTTAGCATCAATTCATCTTCATGCCATTTTGCTAATCCAAGTCCTGCATTGGAAAACTGTGGGCATGTCAGTTACTTACAACCGATACAATTATATAAAACGGCGATCCTCACTATGCTGTAATACAACGAATCTTTTACTTTATCAAACACAAACTTGAATGTACAACAAAGTGTATAAGAGTGACTATCCTAAACATGTCAGTGTATGATATGACTTAATGCCTAATGCAGATGTTATAATACAATAACATTAATACATACTTGTTCGGTGTCTATGCATCTCATTCTATATAGGTCCGAGGGAAAGCACCTACGTACTCCACATTATAGGGTTAAATCCCTCGTCATGCATCCTACCACTAAGACTACTACAAGATTTAGACACTCTACGAAAGTTGGTTCTCGCCTCAGAATACTGGAGATTAATCTCGTTTCGTGGATCATTCTGAGGCCCTTTCGTCCATCGTCCTTAAATACTGGGGACTGTCTCTCTCTGCGAGTCATTCTGAAATACTTATTGCACAAATGTCCCATGAGCGTCGCTCTCGTCCCAAAATACTGAAAATCATTTCCGCTCTGTGGATCATTCTGTGGCCCTTACGTCCATTATCCCAGAATACTGGAGACTGTCTATCTCCAAGGATCATTCTGGAGTCCATAACTCACGTTTGCTCTTATTTCATCATGTCACCAACTAGTGTATATCCTTCAGTTTAAAACATGAATAAATACTTCCACCTAGAGCTAGCTCACCCTCCTACTGGTCTTACACAAAAATACCGAGAACGATAGCCCATATTGGCCACTTCTCAAATTAATTAATCATTATCATTACTTGCCAACACCTGGGTCTCACTAAGCTTTTAGAATTAACATCTCTTTATGTTAAAAAATTATAGGGTACTCATACCCTTATAATTCATATTTTCAATTTCATTTATTCACATCTCAATCAATCCTTTCATTCATTCTTATTTACCAACTATGAAGTGAACACTTCTTGGTTGATCACACAACCAACAATTCACTTTAATAAGTTACAAAGTTTCTTCGATTAAGTAAATTCTTTTACATATTCATCTATATTTCAATTATAAATCTCAATTTTATTCAAAAGATAGATCTATTAGTTTCGTAAAAGATCCTGCTATATCTTTGTAGTTAAGATCACCTAAAATGTTCCTCAGTTACTTCATCTAAATTCATTTGCAAAATAGTAAGTTCAAAATCAAAAACTACAGCTCATGCTACTTATAAAAATCATAGAAAATTATATACTTCATGAAATTTTGTGTTCTTTAAATCAAAATAAAGGTATATAAGTCTACTACAATTTCTTA
This sequence comes from Hemerocallis citrina, assembly GCA_017893485.1. Classification (NCBI taxonomy): domain Eukaryota; kingdom Viridiplantae; phylum Streptophyta; class Magnoliopsida; order Asparagales; family Asphodelaceae; genus Hemerocallis; species Hemerocallis citrina. The sequence continues at coordinate 121,455,206 of CM030366.1, forward strand.
GTTATAAGTTTCTCCAAAATATTGTATCAATGACCCTGAATTCTTCGAAATCTACAGTAGGGTCGAATTATTGAAATACTGCCACTTATACAGTCATGTAAAATTCATTATATTCTTTGTGAAAATTTGATTTCATAGACTTTACAGAAAGTTTAACGAGTCTGCTTCAAGTTCTTAGTTTTGACTTTTCTCAAATTACTTCATTTAAGATGTTGAAATGATCAAAATCCAAAATTTGTATAGATTTCCAACAATTAGTCAACTGCCAACCTATCCTATGTTTGGATTTTATTAAAATAGTAAACGAGATCCAAAAATTATGAAATTTTAAATAGATGTTCCTGACATATCCGAGATGTTCATATAAAAATTTTAGTTCTATATTCCATCTAGTTTAATAGATATGATTTGCTGAAGTGTAACTAAAACTTAAAACAATAACTTTATTTGCATAAATTAACAAATTTGTGTATGAATTTATACCCAATTCATTTAATTTAAACATGATATACTAGTATGCACCCAATACCACTATAACAACTCAATCTAAATTTTTAATTTGTTAATCATGACAATTTTATAATAAATCTTTTAACTAGAATGCATTTATTTTCGTATCTCACTTCTAGTTATCAATACAACATGCAACATATCAAATTAGAAATTTAAAGAACATATGCCACAATTTCAATCATGGAACAATTAAATATGCATACTACAATATCTAGAAAGCAATGAAATCACTCACCATGTTTTTGATGCAATGAAATAGATTCGTATAAGAATTGTTCCAAAGCTCCAACCAAGCAAGTCTTCACCTCCTAGCAATTTGCCAACACCAAAAGCTTCACCTTTTTTTTTTTCTTTTCTCTCTTTCTTTTGTTTCTTTTAGTGTACATTGTTCATGAATGAGAGAGGTATTTATAGGGCTAAATGGGTGAATGAAGAGACACCCACTACCCAAAATAAATACCCATTATCCAAAATAATTACCCACTCACAAAACCATTAACACAAAACCCCTACCCCTTCACATTCTTGGCCGGCCAACCTTTGGAGTGCACATGTGCACGTGCACTCTACGTGCATACACTTCTCATTGTTTAATTATTTGTTATTAGTCCATTTGTGTGTGTTTGTTATATGACAAGTGTATAAGGTTAAAAAGTATACATTTAAAGTGTAAAATTATGTCATGGGCCTCTCTTTTAATTAATTTCTAGTGGGCTTTAAGATGGACTTTAAGCCTATGGGTTTTAATAAAAATAAATAAATAATACATTTCTAACAAATAAAATGGGAATAAAAATGTACATCACTTTAGAAAATTTTAGGGATTAAAATACATAAAATTTTACGTGCAATGCACGTGCAAAAATATTAAAAAATTAATTTGAGAGAACGAAAAATAGTCAAAATACAAAATATGTCGAACAATAATGTTACAGATATTTCACATAACGGAAAATATACGTAATCGATACGTGTATTGAAAGGTGCAATGTATGTAAAACCCAATGATTAAAAATATTTGAGTTAGCTAAAAAAAAGGATTGAAATGACTTTTGAGAAAATGGAAATCATATAAATAATCAGAATATAAGATACGTGTCATGCCCCACTTCTCAAAATACGGGAATACGAGCACGTGACATGGCCTAGCGAATGATTTTAACATCATCCATAAGCTATACCAGTCTTAACTCAACAACATAAAAGGAAATAATCATAACCACGCAGATAAATATAATCACATAAACAGAATAAAATTCAATAACCGAATCTGGAATACAAGAACTTACCAAATAGCTCGAGAATATGCAATGCGGTAACAGTTCGACGAGTTCCATTCGATTACCCATCATTGTACCTGTATGACGTAACTCAAAAGAAAGAGGAAGAGAACCCGTTAGAGCAAGCTTCGGGCGACAAGTAGCAGAAAGCAGTAAAATAGGAAATAAATGACTATATAACAAGAACAGAAATTGGAACGATATTGGAGTCAATAAATGATAAAGGTAACAAAATCAAAAGTTGATAATCAATAATTCAGAATCAGGAATCAATGTTTAATAACTAGTATTCAGTATTAGTGTCAATGTTCAATGTTCATTTATGTCTATAAGTCTATTATTTATTTTAATCATAACTAATGCACGTACTACTGCATCCCATACTACAGATTCTATGCATACAATCAATTTCGTTTAGACCAAGGTGGTAGATTCTATAGATCATGTACTCGGTAACGATATTCAATAACGACCGATGACCGAATCAATCGAGATATTGTAGTCAATAATCTACAATTAATCGATGACCGATATGACCAATAGACCAATAGACCGATAGATCGATAGACCGATAGATCGATAAATAGGGAAACACAGGCCCTTCCTCCGAGTATAATCACTATGTCATCGACTATCCTAGTCAACCCTTAATCCCGGCTTGATTAATATTTTATTAACAGTCATTTATGATTAACAGTCATTTATGAACATGCATGTGGTCAATGTGGGCGATGATATCAATACTCATGCAACGGGTACAATCGATGAGACCAATAACACTAGTACAATTTTAAGATGATATCAAGACTATACAATACATGAAATACACATGGTACAATTTATTAAATATGGAAAACACAGTTTGTATGCAAAACATAACAATATATGGACTAAGTGTACTACGATTTCTATGTGCAAGATTTTAAGTTAGTGTCAGGAACCGGGTCGAAACCTCAGTACGAACTCGGGCAATGACAAGGCAGTATATTTGAAAGTTCCATAATACAAATAGCTTACGGTTCAAGTTTTATTTCAATAGCAATGGCACGATAAGACAACTATGAATCAACAACATTATACAATAAGTAAACAACGGAGTTCAGTTAAATGTGATATTCAAATTGATTACTACTTGCCGGATTTCAAAAAGTATTTTCTTGAACTAGAAACAATAAAAAAATTAAGTTCAAGAGACGCTTGCCTGTTAGGAGACGATCCTGAATATAAAAGAATAACGGGATTAGGATCTCGGGCGAAAATCCCAAGACACGTGCGAATCACGTGCGAAACAGCAACACAACAACACAAAACAGCAATCACTCCAAACATAACAGGAAACCACAACTCCTTCACACAAACAGCATACACCAATACTGGATCCCCTTAATTCCACAACAGCAAACAACCAAACACCTACACAGATCGATCCTTCTCTCTCATCCTTCCCAAACAGCAAACAAAGAAACCAACTGTCCCCTCTCCTGCTGAACACCAAACAGCCAACTCCTTCTTCCAAAACACCAAACAGCAATGTTGATGATGATGATGATGATCAAATCTAACGGCCAAGATCACCCCGATGGTGATGATCAAGATCCAATCGAGCGGTCAACAATCAAAGTGATCAAAACTTCACGATCACACAATAACTCCTCAAGAAGAACAGCTGGGGGTGGCGGTGAGGTGAAAAGGGGACAGTGACGTTGGATCGCGCTGTCACTCTGGCTTTACTGTTCACTGTAGTCGGAGAGAAACATCGAAACACCAGAGCGCTGGCATTGCTGCCATCTGGTGGCGGGCTTAGGAGGACGGAAGACAGGGCTGCATCGCGGTGGTTGCGGCGTGATGATAGGGAGAGAACGGTTGGGGTCTGGTGCTGGGTTGAGGGGGAGGCAGGGCAGGAAGCTATCGCTGTGCCGAAGAGAAGTCACGACGCAAGGGAGGGGTCGGCTGATCCTGAGCGTCGGCTGGCTGGGACTGTTGTCGACGTCGGGAAGTGACGCGACGCAAGGGAAGACGAGCGGGAGAACATGCACAGCGGGGCATGGCGCTGCATAGGGAGCACGGGGCTGGACGGAAGAGAGAGGGCACTGGAAGGAGAAGGGAGAAAGATATGAGCGGCGCAGCGAGGACGGGGCTGCGGCACAGGGAGACGGGATTGCAGGTGGAGGAGAAGGGTTTGGAAGATGAAACGACAGAGGGAAGGTGGCTAGTGCATGTGGGGGGGGGTAATGGGTTTATATAGGTAGATATAGGTTAGGGTTTAGGCTGAGTAGGGTTTTGGGTAGGGTGCTATCGGGTTTGGGTTAGCTATCGGGTTTAGGTAGTAGGATTAAAAGAGTTAATGGGTATTAATAAGATATAGGTTTTAAATAGGATTTAAATAAAAGATCCAATCGAATAGATAAAATAATAAATAAAAAGTATTTGTACTACAATATGAAAATTATTTGAAATACTACAAAACAATTATCAATAGAAATAGATTTTAAATTAAGAATCAAGGGTAAAAGATAAAAATAACATGAATAACAAAAATAACAATAATCATAATAATAATAAAAATAACAGTAATAATAATCATACTGATAACAACAATAATAATAATGTCACACCCCGCTTCCCAAAAGAGAATACGGAATACGGATACGCGATAAAAGCCCAGCGAATGATTTTCATCATCCATAAGCTATTCAAGAATCTTTACAACATTCACAAGAATAATCAGAGTCGGAAGCAAAAGAGTCAACCAACATACAAACATGAACCAAAATACCAACAAGAATACTTGAAATAAAATATATTAATATCAAATAGTCATAATCTGAATAAGTCAACAAAATCCTAGGTCACATTGCCCAAATATAAGAATAAATTCAAGTATCAAAATACAATTATTGTTCAATGCATGAAAATAAGAAATAACAATAACAAGATCCAGCACTAATACTTCATATCACCAATATCATCTGAAACATATTCTCCAAAATCTGCAATTTAACAATTATAGGGGTAGGAAAAAGAAAACAAGTACCCGTCAATTGCAAGTTACGGACCGCTTGTAATGCAGGATACAAGTACATGGAGAAAACTAACAAACAACATGCAATATGCCTTAAGTATCATGTTCAAGTAGTCAAGTAGTCAAGTAGTCAAGTACAAGTGTCAAGTATCATGTTCAAGCATCAAGTCCATGTATCATGTAATCAAGTATCAAGTAAGCATGTATCATGTTCAATTGTCATTTATTAAGTCTTGTAGTTATTACTATCTAGGTAGGACTTCATGCATCCCACACCACATAGTTGCTACAACAAACAGTTTCGCTTCATAGTGGACCATATAGGGCAGTGTACTCAAGAACATGCCTCAAGAATTAAGTATCAACTATCAAGCCTCAAGTATCAAGTAAACAAGCCTCAAGAGTGAAGTATCAAGCCTCAAGTATCAAGTATCAAGCCAAGTGAAATATTCAAGCCTTAAGTAGTGAAATATCAAGCCTCAAGTAATCAAGTATCGAGCCAAGTCTCAAGTACCAAGCCAAGTATCACATAGATCAATAGATTCTTTCCGAGTACATATTTTTGAATTATCCACTATTAGATCTGTCCCTTTAAACTCCGGCTTGGTTAATTTTATTATTAATGTTAAACAAGCATGTATGTGTCACGAAACAGCAAGTATGTCATGGTATAGTCAAGTAACAGGTTCAAGTTGCAAAATAAACATGTATAGGTGAAAGATAACACACAAAAGGATGAAGTAACGAGATTTCATGTTCAGGATAGCAAGACCATACTGCAGTAAAACAGTGACTCTCATCGTTACAAAAATGTAAATATGAATCCGTCGAAAGGTCTAGAAAATAGACTCTCAACCGAATCCAGTGAGTATAAATAAGTCATATAGTATTTCATAAAATCAACTCTCAAAACTTATTTGAATCCAGAAAACACGTTCAGCCAGAAATCAGAAAATCGAATTCACAGTCAGGAAAACAGCATCAAAACATCTCAAATAAATCCAGGAAAAATCTGGGGTATTTTCCTATATGTCTAGTATCAGAATATAGTGTTTCAAAATTTTTCAGTAAGATTAGTTTAGCCATCAAAAATTATAAAACATCAAGAAACGATAGTTTGGCAAATCTGGAATTCCCAACAGTGTTGTACGAAAACTGTAATATCTCGCAAACCGTGAAACGAAATCCAAATCCGCCAAAGGAAGAAGAAAATAGACAAAATAGCTAACTTTCATATTTCATAAATATTTTTCATACAGGAAAAGAAATTAGGGTGAAAATACAAATCTTTACAGAACAGGGAGCAAAATCCAACAAGTATAGCTTTTATAAACAAGCATGAAACGGCATATCAAACTCATCAATAAAATCCACCAAAATTCTGGGTAATCCCTAGATAGATATAGAAATACTGATCAAAGTTTTAGATCAAAATAATATGTGTAGCACAAGTATCAAAATAATTTAGTCATCAGAATCATCAAGAAACGAAATCTGGAAATTATCTACACCTCTGTAGTAAAATAGTCATATCTCACACATACAAAAACGAAATCGAGCAAGGTTAGAGGGGTTGAAAAGAAGACGAATTTCTCTAAAACTCATGTTTTATACTGAAATTAAGATTTTGACCTTAATATGATTTAAATTACTGATCAAGACAGATTATCGACAAATTACAGAATTTACTTTAGGAAGAAAACCAACATGAATCACACGAAACTTGATCGAAACATCACTAAACATGATTTAGAGTTTACGAAGTGTCTAAACAATATGAAGTAGGGTATATGACATGTCCACAACAAGTATATCACATAGATCTCACAAGCACACAAGTTCTCATAATTGTTTCACATATACATCACATCAAGAGACGGTCACTCCTAGGTTAATTTATGTCATATGTGTCATGAGGCAACTATGGTCAAAACACTATAGAGACAATACTCATCAAACATACATCACACATGAGTTGTCTCTAGAACCTAACTACACTACAAACGGTATTTATGACTTGTATCATACAAAGGAATTGAGTACAAGTTACTTGCCTTAACCGAAGACAAAACGAACACCAAGAATAATGGGAACAGATTCCCAGACAACGAACAAAATCCACGAATCAAAATCAATGAACCCACGAGCAATCCACACGATCACACGTGCGAACTCCACAAGCGCAAGAGATCAAGAGAGAGAGAGATAGCGTCGGGACGATGGCGGCCTCTTGGCTAGCTGCTGGTCGACGGCACCGGAGGGAGGGAAGAGAGGTGAAGATGGTGGAGGATTGCTCGGGTGAAGGAGTGCTCGGCTAGGGGATGGAGTGGTGGTGCGGCAAGGTGAAGGGGGATCGAGATCGGGCTAGGTGCAGGTCGACGGGAAGGGGGTGTCGGGGGTTGGCTGGGCGTCGGGTGCGGCGCAACAGCGGGGAGAGAGAGTAGGGGAGGCCGTGGTTAGATGGAGAGACTAGGGTTAGGGTTTAGGGTGAGATGAGGGATATTTATATGGGGATTATTAGGGTTTAGTAGTATGAGATGGGTATTGGGTATTTTGGGTTGTGGATAGTTTAGGAGTAGTAATAGGATTAGTCTAATAGGATTTGATTAGGATGAAATTTTTATAGGATTCAAACTAGAATTGTGGTTTTAATTTGGTTTTGGTAATCAAATAGGGATCAACCAATAGGATTGGAAAATAGGATGAGCAACCGAATCACCATGAATACCCAAGAACAAAATAAAGAGGACGAGAACCAAATAAAAAAAAAGAACAACAATCGATGAAGAATGGAGCAAAAATACAACAAATCAACCCAAAGAGCTCAAAATAAAATAAAATGAATATATATTGAAAACAATTCTAATATACGGTTCAAAAGAGATACGACGGAATTAAATACAAGGAAAAAAGAAAAAAAATACTCAAAAATACACAAAAGGAAAATCCGGGGTTACAAATAAAGACATTAATAGGGTTTGTATATAAAGAAATTGTTTGAAATAATAATAAATACAATTAATAAAAAGAACGGATTTTAGCATGAGATACAAAATATTTTTGAATAAAAAAATGAATTTAAGAAAACAAAAAATTTTATAAAGAACCCAAACTCAGATAATACACAGAAAATATGGATTTGGAAAAATAGGGGTTACAATACGTATGACATTTATATAAAAATATGTTACGAATATTACTCGTAACGGTACAAAATACACGTGTGTAATACACAAGGACAAAATTGTCATTACTCAATTTTGCGGGGTGTTCCATTTGAATCGACATTGAATAACTTGTATGATTATTATGATAGAACTTTTGCACCTAGTAGTAAAACTAGTAAAGTTACTTCTTGTTCTTCTACTTCTAGAGATAAGGGTAAGAATAAATTAGACGATGTCACTTTTAATTTACTTGCTAAATCAAAAAAATTTAGGACTAATTAACTGAAGAATTAAATTGGTATAATCAATAAGATAGTGAGAATTTTAATGCTAAGATTGATGGCCTACTTGACAGAAAGGGTGGGCACTCTCATGTTCCAACCCCACGTTACTTCGATAGTTGTGGGGCTAGGATATAGCAAGTACGATAGTCTTCCTCTGATGTCTGCAAGCTGGCCATACATAATAGAATAGGATCTCAAAAAAGCTTTCTAGAATCAAGATAGACCTTAAACAGTGAAACAATAATGTAGTTGGAAATGTGTACAAGGTTGCCTCGAGCCTTGAAGGCTGTATTTCAGACATGTAGGTTAAGGAAGGCAAGGAATGTCTTTCAATTCAAAGCAATCGATTGAAGCGGTAAAGGTGGGAAGGAGCAAGCAACGAGCTGTTGGTAGAGTTGCACGAAACCTCTGAGCTGGATTTCACTAATGTTTTGCATAAAAATAGAGAAATCGAGTTACGAAAGCACTTGAACATGTCTTTCGCTGATGCTTTGACATCAGAATTGATGATGAAAGTTACGTCTTCGCAAGACCTATATTCACTTTCATTGGAAAGCGTCGTGGGTCCAAAAGTTTGTCTTTAGTTGCAACTCTGGCTCTGAAAGCCGTTCTGGATATAGATTCCGAAGGTACGGAAGTTCGTTTCGGTCTCTTTCTCGGGAGCAAGTAGTATTTGATCGAAGAGAAGTTCACGTCCAGAATCAAATAACTATAAACTAATAAACCAGCTTTCGTGAAATATACTTTGTACTCTGAGTACGTCGCTAGACTAGTGGTCTTGATCATTGAGTCTACTGATATCGAGCTGGAAGAGCACTGGATAGAGACTATAGGGTATCATCCCTGCTTCAACCAGAGATGGGGAGGAGGTATCAAGGCATGGAATGAGCTAATGCCAAGTGCTCTCCTTGTCACGGGAGACTGGAGAATGGGTCGAGTAAACTCCCTTGGGGCCGATAAAATAACAAACGAAGACTTTTTTTCTTTTTTCTTAGTTCTCCCTCTTCTAGGAGGAGTAGAAAATGTAAGCAAGAGCAACTTGTCTTGATTCAGCGAAGGCGTCGAGAAGACCATGCTACCAGTCCCAGCTGAAACCGAAGCGACTTTCCATATTGCTACTCCTAAGAGCATCCACAGTCGTTTGCTATATTTGCCAATTTCCCATTTTTTAGCAAACGAGACACAGCAGGCGTTTGCTATTTTGCCATATTTTGGCAAAGTGGCTACAGTGCGTTATCATTTTTGAGAAACGAATTTGCTATTCTCAAATTATAAGAAACGGGACAACATGTATCGCCCCATATTTTTTTGACTTTTTTAATAGGAGTCGGACAAGACAACTTGTTTTTGTTTTTTTTTTTTTTTGTTGATCGGACGGTCTGATTCGTCTGGAGAGCACACCAAAAAAAAAATCAAAAATCAAAAAATCAAAAAATCGCTCGGGCGAGACATGTTGTCTCGTCTCAAGCAAAATAGCTTGGGACGGGACAACATGTCCCGTCCATGAAATCTGGGCTATTAGATTAGGTCATTAACTTAGTTTAGGTAGTTAGTTATTAGGTTTAGGTTATATTTTATTATATAATTTATTTAATTAAACTATTTTAATCTCTAATCACTAATTAATTAACCGAAGAAGAAAAAAAATCCGACGAAACAACATGTCTCGTCCGTCTCAAATTTTAGCAAAAAAATAGCAAACAACGACTGCAGACGATTTCGCTAAATGCTATTACTGTAGCTGCCATTTTGGCAAATTTGAGAAACACCATTGTGGATGCTCTAACTTCGAGATCTACTAACTCCTCCTGTTTGTACAGTTGCTTCAGAAAGTGCATTTTTTACAAGTGGCAGGGTTCTAACAGTTACATGAATCGTTTGAAGCCCCAATCGTTGGAGATGATCGTGTGCACGGAAGATTGGTTGAAGGATGAAGATAGGACTCAAGAAATCGGAGTCCACATGTCAACAAGTGGAAGCAACTTGTCCGAAGAACAACAACAACAATAGCAAATTGAAAACCAACAACATATAGCTAGCAAACTGTATGTAAAAAATTCGTTAAAAAAAATCATAGAAGTTCAAATGAATAATATATACAATTTTCTTTCATACTTTCACTTTTTGACTCTTATTACAAATATATATATATATATATATATATATATATATATATATATATATATATATATATATATATGGAAAAAAGGGGTATGAGCAACTTGCTCATTTAGTAAATGAGTAATTGATGATGTGGCATGCATGTGATCTAGGCAGTTAAAATCAGTTTTCAGAACTAATCGGTCTAGGAGCGATTAGTGACTAATCGGGTTATCGGGAAAAAATCGGGGATAAAATCGGAAAAATCGTGTGTGTGTATATATATATATATATATATATATATATATATATATATATATATATATATATATGGGAAAAAATAATTTATTATCTCTGGTATATATGATTAAGAAGATCTTAAATTTAAATTATCGTGTATTTACTATTTAGTATCTATTTGACTTTGTTAATAAAATGTATATTTTTTCTTACTGCAGGTTAAATGCACATAGTTAAAATTTTGGCTATCTGATGATTTGAGACGGTATTGGCTAAAACCAACTTTTCCCAGCAAGTTCTATCCTGTCACTCACCGAGGCTGGTAGAGAATGACCCAAACAGACTTGTTTTAGCTAAATCTTAGATTCTTAATACTCCATATATTCAGCCAGGCACCTAATAATATGTATTGGCAAGAGATAATAAACTAGGGTAGGTCAGAGGTCATGTATGACACTACAAGTTTGAATTGAAGTCAGCAAAAAACAAGAAGAGATAGAAAACCTTGTTTTTATAATGTAATTGTAGAGTATTACCCTTATGTTTATTTTTCGCAAAAATATACAAATTTCTGTGTTTTGCATATTTGTGTACAAGATTGTATTGATTTGCATTAACCACCGATAATCTCTCAATCAACCAACAATTTATGGAAATTGAGTAGTGCAGCATTTGAAACTTGTAATTTCATTTTTGCATTGACAAACAAAACTCTCTTCAAAGTCCCATCCTGGAGTAACATGCTCTCAATCTATCCACACCAAGTATGATCTAGTAATGACAGTTCTTTGCTGGTTGATATGATGCTAATATAGTTACGTTAAAGATTACATTCTACAATAACAAAAATTAAACTAATATGGTCCAATTAGTTAAAATTAGTCGTATTTCTCACTAAAAGATGAGAAGAAACAGGTAAAGCGGCACAATAACCCACATATAAGAAACATTCAGAAGGTGAACTACGCAAAGCCTAAAAAATTTAAGCATATGTATATGCTAACTCACTCCAATATTACATGTATTTTGGGTCAAGTCAAAAGTCATAATACACTGCTTATTCCATAGATTTTATTTAAGAGAAGTATATCTGCAGCTGTAGTTACTGGAATATTATACTTTTCCCAGAGAGTTAATAAAAATGAGAATGACGTTGCAGACAACCGTGCAAGTTACTGGAAGGTAATAAGGATGGAGTTTCAAAGGAACTCCAGGCAACCATATAAAACCAAAATAAAAGAGTCAATGAGTCATACAAACCACTCTCATATGAGCTTACAAAAAGACAACACCCATCCAAAATAAGCAGAAGCAAACGGTTACAAAACAGATAGGAAAACAAAGCTAAGCATCGATATCAATGTCGGCATCATCATCAAGCTCGTCTATTTCCTCGTTATCATTTTCTTGATTGCTTCCATATGCCATATTTTCCCATGGTTCTTCCAATTCATCCTCATCCTCAATTCGGACTCTCGTCCTTGTTGATGGCCCTTCATGATGTGGTCCCATAGCATTTTCAACCTGTGACCAAGTGAGATCATCACCGACTCGAACAAAGTCTTCAAGCTCTTGTGATGTGGGAGTTACCCAATCATCATTCTCATCTACTTCTCTCAAAATTACTGGATTAACATTAGCCCCATCATTCACCCGAGCATTGAACCGTCTTGCCAACTTTTTGTTGTATTGAATGTAGACAATTTGATTCAACTTGTTTTGCAACAAACAATTTCTTTTCTTCGAGTGTATCTACAATTTAAAAAAAAAAGTTAAAATATAAACTTAGATGAATCAAATATAGGAAATGTAATTTAATACTTACGTTGTCGAAGGCACTCCAATTACGCTCACAAGGAGACGCACTACAAGTTTGACTTAAGACTCGTATGGCAAGCTTTTGGAGATTCTTCGCCGAACTCCCAAAGGTAATCCACCACTCGGCTATGCAATATTACATACAATTATGAGATTACAAGCACAAGAAAAAAATAACTGCATAAATAAATATGGAAGTAGAAGAGTAATAAAAATACCGGGTGCTAAAGTTTCTCGTGTCCTTATTGCTTGAGGTTCTCCAAAACTTTGCAAAGCTTCTCTATATAAAACTAGCTCACCAATGAGCTTATCATTCTCATCCAAGTCGGGCACAAGCCTATTAAAAACTTTAAACAACCCTCTCTTCACTTCTGCATTCCCCTCAATGGACAAAGAATCATCACTACTTTGAGAATATTTGTAGTAGATTCCCGGGTTTAGATATAACCCCGCTTCATACAAAAAAAAAATATACTTAAGTATAAATTTGAGAAAGTTGTAAAAATAATCACTCAAATAAACCAAAAGAAAATTGAAAATTAGAAAATGTTTATTACCCGAATGCAAAGGCCTATCAAGTTGATCATCCCATCTCTTGTCAATCATATTCCACACAAGTGTTCTAACGCGCCTACATTCCCTTCTAGCTTCATTTGTCTTCGCCGTGTCTTCACCAATGTTCTTTTTTATTTGCTCCTTTGCACGATCCATTGCTTCATGCAAGTAACCCATACACGGCTTCTCTTCGGTGTCCACCAATCTAATCACATCTACCAAAGGAGCCAAAATACTACAAGCAAATTTTGCATTATCCCAAAATTTTTTCCTATGCACAATTCTTGCAACCCTTCTTCCTTCAATGGTCTTTGAAAAATCACTTGTTGTCCACGCATTAGAGACAAACATCATTCTTAGTGCATTCTCATTTCTAACCATGCTCTCTAATATGTAAAACTGAGTGGCAAATCTTGTGACACATGATCTATGCAACTCCCTATTGTTTGTACATTTGCGCATGAGGCTTAAGATTCTTCCATGGTTATAGATATAAACCACAATGGACCTTGCATTTTTTAATGCATTTTCTATCTTGTCCAAAGGAGAAGCTTTGGACTCACCAAGATCTTTCACCATCAAATTCAAGCAATGAGCCGCACAAGGAGCCCAAAACATCTTCGGATACTTCCCTTCCAAAATTGAACCAGCACTCTTAAAATTCGAGCCGTTGTCGGTGATAAACTACAAATTTTTAAAAGAAAAGAATAAGATATAAATTAGTGAAATCTTATCTACAATTAAGAATATCACTAATTAATAATTATTAATTAATGGAAACTAGTATCAAAATCATGTCAAAATCAACTTACTTGGACAATATTATCTTCTCCCACATCTTTAATGACCTCCTCAATCATCTACACTATAAGGTCCGCACGTTTGACATGTTCGGAAGCATCAATGGACTTCAAAAAAACGGTTCCTTTTGGACAATTTACCAAAAAGTTAATCAAGCTCCGGCCTTTCCAATCTGTCCAAAAATCCGACATTATGGAGCATCCATATCTCTTCCAATATGGTCTAAAAGACTCCACAAACTTTTGGGTATCTTCATACACTTGTTTCAATAAAGTGACCCGCATGTGATGGTAAGATGGTGCTTGTAAACCTAACAAAATATTGCATAATGAATAATTTGCGATAATAAACAAACATATATTCAATCAAATTTGTTTTAAGATAAATAAATACCTCTTCCATATTTTCCAATTGCATATATCATCGTTTGGAAGCTAGGTACACGCACGGCATTAAAGGGTAGACCAACTTCACATGCCCATTCCTCAATAGCAACCCAAGCTTCTTGCTTCTCTTCCTCTTTGTATGGGTTAGAATGCTCAATTTGAGTTTGCTTCGGTTTCAAATGAGCATCCATTGGCCCTCTATGACTGCTGACAAGCTTCCTCTTCTTGCCTTTGGTGGCATTGGGGATAGAAGGCCTAGAACTATTGCTTCCACCTTCGAGAATTTGCAAATCTTCTTCGCCATCACTCTGAAGAAATCGTTCGTGCCCTTCAAAGACATTATTAAGCCTCTTCTTCTCGTTTCTTCGATTACAGTTCTCGTCATTGTACTCCTTAATCTCCTTCATCTGGTCCATTGTGACATTAGGACAACCCGTCACATTTCCCGTCTTGTGAAGAAGATGTTCCTTGGCTCGGGTGATCCCTCCCGAAAACTTCTTTTGACATAATTTGCAAACAATCTTCATGTAATTCGGGGGAAATTGTAAACCTGTATATTTCCAAGCAGGATCTTTGGAGGGAGGTTTCCATGTGGAAGTTGCAGCATCAGACGATTGGGTAGAAGCCTCTCCTCCAATAGGTGGACCAATAGAACTCATTATTCTTCAAAAAATTTTACTGCTTGAATAAAATTAATGTATCATAAACATCATAAATGATTCAGTGAATACTGAGTTACTAACTTACTGACTTAACTTAACTTACTAACTTTAAAAAAAAAAACTAACTTACTAAACAGCAAATACTACTTGTTAGTTGTTCAACAAAAATAAACAGTAAATACTAATACTGGAATACAACTTGTTCAACAAAAATAAACAGTAAATACTAATACTGGAATACAACTTGTTCATCAAAAATAAACAGCAAATACTACTTGTTCATATAAAAAATTGTACGAACCTGGAGCTGGAGCTGGAGCTGTCGACGTGGAGCTGTCGACGTCGAAGTGGAGTCGCCGAACTGGAACTGTCGACGACGCGCCGAACTGGAGCTGTCGACGTCGAATTGGAGACGAACTAGAGCTGTCGAACTGGAGAAGAACTGGAGAAGAGATGTCGAACTGGAGAAGAACTGGAGAAGAGCTGTCGAACTGGAGAAGAACTGGAGAAGAGCTATCGAACTGGAGAAGAACTGGAGAAGAGCTATCGATTGAAGAGAGAAGAGCTGAATTTGGGTTTGGGTTTTGAAAATTAGGTTAGAAAAGAATTTGGGATGAAATGAAGAGGAGAGGAATCGATAGAAGAATTTGGGATGAAAATTAGGTCAGATTGGGGGATTAGTGAACGGGTAAGATTAAATTTGGGATGGAATATGCTGATGAGTGAACGGTGACGATTGGGGGATTTTATTTTTAGGTTAAATTATACCCAACCGATTAATCGGCTTATCGGGCTTTACGAATATCGGCCGATTAATACGATTATCGGCCGATTAGCACGATATTATCGCTAAAAGTCCATTTCCAAAAAATCGCTTCAAAAATAATCGGTACACTACCGATTTCCGATTAATCGGCGATTAATCGCCGATATCGGCCGATTTTGACTGCCTAGCATGTGATTGGAAAATCTTTAAAAGAGTTAGTTGTCCAATGTATCACATGCATGCCAATCACTTGCTCATTTACTAAATGAGCAAGTTGCTCATATCCCTTTTACCCTATATATATATACATACATACATATATATATATATATATATATATATATATATATATATAATAAAATACAAAGAAAGCTATCAAGTGGCTCTCCTTCAATCCCCTCAAATTTAAAGGCCCAGATCTCACCTCACAAAACACATTTTTCCTCCCAAAAGTTTCTACCAAAAACTCAAATTCAAATTCCCCTAACCCCCCTAAAACAACTCATTTATTTATTTAATTCTCTCTCTCTCTCTCTCTCTCTCAAATTCCCCTAATCCCCCTAAAACAACTCATTTATTTATTTAATTCTCTCTCTCTCTCTCTCTCTCTCTCTCTCTCTCTCTCTCTCTCTCTCTATATATATATATATATATATATATATATATATATATATATATATTATGGAAACATGGACTTTTATACCCCCAATTCATATATTTTTTTTCTTCAACATATACAATGAAAACATGGACTTTTATTTATAACTAATTATAGTCATACTATTCAAACTTGAGCTATATTACTGTTGATTTACAGGTGAATATTAGCCTTCATATTTCTTATTAAACCTTGGATAT
This sequence comes from Hemerocallis citrina, assembly GCA_017893485.1. Lineage (NCBI taxonomy): Eukaryota > Viridiplantae > Streptophyta > Magnoliopsida > Asparagales > Asphodelaceae > Hemerocallis > Hemerocallis citrina. The sequence goes on from CM030366.1 coordinate 121,471,658, forward strand.
TGAGGTAGGTTAAGATAACTGAGTAAGAGAGAGTAGAGGTATCTAACATAGGTTCATGTGTGTTAACTTTGGTGTGCTTGGAATTCCTATTGGAGTTGAGATTCCTTGAACCTTTTTTTTCCCGACCTCTCTCTAGCATTGGTATCGGGTCGGATCGGGTCGGGTCGGGTCAGGTTCTTCACTACTCGGACCCGAACTCGGACTCGGACCCGGTCCCCTACGGATCCAAAAATTGGATCCGGACCCGGACCCGTGAGGACCGGTTCCGGTTCCGGGTCCGGATCCTATTAAAATATTCCTATCCGTTCGGGTAGGAGCGGGAGTATTAGCGGCAAGCGGAGGCGGCGAGTGGAGGATTTAGAATAGAGGAGAGAAGAAAAAGGCATGTGTTTTGAGTTTGGAATAGGAAGATTTAGAATTGAGGAGGAAGGAGGGGATGGATAAGGGTAGAATATTTATTTTTATATTGATTTTTTAGGTTTTTTAATTGGTCCGGGTCCGGGTCGGATCTCTTTTGAGCTGACACGGACCCGGACCCGGACCCGGACCTGAAAGTACAACGGGTTCCATTTTAGAACCCGGATCCGGACCCGGATAGGCAGGGTCGGTTCCGATCCAATGCCGAATCCGAGTTGGATCCGGATTTCGGGTATTTATACCAATGCTACCTCTCTCTTCCTTAACTTTGTATGTAAACAGACAAATGGTTACCTTTCGTTATATTGAGGTATCCCAGAGGTATCCCATTACCTCCACCCCACTCAAGAAATAATTGAAGTTATCAATTAAGCTCGTTTTGGGATTCAAATTTGAATTAGGAGAAGAAAGAGAAAATGAGGGGGGTAACAAGGGATAAACTAGGTTAGTCAGGAGATACGTCCAGGTGTCACGTTGTATGATTGACATGACATAATTGAAGGTTGAGCTGCCTTGCTGTATCTAAACTCGAGAAACGGTCCCATAAAATGAAAGTTAAAGAATCTCTACTATTATAATGGGAGAAGGCCTTAGTGGTATTTGTCATTGATTTTTTTTTTTTTTTTTTTTTTTGTCATTTTGAAGCCAGGTGACCAATTTTGGTAAATATTTTCGAAAGTGGACCGGTTTGGTAAATATTTTCGGCAGTTGATCAGTTTGGAAATTATTTTCCTTTTTTTGTCCTTTTCCTTCTTCCCCGCGTGCACGTGCGAAAGTGGCCCAGTTTGGTACATATTTTTGTCAGTGGATCAGTTTGGGAATTATTTTCCTTTTTTTTGTCTTTTCCCTTCTTCCTCCACGTGCATCGCACGTGCATGATACTAGTTAAGATAACTGGTGGTATCTTAAATACCACCACATACCTCAATACCAACACATACTTCAAGTTATCTTTTCTCATCTCCCTATCCTATATGATTCCTAATTTTACACAAATAATCCATTATCTTTACTAAAGTCTTCTTTGTTCTTCTATTTGCTACTGTGTCCAAAAGGTTGAGGCTATGCTAGACAAGACAATCTGTGCTATGTCAAGTCTGTTCATTGGAGCACCAGGTTCAACATTCACCGAAGACATAATATGACTCCGAAGAGGATGGGGATCTGCTCAATGCGATGAGTATCTTTGCAAGGGAGAGCGACCCAATTATATAGCTGAAAATGAATGAGAAACAGAGGAACACGTCATAAAATAGTAATCCAAGACGAGGTCCCAACTATTGGCCGTGTACATTTGACTGATGTATATTTTCTTCTACTGTAGAAGTGCACTGCTCTTGTAAGAGGAAGGGGAGGGTTTTTTTTGTTAATCCACTTTAGTTGGTAGTTAAGTGATGTCATTCTGCGTTTCAGTTATCGACACCAGCTTTGCTAGTCGATTCTGATTTTCATTTCGCAAGTTTGAATGCTTATGGCTTTGACTTTGGGCACCTGCGGATATTGTAGTCGAAAAGGAAAGATATTCTTGGAAGGCAAAGGCTAGTGCAGTTGAGTTTCTACGGTGCGTTAGCAAGACAAAATGAGTGCTGCTGTATTTCTACCCCTAAATGTTGTCAATTTTTAGAGCAATGATCTACAACAAAATTATTATTATTTGGATACTGTATCGTTAAAAGACCTATAATTGTGTGCACCAATGACTTGTGCTACATCATGTACTCTATTGATCCAGACAAAATGTACATTAAAATATCTTCAATTTAAACTTTGTAGGCGAATGATTTTATTATTGGAATCGGCCAGCTCTCAGATTCTCCAATACAAGAAAGTGATTCACAAAGAAGATAGACAATGCTTTCCACTGGGAATCTTGTTGGACTCTAAGGGTGGTAACCAGGTCGATCGGGCCGGGTCGGGTCGAACCCAAGTCAGGGCGGGTTCAGGTCGGGTCGATTGCTTAACTGGGTCAAGTTGGGCCGGGTTTGAATTTGGTATAGTTGACCCGTGAGCCCGTTACGTGTCGATCTGGGTCGGGGGTTGGCCCGGTTGAACATTTTTTTTTTAACTCAATCCACTGTGACCTATATATATATTGAGTTGAAAAAAAAAAAACAAATACGCGCTCAAGCGGGCCAACCTGCAACCGGATCGGCCCGTAACGGGTTCAACTCGTTAGGGTTCGCGGGCCAACCAGGTCGACAATACCAAATTCGAACTCGGCCCAGTTAAGCAATCGACCCGACCCGACCCGAACCTGCCCTGACTTGAGTTCGCCCCGCCCCAATTGCCACCCTTACTTAGAGTCCAACAACTTTCTCAGTGCAAAGCATTGTCTATCTTCCTTGGGAATCATTTTCTTGTATTAGAGAATCTGAGAGCTGGCTGATTCCAATCATTCGCCCAACAAAGTTTAAATTGAAGGTAATTTAATGTACATTTTGTCTAGATTAAAAGAGTACATATATCACAAGCCATCAGTGCACATATTTATAGGTTTTTTAATGATACAATATCGAAATAATAATAATTTTGTCGTAGATCATTCTTTAAAAATTGACAACATATACAGGTTGAAATACAATAGCACTTAATTTGTCTTGCTAATGCACCATAGAAACTCAATTGCAGTAGCCTTTGCCTTCCAAGAATATCTTTCCTTTTCGAGTACAATGTCCGCAGGTGCCCAAAGTCAAAAGCCATAAGCATTCAAACTTGCCAGATGAAAATCAGAATAGACCAACAAAGTTGGTGTTGATAATTGAAACGCAGAATGACATCACTCAACTACCGACTAAAGCGGATTAACAAAAAAACACTCCCCTCTCTTACAAGAGCAATGCACTTCTACAGTAGAAGAAAATATACATCAGTCTAATGTACACGGCCAACAGTTGGGACATCGTCTTGAATTATTGTTTTATGACGTGTTCATCTGTTTCTCATTCATTTTCAGCTATAAAATTGGGTCGCTCCCCCTTGCAAAGATACTCATCGCATTGGGCAGCAGATCCCCACCCTCTTCGGAGCCGTAATATGTCTTCGGTGAATGTTGAACCTGGTGCTCCAATGAACACACTCGACATAGCACAGATTGTCTTGTCTAGCATAGCCTCAACCTTTTGGACACAACAGCAAATAGAAGAACAAAGAAGACTTTAGTAAAGTTAATGGATTATTTGAGTAAATTTAGGGAACATATGGGATAGGGAGATGAGAAAGTTAAGGAAGAGAGAGGTCGGGAAAAAAAAGAAGGTTTGAGGAATCTTAACTCCAAAAGGGATTCCAAGCACACCAAAGTTAACACACATGAAACTATGTTGGATATCTCTACTCTCTTACTCAGTTATCTTGACCTACCTCAATATCCAAGGTTTAATAAGAAATATGAAGGCTAATATTCACCTGAACATTTTCACCAAGTTTATTTCTGAATAAAAGTGCATCCCATTTCTCGACACTGTTATGACTGAGCCTTATGACCAGAGGGATTGGTTTGCCATCACTTGAAATAAGCAGGGACTGAAGAAGGTCTATCTCGCTCTCAGCTGCATCAGTAGAGAGATATATTACTGGAGCATTGGCTGTCTGAGTCACCCGCAGAATGCACTCTGCTGCCTGAGGTATGGGGAAGAAGCAACTCTCTTCTTTCAAATTGCTGTATAAAAAAAATGGACACGAACTGCATCAAGAGAAGTGTTCATAAAACTAAAAGATGATTTAGATATCTAGATGTTCAGCCATCATATGCCTCATCACTAACTGTCATGAGGATGGGGGGCATAATACCCAAAATGCATTCAATTTGCAAGCTGAACGTAATAACTTTTAAGCAGAAGTAAAAAATTTCCAGAGTGGTAATATTAAAAGTAAACAGGTTAATTGAATCAAGAAGCTTCATGCCATGTCTCCTAACAAGTATATCAATCAACCAGCAGCAGCAGGACCAAAGAATTTCTTCATTTACTATGTTATGATATGGAGACAACTCCATATTAACTCACTGAAATCCAATTTAGACGTGATGAAAATTGTCCAAAACAAAGTGAAAATCCCCGTAGAATAAACCAAAGAAAAAAGAGGAACTAATCATAATCCTAGAATGCTACTCTATGGGACAGGAGACCTCCAACTCTTAGACTAAAGAAGAGTTGAGAAAATAGCAGGAAAACAATATGATGTGATATAGGGAATGCATTCATCTTTCTGTGATGTAAGTTAATGGGCTAGATAAATATACATTTTCCTATAAGTATGCTACTTAATCATGGATCATAAATATATCTTAGAAAAACACTTTGAGGTGTCATGGTTTTTGGTAAAATATCTATTGTCATGACATTTGTATTTTTGAAGGCTTAACTGTCGGACTCTCCTAGTACTGATAAACTTTACCTTGATAAACTTTACCTTGAGTAATAAAGCTAGATTAACTAATGTTGAAAATAATATTCAAGCAGCTAGTTGCACAATCAATTGTCAGTTCAGCCTTAAAAGAACTTTTTTTTTCATGACATTAACGCTTAAAACCAGTTTACCCTCACCTATACCAGCTAGTCTAGCATATTAAAGAGTCACTACCCTGCATAACAGATATACGAAAAGAAAGGGAAATGGTGGTGACTGGTGAAACAGTGATTGTGAAGCTGCTGGTACTGGACTCGTATCAAGAACTGCTATAGAAGAAGCTATCCAAAAGTGGAGACATCGTTTTGATAGCTCTAAACTCTTGCTGCCATGTGCTTGGCTTAGTAAGAGTTGATGTTTATTAGCTACAGATCAATTAAGATAGACACCAAAAATTTACACGGAGAGCAAAACTAACAGTAATTGTCAGGTCATCACATGAAGGTTAATCTAATGTTAGGTAGTTGCTGGTATGCTGAAGAAGATTCAACTATGTCGATAAGATCACAGGTTCCAATTTCAAGTCCACTCACATATGGAGATGATGATGTTAGACACCATTCTACCATGATCTTAAGCTAACTAACATATCAGCACCAATAGGGGCAGGTGGGTTTTTCCGCAGAAACAAATGTGCCTTCGTCACCCACCAGAAAAAGATTGATGGGATTGGTATTATTATTACAGACTAAAGTTCACTGGATGAGAAAATGCCACATAGGATATAGGCTTACACATGGTTTCATTGTATGTTTTTTGGGTAGAGATTCCTATTAGCTGAGAAATGCAAATTACATAACGATTCCATTCCAAAACTCGTATCCCATTTAACTATCTTCTATCCTTGAGGACAAGCTATCTCACTGTGATTATATAGGGTTGGTGAATCCTTCACCATTCTATTACTTGGTTTTACAAAAAAACAAAACAAAGAAAGACTGCTAACCATGCCACTCCAGTAGCAGCCAGATGGGCAGAGATTAAGACCTAATGCAATATTGGCATATTGCATAGACCTTTTGATGAGGACATCGGTTCTGTTTTGTTTTATGTTTTGTTCTATTTTGAGGCTTAAGTCATATGTAGTAGTTTTGCAATTTGCACCCTTTATTTTCTGCATTAAAATATTTTGGATATTTGTATTGAGATTTTGTTTTGAGCCTATATATAGGCCATGAGAATAAAGAAAAAGTATGTTATTCTTGATTAAAAAAATTACTGTGTTGAGTTATTGCTCTGCATTCTTTTCTTTTGTGTGATACCATAAGAAATTATTAGGGTTTGTGAGAAATCCTACGAAAGTATTATGGTTTGTGAGAAGCTCTAACTACACCCTCAAATCCTCTAATTAATTAACTCCTAATCACCTTCTTCCTTACTCCTACAGCCGCCAACATCCCCTCCATCATCCCCCGCCCACTCCTCTCTCCTCACCCGATCGAAGCCCCACAACCCTCCCCTCAGGCCAACATCACCCTTCTCCATCCAGCACCTCCGACCACCCTGCCGCCATCACACCTCCGACCACCTCTCTAGCCTCCACCATCAAAGTCGAAGCTCTAAAACCCCAAATCACTTCAACCCCAAAACCCTAATCCCCAAATCCAACCCAAGTTCAAACCCTAACCCCCAAATCCCTTGCCGCCACCTCCATCGGTCAACTTCGCCACCATCCCCTTGAAATTGACCCCGGCACCACCACAGGACACTCAACTTCCTGATGGCTCCTCATCGCCGGCCGCCTCTGCCTCCATCTGCAGTCGCTGTTGCCGCTGCCTCCTACCCAACAGCGACACCTCCTTCTCGCTGGCACGCCACTGCAGCGACCCTGAGCACCAGCGCAACTTTCTTCGAACCTGATAATCTTTTCACTCCTCCAGTTATTTAATACCATCTATCGTCTCTATAATATTATTTGATTTATCTGTCGTCCACAAATGTTGAGAGTGTATACTTCCACTAGCTAAGTAAGGTACGAATCGTTATTGACTATTTTACTTGTTAAAAACGTTTAGGTATAATTATTGATTGTTAGGTTGAAATCTTTAATTGGGCTTGTTAAACTTATTTCAATTCTTGAAAATCCATCAAACTAGTTAGTAGTTTTAATTTCTAATTTAATCGGCATTACTTGTTGGTAAACTTAATCTTCTAAAATTCTTGGAAATCCTCTACTTAGGAATAGTTTACATCACCCTTTAAGAAAAATGATACATTCTCTTGAAACATTTTAATTGACATACTTTATTTTCAAAAAATATAAGCATGAAGGTTATTATAAAAATAAAAATGGTAACCGGAAATTGAAACGTAATCAACAATTTTCCTAAAATTTTGGTAGAATCTCACCTGTACATTTTTTTTCCATCTATATACATCATGTAATATTCAAAGATTTCTAAATACCAAAAACATTAAGCATTTCAACATTCAACAAATCCATAAATTGTTCATATTATATAACTAAAACTAAATTATATATATTGTATAGATATCTACTCATATAACTAAACTAAATTACCTAACTATAATATCACTAATATAAATATACAATTGTATATATTCTTTCTTAAATAATGAAAATATATGACTAATTAGGTTCCAATTTTCATCTGGGTAGTTTAACAAAGAGAGTTGACTACAAAATATCGAGGGTAAATACAAGAATTACTAATATCAACAATTGAGCATGCATTTTTAATTTTGCTGCAAGTAGTTTATCAAACAATAAGTAGAATTGTTCTATTCGATTTTAAAGAATAACAGTTGTATCATTGTCACCTGGAAATTTTGAAGACCTTAATAGCAATCACGACCACCACTCAATATCATCTTGTGACTCTGATCTACATAGTCTACCAATCTCTTCACTTTGACAAACTCAACAAAACTCCAAGCATTGTCCATTAGCCATCCACACCAAATCTTTTCGCTTTGACCAACTCAACGAAACTTCAGTATTATCCATTAGTCCTCCACGCCCAAAACTGCAAACTCATCAAATCAAAGCACCCAAGCAAGCACATCGCATTGAGGCATTCCATCAAACACCCTCCGCGAAACACAAATTTTATAGGGGAATATCATCAAACACATTCCAGTCTCCTCTTAGTCGCTCTCTCGACTTTTGTCAACTAATCCTCCATTCTCTAATGTCATCACCAATCTCAAAGCAGCAACACTCTACCATCCCAATTCCTAACCCCTGCCCCACCCGCCGCCTCTCCTCTAGCTACCGCCGCCGCCACGATCGAGCCATCGCCTCCTCCGCCACCGCCCTCCTATCCTCCTTCACCTGGTTCTCCCTCATCTCCTCATCAAATTCCTTCACCCTTAAATCCTGCAAAATCGCCTCTATTACCTCCACCATCCTGTCTCCAGCAAAGCCACCGCCTCCTCTGTCGTCATACCCCGTCCTTCCGCTACATCATCCTTGACATCGCCGGCTCCTCTCACCTCTGACCCTACCTCCACCACATCCTCCGCCTCTAGTACCGTCCCTTCCAAATGCGGCCATAGCTTGACACCCCCTCCTATCCTCTAGTGAGATGGATCTGTGAGAGGGACGATGTGGTGCGGCATACGTATGAAGGGGGCGTGCGGCATGGGGGGAGGAGGGCGTGGGGAGGAATGGCGGATTTGAATTTTGAAAATGGGAGGGAAAGAGATCATGGATGGCTTGGAGGGCTTTGGGGCTTTGGGACTTTTATTTTGTTTTGTTTTTTTTTTAATGAAAACGTACGTACTGCACGTGTTAATAGATGATAATTCATTCTTTTGCTCTCTTCTCTATTTCAAAATAGAGGAAGGAGAGAGGGCTAAATACTCTCTCTCATATTAGTATATTACATAGATATAATTAAAAGCAACTACACATAGGCCTATGTGTCTATTTATTTGACTAGGCCCCAACCTACCACCAATATGGGGTGGAGAGGGGGTACACTGATTGATCATAACTGAAGCACAAAGCTTATGTAATTGTTCTCATACTTGGAATATTTGTGAGGGGCATTTTTTTCTTTTGTAAACCACTCTGATAGTGTACTGTGTACTGGTGTATGAGAAGTTTCATTATTAATATAGCCTGGAACTCTATCTATTTAGGATTTAATTGTCAAATCAGGATATTAACCAAAATGCAGATTACAAATTGGTTCATGGTCAATTCCGAATAATGCTTCCAAATTTTTATTATGTCCAACCCAAACCTTGCTAATCATAATATTAGATAATAGATGAGTCTCTCTAGAAAATGAAAGCCAGGCAGCTCCAAGATAATCATAGTTATATTAGGTTTTTAGCCATGGTTTAGGAGATTAAGTCTAGTTCAGAAATAAAAAGAATTTTGTACTAATTACATTAGTGACCTATCGCATTTAAACTCAGAAGTTAGTTTTGTACAATCTCAAATCTCGATAGGCAACATATCTCCTGTAACTTCCTTAATGTTTAAGCACTCACATTTCCATGAAGGAAGAGGATTATAGCAGATAACTTGACAATCAATATACTTATAATAATAAAAAATTCAATACGTGGTTTTTAAAACGAAGAAGTGGCTCCCTCACCCCACTCCCCACTTCCATGGCTATTGTTCTCAAGTTTCAGCAACAGTTGGTGATCTCTTACCCTGTTATGCAAGACAAAACAATCTCATCTAGTTCTAAAAGCTCATCCAATTACACAAACTTCATCAAGCAAACTAGATATTCTTTAATTTGACTCCTTTGCTTCATGCTAACTTTTAGAAGGCAACTTCTATAAATTATGCCAATGTTGTAAGTACGGTACCAGCCAATGGACAGGAGAGATGGCCAGTTAAAATCTTTTAGGGTTAGCCATCAGCTGGAAAGGCAATCTTCTAAATTATACTACATATTATATTAGGCAATCGTCAATTTTTTGTATAACAACAACGACAACAAAGCCTTTATCCCAAACTTTCGGGGTGGGCTACATGAATCCTTCTCCCAAGACATGAATACAATATTTGTAGTAAAATATAATTTAACTTCAACTTTTAATATGCCATAACCTCTCAAGAGTCAAGACTTGCTAAGACTTTGTTTTTTGTTGACTTTTAGTTTGACTGAAGGTTGCAATGTTTGTATGCTTGCAAGTTACAAGTTACCCTTTTGCAACATTTTGCTATAGTTGCAACCATCCAGTTGCGGTGGAGTTTGGTTGTAGTGACTCGCATGCAATTGCAATGGCAATATTCCACAAATGAACATCATAATAATATCTTATTATACCCTTAACTTGTATAAGAAAAGAGGAGCCAACCTTCCTGTCTTAGGAGAGGCAACAAATAAATCTATAAATTCATAAGCTAAAGCAAGGAGGTAATCGCTTTCTCCAAGTTCAATACTATAACACAATACACCTCATCCTCTGCAATTAAATAAACGGACATCCTTAATGCTTTCACTTTTAGTTTGAACATGAACAACTATAGAGGAAGAATCCAACTGTGAGTTTTAATCTCTCGCAAAAAATAATAATAATGATAATAATAATAATAAACTGTACATTATGATAATAAATTTATCTTACCGTAATTCAAATTGTCTCATGAGATATGACAATATAAATAGGATAATACATCTCTCACTTTAGCACATCACACCAAGTTCTTATCTGTCAACCTCCTGCTCCTTTCCAATCTCTTCTGGCTTTGCATATTGTAGAGAAGACTTTCCATTTAGTAGTCTGAACCTTTAAATACACCTCGATCACTTCCTCTCTTAATCCTCTCTTCCTTCGTAGCCCATCCAGGTTGCATGGCAGTCCCTCAGTCTGTCTACTTCCGATTAATTACTACTTAAAAGAATAATAGCCCTAATGGATCTTAGCAGGATGTCCTGAATGGAAAATGTTTCAGTTCTTTAGAGAACGCAGGGGGGGGGGGGGGGAGTGTAGACTAGGTTGAGGTTGAGTAAGCTATGTAATTTGTGCTATTCTAGTATTAAAAGGGGCAGCATACTACTAAAGAAATGGGTGTCAATCCGGTTGTAAGAGATGGGGTAGGAAAAAAAGAAAGAAAATGAGGTAAATTAGGTGATGAAAGTAGGTGATTATATTTGACATACTATTGTAGAATTAATAGGTGCATCATGCTACTAAAGAAATGGGTGTCAATCCAGTTGTAGGTGATGGGATAGGAAAAAAAAGAAAGAAAATGAGGTAAATCCGGTAATGAAAGTAGGTGTTGCTGCTAATTTTGGTGTGGGAGCAAACAGATGAATTTGTGGATTCTTTTGAAAACAATAAAGACAAACTTGCTGACTTTCACCGGCATTTGACTGGTTTCTTGCCGCTGTCGTTGACCTGCAAAAAGTTCGATACACCGGGATGGATCCCGGCGACGAACCCTCCGACGCTCAAGTCAGTAATCAGAAAGATTATGAAAAAGCGTTTATGTGGAAAAATATTGATTACCTTGTTATGGTGGGGGGAGAAGGGTATTTATAGTCGCCTTTAGAGAGTTTAGAGATAATCATTAATCCCTGTGTCCCGGTGTTTTTGGATAAGATGCAGAGTTTAAATCGTTTAAGATTTGATTTAAACCGTCACTTAGAAATAACCATGAATTTGAATTACTCTTTAATATTTCTGAATTGGTTTGTAACGGGTTGCTACCCATATCCAATAGAACAGATCTGTTTTTGGATTATTGGGCTTCGTAGAGAGACCCGGTTTTCATTTCGGACCCGTTTGTAGGTGAAATTACCGTTTTACACCTGAAAGCTTTAAGATTCGTGCCCGATTTGAACGGTCCCGAATTGGTTCTATTTTTAGCCATATCACAAGCCCCCCACTCTTGAAGACTGAGTTTTCACAGCCTTTGAGGAGTAGTTCGCCCGTTTTTAATGACTAGTAGAATTTATCGGAGTTCTCGGGAAAGTTTGGATCTTGCTCGAGGTGTAACAGTGTTATTCTGAGCTTGTAAAATATCCAAAATTATTTTTAGAATTTTCTAGATTTTTAGTGATTTTTCCAGATTTTTCTGAATTTTTTCCAATTTTTAATCATTTTTTGAATTTTTTATTCAATTTCTGAATTTAAATAATTAATTTTCGAAAATTTTAAGTAATTATTCTAATGCAATAATTATATTTTCAGAATTTTAAAATTATTTTCTGAATTAATTATTTTTAGAATTTTTAATTTTTCAAATTTTTTAAAATATTAATTCAGTTAAATAAATAAATAAATATTTACCTGTACACGTGGCGCAATCCTGTGCATTGATCACGATCAAGTGAGCGCGCATCGCTAGGCGGGGTGTTTTGCTACGTTTTCACACTCGGTCGTTCGGACGCTCAGATCTGGCCGAGCGGTTCGCTAGGAGGCGCGAGATGGCGCCACGTGGCCGGTCAATGTTGACCATTGACCGCCACGTGGACTTCTTTTTTCTTTTTTCTTCTTTCCCGCCTTCTTCCTTCTTCCTCCCTCGTCTCCTTCCTTCGACGTCGTCTTCGGCCTCACCTTCGGTCAAGCAGTCACTAGAGCTCGACGAGAGGAACTTGGCGAGGGGATCTCGTCGAGGTGGAGGTGAGCTCGGCGAGGGGGCTCAGCGAGGGAGAAGAGCTTCGACGACGTCGGTGTACGGCGGCGAGGAGAGGAGCTCGTGCCCGGGGTTCGACGAAGTTTTGACGAGGAAGGAGGGGAGCTCGACATTAGAGGGGATGGCGAAGTAGATGGATTCGGAGCTCGACGAAGTTTCGACGAGGATTGAGGGGAGCCTGAGCTTCAGCGAGGAGAAGAGCTCGATTGGAGCTCGTGAAGGTGACGGGGAGCTCGACTGTGGTGGATGAAGCTCGGATGGGAGAGGAGCTCGAAGCTCGACGAAGGAGACGTCGGATCTCAGAGTGGAGTTTGGCAAGAACAGCGAGAGCTTCGAGCTCTGCAATGGAGCTCAACGTTGGCGAGGAGAAGAGCTCGACGTCATGGGTGATGTGTAATACCCCGCAAAATAGCATACGGCTATTTTGCACTGCAACCCGTGCATTAACTAAGTATTGCACACGATTACATTTTCTCCTAGAAATTATCAGTTAAAATTGAGAGATTTCAGACATACGGGCTGTTCTGAATCCGATGAAGTAAACTCGGAATATCATCTCGATTAAACCGTGGTTTTGTCCCGATTATTTTGACCAGATAATTTTTGGGAGAAAATTATAGTTTCTATAAAACATATATTTTTATAGGATTTTAATTTATATGTAGGGTTATTTTCAATTAAGCTAGTGCATGAAGCAAATGCGAATTGAGTTATGCACTAGGGTTACAATTGGAGTGTGGTGACATAGGGTTCCTTGACCTAACCTAGGGTTAGGAACCCTAGCATCACATCATGGCATAATCTTGATAAGGATCCAAGGGTGGAGAATTTTTAACATGTGAAGGTTGACCATGAAGAAAGGAAGCTTCCTAGGAGCTTCAAGGAAGCTTCCATGAAGCTTCTTTGCTTAATGTGTTGGCACCCAATCCACCTTTCATTCCTTCACCCATCCCACACTCCATCTCAACCATACACCTCACCACACTCCACCCACACCCACCCTCCAATTCCGGTCCATATAATCCCCTCCCATTCTCACTTCACTCCATTTTCTCAAGCTCCATTAATTCTCCTCCTAAGCCTTCTCCATTCCTCCTTGTTCAAAAAAATAAATAAATATGTATATGTAGGAAAAAAAAAAAAGAAGTCTATAAGAAAAGAAGGAGTAGTAGAGAAGGAGGAAAAGAAGTGTAGGCCAAGGTACACAAGCACAAGGAGCAAAGACAAGCAAGCAAACAAAGCAAGGAGTCAAGCTACAAGGAGAATTTGGCAAACTTCAAGTGGGTGATCCTTGAACTCTTTTGTATTTATTTTTATTTTGGTATGAATGGATGTGTAGTAGTGGTAGACATGATTTTGTTGCCATGTTTGAGTATGAGGAATGCTAGGAAAAAATAAATTGCATGGTAGAGTATTATTCTTTTGAAGTTTGATTGAGTAGCATGATTGCGAGGGTATATTGGGGAATTTCTTACGCCCAAACGGTTGAGAATCTTGGGCTAAAATTCTGGGGTAATGTTCCTCTATGTATGTAGAGTATCCATGAATTTTTTCGTAATATTTGGACACATTTTAGTAGCCCGAACAGTGGGACCAAATCCGGACAGTAAGCAGTCAGAGTGGCTGCTGGCTGTGATGATTTTTGGGTATCTTTCCGATTTTGTATCTCGGAAACGACAAGTCATTTTGAGTTGAAAATTTTTGTGGACGCTGTTGTATGTGTCTATAATCATAGTCTTAAATTTCGTATTTTTCCGAGGTCGTTTGATGCCCCGGAAAAATTGTAGAACTCGACTGGTCCGCAGGTGTCGGCTGAAGCTGACTGCGCTTTGTGCTGAAATTCAAAAAGCCATAACTTCGTGTACGTTTATTATTTTGCTACGAAATTTTGGGAGTAGCATGGGGTATGAGTCTAATTGACGAATCTCAAATTTTATAATTTTTAGAGGTCATTTGATGAAGTTTCAAAGGTAATTAGTGAAGGGCAGTGAATACTCTGCTGAAACAGAACGGCTGAAATGTAGCCATGTTTGAGGAGTCGTAGATCGTTGTGTGAAATGAATTTGAATGTGAATTTTGGACACGATGAAATGGTATATGTGCAGATAGAGAATCTCAAATTTCATGATCGTTGGACTTAGGGATGATTTACTATTGAATTTTAAAGTAGGGTACGTTCATCCTAGTACAAGTTGTCTAGTTCGTGGAGATAGACCTTTCTAGACTTATCTGTTAAGAATTTGGGCGACTGGCCAACTAGAGAATTGCAGTAGGGAATCATAACTCTCTAACCCAATTGGAATTTTGTAATTCCAGGCTGTAGGTTGGAGATTAAGATTTTCCAAAGATAGGGTAGATTTGGCCTTGTCAAGAAAATGTTTACTAGAGAAATCAGCCCTTCCCGTGTGATGCACCCAATGGAAATTGGTGTCTGTGAGAATATTAAGAGTCGAATCTGAGGACGTGTCCAAATAGGAAGTTAAGGTAGACAATCCCACCTTCCCATAGAACCCGGAATTGAGTGATCTCGATGACTAAGCGAACTCTTATGATATTGGACAAATGCAGCAAGCGTGATAAGGAACGTACTACTAAGAGTATATGAGGGACATTTGGATGTCGAGATGATTGAACTTGAGGAACTAAGTCAACTGAAGAATTGTAAACTAGGGTCTTACCTTTCCAGAGTTAGAGATACCAAGCTATTCTGACTTGTGTGCTGGAAATTATGGACATTGTGAGTTTAGCAACCTATTGTCTAGACTGACTTCAAGGTTGGAGTTAACTCGGGGACATAGGTCCTTTAAAAGGAAATTGAGGGAATCATCGACTAGGGGATGGCAACGGATCTCCTCACCCCTCTAGGATATTCTGAGCGTATGGGTTTCCGATGAGTGTAGCTGGGATCACAGCTACTGGTATTTCTTGATTGTTCCATCAGACAATTACCTACCGCAATATGGTGATCATGAGCTATCAGATTTAAAAGATGGGTTTTAGCATTTTATTCGGAACTTAGGCAAGTTCCTGTGCATGTACTCATGATGGACATGAGTGAGTTGGGATATAGCTCTGTTGGATTATATTGGGTGTCTCGATGCCTGAGTCTGTCAAAAGTCCAGAAAGGATAATTATGTGCGTGCTTACCTTCACTAAATTATATTACGTCACCAGGGCGCTGTTAGACCACTCGCTGAGGGTCACGGGCCGGAATTATTTTTGGGTCGCTGACCTATGAAGGTATTGGGAATCGGTGGATGTGATTCCGGGATGGTTGTTACCTTGACAGACCAGTCAGGCTCGACTTTGTTAACCGACACCGAGTGTGGATGAATAACAACATATTTTCAGTAAACTGGATTGATCAGGTTTTTCTTTTATTGTTTCGCTTGAAGACCAAATTGGTGTTAGGAGTGATTCCCTATAATCCAACTTGTTCTGAGAGTTAGCACTAAGTGGTGTTACTGGTTGTCTCTTCCTGTCATTAGGGATACGCCCTGCGGTACGTATCCTGCACTGTTAATTCCTGAAGTACCATGGTAAGAACGGGATGCTGATATCCTGGCGGATCGGGGGTATAAATATTTTAGGACCTCCGAGGTCGTCATGTTCTATGTTGGTGGACACGAACGGATCACAAAGGATCTTTGCGCAATGGATATACGGCGGTATATCTGTAAGTTCGTCACAGCTTTCGAGGATGGTTCGACGCAGTAATTATTGGTGACTTCGGGGTAGCGCCCCGTATTATATTCTTTTATTTTATTTTCACCTCCTCAACCATGTCATACTATCAGGAACGGGAAGTAGACCAAATTAGAATGCATTGCATAGCGAGAGTTCTAATCCCTAAATATGGAGACAACGGCTTGATTTGGAAAGTATGTAGTATGGGATGCATACATTTCCAAAGTCTCGCTTGCATTAGATTAAGTACGTTGGCTTGACCTGGGTCGCATGTAGTATGGGATGCATGTGCATCCAGAATCTTGCTGACGTTAGATTAAGTGCATCTGTTCTGTACCTTGTGTTTGAATAGACTTTAAGTTAGATTAAGTGCATCTGTTCTACACTCTGTATTGTTACATTAGTCTCAGGTCATGACATACACGAACACTAGGAAATCAGGATGCACGTTGAATTTTCCATTCAAGATGAATCTGTGAATGTGATAGTTTGAGGATCGCTGTTTCCTTATCAGCATTGCGTCAGTAGAATTACTGACGTACCCCCACCTTTTAGGTACATGGATATCAGGTCACGAGTATAGGAGAGCCCAAGATCAGCAGGGCATTCAAGTAATGGCAGTATGCGCGTCTACCCTTCGAGCAGGTGCAGAATTATCAGGGTCGCGTAGCAGGAGGCTCAAGCCGAGGGGCAGGTCCCAGAGGGGCAGATAGACCACTCAACGGAGTTTCGGCAGTTACCAAGGGATTGCCAATCTGAAGACAGCCAATGGCTTCACAAGAAATGTTCAAGTATTCTTGTAGTCAGTTGTAATAAAGTTATGTAATTTGTATTCCTTGTTCAAGGCCAATTTGATATTTGTAATAATTGATGTAACAACTCTGATGGCAATAAAAAGGTTTAAATTTCCACGTTATTTACTGTGTTGAGATGCATTTGAAGGCAATGATCTTGGTGATGTCACGGATGTCCGATAACGGGGATCCGGGTCGCTACATGATGGATCTCGAAAAAGGGAGCTCACCGTTGGATCTCGACGACTGCGGCGCGGAGCTCGACGATGGAGTTCGGCGGCAGTGGCATTGGAGCTCGGCAAAGGGGAGAGGAGTTCGACGGGAATGGAGCTCGGCATGTGGTCGAGCTTGAGGATGAAGAGAGTTGGCGATAGAGGCAGTTGGACGGCGGTGTGGTCGGAGCACTGAGAGGGGGAGCCTGTGCTCGACGAGGGGAAGATGAGATGTTTGGTTTTTTGGCAGGAGAAAACTTCAGAAAAGGATGAAGGGTTGTACAGGTCGGTTTGCGGGTAACGGGTCCAAACCCGACCCGTTAACCCCTTCCCTCCTTTTTTTCTTTTTGGCGAATCTATGGCCGTTGATCACGAGACGACTCAATCTGGCGCGTCGATCACAATCACACGTAACGGGAGGCAGAGCGTTTTTCTCCAATTTCACGTTCGGTTGTTCGGACGCTCGGATTCCGGATTTTGGATCCGAGCTACGTGGCTCGATCAGAGGCGTTGATCAAGATCAAGCGCGAATCTTGAGGCGATGATTTTCTCCATTTTCACGCTCGATTGTTCTGACGCTCGAATTTTGGATCCGAGCTACGTGGCTCGATCAGAGCCGTTGATCAAGACCAAGCACGAAGCTTGAGGCGATGATTTCCCCATTTTCACTTTCGGCGCAGCTGTGTTGTGACCCACTTTTCCAGTGCTACAGATGTCCGATCGCGGCGTTTGACCCCTCGTTTCGAAGCTGACTCAAAGATCTACAATTTCTCTTCAGAAGTTAGTTGAAGAATCACCCTTCTTCATGGTCAAAATAGTCCCGCAACATCTTTTGCCTTCATGAACTTTGAGAAGAGCTTTGTATGACTACTGGGAAGATCCCTTCTTGGAGGCGAGTTGAGGGAGCGTCTCTAGATGAGTTAGGCTCTGAACTCTCTTGGAAGAAGGCTGCTCAGGAGGTGAGTGGAGCGAAGAGCTTCACCAGGCTCTGGGAGAGCCGTTTGGGAGACGAGTTTGAAAAGCAACTCTAGGGAAGAGTTGAGCTCCGAATCCATTGAGAAGAAGGCCGCTCGGGAGGCGAGCGGAGTGAAGAGCATCACCAGGCTCTGGAAGAGAGCCATTCGGAAGACGAGTTTAAGGAGCAACTCTAGAGGAGAGTCGAGCTCCGAACCCATTGAGAAGAAGGCCGCTGGGGAGGCGAGCGGAGTGAAGAGCATCACTAGGCTCTAGGAGAGAGCCATTCGGGAGACGAGTTTGAGGAGCAACTCTAGGGGAGAGTCGAGCTCCGAACCCATTGAGAAGAAGGCCGCTCGGGAGGCGAACAGAGTGAATAGCATCACCAGGCTCTATGAGAGAGCCGTTTGGGAGACAAGTTTAAGAAGCAACTTCTAGGGAAGAGTTGAGCTCCGAACTTGCTTGTTGCAAAATTTAACCAGTAGTGGGAGCAGTATGAATGTTCGTTTTGAGCCCCGAAACCGCATACGTGCTAGCTGTGAGGGCAATTTTGAACCATGATTGTGAACTTCGAACTAGTTGTTACGGAGTTATCAACGAGTTGTAGGAACAATTTCGAATGGTGAGCTGCTCCACACTTGCTTGTTTACAAGCGGCTAAAACGGCGTCAAACCAAGTGTTGGACTCCGAACTTATCGTTTGAGGGGGTTAACAAGTTGTAGGAGCAATTCCGAATGGTGAGCTGCTCCGCACTTGCTTGTTAGCAAGCGGCTAAAGCGGCGTTGAACCAAGTGTTGGACTCCAAACTCGTCTTTTGAGCTTAGTAAGTTGTGGGAGCAGCCCTGTAGGACGAGCTGGACTCCGAACTTACCGTTTAACGAGTCGTAGATGTGGCTCAAAGAGATAGAAATGAGGCAAATGCAATAATTTTCAATAGAAAAAAACTAAATTTTATTGAGACAAACTAAGTGGCTGCTTCAATGGGACGAGCCATTATTACATGTTTTTGGCCGTGCTACAAGTATCGGCCTTATTGAAAACTGAAAACCTACTTCTACAATAGGGTGAAGGCCTTTTGGGAGGAGTTTAATTCTCCCCCATTGGACCTCCATGGATAAGGTGGAGGAAGGCTCCAGGTTCAGAGTCTGGGAACTCGGCGGGCCTTTCGGTTCGATTGTTGGCTCCTCGGGGTGAAGGATCGGCCCCGTCTTTCTGACGAACTTGGCCAGGTGTTCCCGTTGTATGAGTTCTTCGATCACCTCTTTAAGGGCTCGACAATCATCCGTGTCGTGGCCGTGGTTCCTATGAAAGCGGCACCACTTATCTCTATTCCTTTTCTTGCCAGGGGTATTCATTCTAGGGGGACCGCGTAGTAGCCCTTCCTTATCCACCTCCATAAGAACAACTGATCTACTAGCATTGAGGAGGGTGAACTTCTCAAAACGAGGAGCTGGGCGTCGCTGGCCATTGTCATCTTTCTGAAATTTCTGTGGTCCTTCGCTTGTATCCTTCCGTTTGTTCCCGAAAGACGGTTCCTCAAGACTGGGGGGGTTGAAAGCCTCTTCCGCTCGGATGTACTTCTAAGCAGAGGTTCCGAGAAGTATCGATAAGGCTTCTTGGCAAGGGACGCCCTGAGGTCGGCGTTAGTGACGGTGTGCCTGAATGCCGCAGAGGCTATTGATTAGTTGAGGAAGGCAATAGACCGGGCTTCGGTAGTAAAGCGTCGGACGTAATCTCTTAGGCGTTCACCCTTTCTTTGGCCGAAGGCTAGCAATGACACTCGTTTTACCGGCTCAGCGACTGCCCACGAAGTGGGTGAGGAAGAGCTCCTCAAACTGTTCGAACGAGAAGATGGAGACTGGAGATAGACGGGAGTACCACTCTCGCACTGGTCCCCTCAACGTTGTTGGGAAGGCCTTGCAGAGGAGCGCATCTGAGGCTTGATGAATCATCATGAGTTTTAAAACTCCCGATATGATCGGCTGGGTCCGACTCCCCATTGTAGGATTCAAAGCGGGGCAACCTGAAGGCTTCAGGGACCGGAGCTTCCATGATGGCTCTGGAAAAGGGGGGTCTACTTGGCCGGAACTTATTGGCTCGTTGTTCTTCTTCAAGATCTTGTTGAGGCGCCTCTCCATCTCGTGGAGACGGTGGTGGACCGAGTCATCCCTCCGATCGGATCTAGTCGACCATCGGGACTCTCCTTCATGCGTGGCGGTATGGTGAGGTATAGGTGTACGTTGGCCCAGACTCGTGGCAATATTAAGAGCTCGCAAGATGTCTTCTTTGAAGTTCTGGAGCTCGGCCTGAGTGACTGGTGCCCCTCCAGCTTGGCAGTCCCTAGGTGTGGCTCGGCTTATTGGAGTATGACTTCTCCGCCGATGACGTGGAGGGGGCCGTCTTGGCTTCCTCTGGGAAGGGGATCTTCTGGTCCTCGGTTTACGGGGGTCCAGACTCTCGGGCCCCTGGGCGTTCGGGTTGAGGGACTCCCTCAAGGGCTCGCCATTCATTCAAGCGAGTTTGGAGGTCGACCCCCTACTAGCGGTTAAGAATTACTTGACGGAGATCCGGCCCTAGAGGACTTTGAGAAGCCATAGAGTTAGTTGAGGGATTATGGACCGAAACATGGTAATGATGAAGGTGTTGCTTTGGACGACTTCGACAAGAGCCCCCGGGGTAGCCTAGGAAGCACGGATACTTCGAAATGGCCGACGTACCCGTGTCGGGTGCGTATCAGGTGCCGATACTCCTTGAGTATTCCCGAGTGCATACCCAAGGAGCACCCAATTTTTTAAATGCATTTTTTGCAACTTTTACAAACAATTATATTAAGATAAATGCATGAGATCCTAGAGTAATTTCAAAATTTTATTTTTTACAATTATGCTCAAACACAAAACAATTTTACAGAAAGATTTGATAGTTAGGTTATCATTTTTCTTTTCCAAAATGCTCATAATTATAATGTAATCTTATAGTTCTATGAAACTGTTTAAATGTTTGCATTTTTAAGAAGAAAAATATTTTTACATTTATAAATATAATATGAATTATTTTATATTTAACGTACCCACCAACGCACCTGTATCTTACTTTTTTGTAAAATCACGTATCCCCGTACCCGTATCGTGTCGTCCCCGCACCCCGTACCCGTATCCATGCTTCATAAGGGGCAGCCCCCTGAGACCCTGGAGGGGCCTGTTGAGGAAGAGGCTGTTCAGGTTGTGGTTGCTGAACTTGCTGATTGAGTTGAGGAAGGACATCTTGGACTAGAGGAAGGGGAGTGACTCTTCGGTTGGAGGCCGCTGCCTTCCCTTTCTCTTTCGGAGGCATGATTTGAAACTACTTTCGCTGATGAAGGTTGGATTGGTTTTTTGTATTCCCACAGACGGCACCAATCTGTTGTTGCTAATTTTGGTGTGGGAGCAAACAGATGAATTTGTGAATTTTTTTGGAAACAATAAAGGTAAACCTATTGACTTTCACCAGCGTTTGACTGGTTTCTTGCCGCTGCCGTTGACCTACAAAAAGTTCGATACACTGGGACAGATCTCGGCGACGAATCCTCCGACACTCAAGTCAGTAATCAGGAAGATTATGAAAGAGCGTTTATGTGGAAAAATATTGATTACCATGTTATGGTGGCGGGAGAGGGGTATTTATAGTCACCTTTAGAGACAGTTTAGAGATAATCATTTATCCCTATATTCCGGTGTTTTTGGATAAGATGTAGAGTTTAAATCGTTTCATGAAAAGAGATTTGATTTAAACCGTCTCTTAGAGATAACCATGAATTTGAATTACTCTTTAAATATCTGAATTGGTTTGTAACGAATTGCTACCCATACCCAATAAGACAGATCTGTTTTTGGGTTATTGAGCTTTGTAGAGATTCAGATCCTATTTCAGACCCGTTTGTAGGTGAAATTACCGTTTTACCCTTGAGAGCTTTAAGATTCGTGCCCAATTTGAACGGTCCCAATTTGGTTCTATTTTCAGCCATATCAGTAGGAGATTATTTTCGACATACTACATTGAAACATTATGTGAAAATTCTTCAAATATGCTTCAGGGAGATAATGTTCTCCATCACAGAATAAAGAAGCATACTTTGTACTCCATACATCAATTTTTTTTACTATAATCTATAGTTTGGAGTTTTGGATATCGGGAAAAGTCAAACTAAACACATGATAATGTACACGCAGATATAGACTAATTTACATTCACAAACATAGCAAACTATAACAAATTATACGCACAGGAGCATAACCACTATTGTCAAGCGCAGGAAAATCTTTCTTTTCTTTCAATATTTCCTTCCAGAATTGCCTTAAAGCACTGGTATGATCTTGGGATATTGGTTATGACACAAAGAAAAACCTCACAAGTGGTCAACTGAATAAATTCAATAAAGAGAATACCAAATTGCTATAAACATTCTGTAACTTCAAATGCTGTGGTCAACTGAATAAATTCAATAAAGAGTTCACAAAATTCTTATAAACATTCTATAACTTCAAATGTTGCAACAACTACCCCATGTAATGAACTTCTTATAGCATGATTTCAAAAATCAATAAAAAGCGTTGCTTAAGCGTAGATCACCGCTTAACGCTTAAGCGTCGCTTAAGCAATGCTTTTCTACCCATTAAAAAGCTGTTTATTTGTGTGCCCATTTGGACCCGATCCGACCCAAACGATATTGAATATTTCCTTTTTCCCTTCTCCTGAGATGCCCTAGGCCCCAAATGGGTATTTTTGTGGTTTTCTCTTTTCATTTTTTTAATTTTTAATTGTTTTAATATGTAATTGTATTTTAAACATATATTAATTTTTAGTGTTTACTCCACATGGGCTATGAAGCACGGATACTTCATGGAGGGTGCCGTCCCCGTATCCTGTACATATCCGATACGGGATACGGCCGGATACGGCCTGATATGTACAGGATACAGCTGAAATGTGTCATGCATTTTTTTTATTAAATGGATACGGTAGGGATACGCGGTAGACACAGTGGGGATACGGCTCAGGTTAAAATTGTTCGAATGAAATAATTTTGGGGTTTAAAACATTAAAAAATCTAATTTGGTAAGAATAAAATATGTTAGGATCCTTAGATTGTGTAACGCCAGCAAACCGAGGGCAACTGTTTCAACTACATAATACTTATCAAATCTCTTGTCAATAAAATTCATCAATAGAAAGCATCTCAATGGATAACAAAAGCATTTAATTCATTATCAAGGAAAACAACTAAAATTCTTTAAGAAATGAGTCTTCTTAAAAAACTTCAATAAAATAATTTAAAACAATTTCATAAATACAATTTATCAGCTTTAAAAGCTTTCAATGAAAATTTACTCCCAAGAGACAAACTTCCAGATCCTTTATTCTCTTCAAGCACCCGATTCTGATGCACAAATCTGAAAAAACTTATTAACAACATAATGAGCTGACGCCCAGTAATATCTGAATAAATATAATAAGTAGCCGGTAATTCATAAAATGTCGCATTAACAATTAAACATGTTAATGCACAAACATATAACTGCAAATATTGGAACAAAAATATCTAGCTTATAATTAAATGCAACAATTATTAAGGTGGTCACACAAACAAACAATGCAGAGTTGTCTAGTGCGGTACTTGTCTAATAATTTACTTATCCCATACCACATAAATAATCAGATACAAATATTCTAGGATGCAAGGAAATTTAGGCACGCTCATCTCTCAATGTGGTCAACGCTTCATACTCCGGTTGACAAGGCATACCCCACTATCGTCCATGGTTGGAACAATGAATTGCGCAATTACTTTTCAACACTCCGTGTGGACACATTGAGAGCCCAAATGAGTTACTTAGATTCCTGACTCATACCGGTATATAACTTGGATGCATAACACATGAGTAACATAACTATAGACATGGTAATAACTTAAAATAACCATCTCAATATTCTCAACGTCATAAGACCACTCAAGTATATACATTCATACTCAACTATGTAAAATAATGCATAATGTTATAGTTTAAATAGGCAATCCTCCGATATTACTAACCACAATTCACATAGAATTAACAACATTCACATATCACAATTTCATAATCATGAAAACATAAAAACAATATATCACTCTCAATTTAATATTTGCACATCACACCGCGTCACATAAAACAATTGTAGACAATATTCACAATAATATCACTACAAAATAATAAGTATTTTATGAAATTACATTCTACATGGTATAAATATTCGATTACTTACAATGGTCGGCGAAGTAACGGACTGACTATGGATCCTCCAAAGGACTCCTCAATTTCAATATAGATATCTTCTATAAAATATAGGGTTTAACAAAATATACATTGAGCAATATATTATCAATAGATTAATTAGATTCTACTAATAGAGAAATTATAATATATAAATACCTTGATTTTCTCATTCTCCTTCTCCCACTGTTCTCTCTCTCTCTCTTTCTTATTTTTTTTTTTTGGTGGTGGCTCCGAGGAACGGAAAGGAAGAGAAAGAGATTGGGAAAGAGAGAAAGAAATAGAAGTCTTTTTTGTAAAAAAACTCTTTTTTGCACTTTTACAAAATAACCCTCAATAATTAGTTTTTTGCAAAAAATCATATTTAATATAAGTATAACTTTATTTCTATATACAAATATCAAATAGTGAATGTTTTGGGGCATTACTAATATTAAATATGATTTGTAAAAAAAAGAAAAAAAGAGAGAGAGAGAGCAGTGGGAGAAGGTGAAGGAGAAAATCAAGGTATTTATATATTATAATTTCTCTATTAGTAGAATCTAATTAATCTATTGTTTATATATTGATCAATGTATATTTTCTTAAACCCTATATTTTATAGAAGAGATCTATATTGAAATTGATGAGTCTTTTGGAGGATCCATAATCAATCCGTTACTTCGCCGACCACTGTAAGTAATCGAATATTTATACCATGTAGAATATAATTTTATAAAATACTTATTATTTTGTAGTGATATTATTGTGAATATTGTCTATGATTGTTTTATGTGATGCGGTGTGATGATGTGCAAATATTAAATTGAGAGTGATATATTGTTTTTATGTTTTCATGATTATGAAATTGTGACATGTGAATGATGTTAATTGTATGTGAATTGTGGTTAGTAATATCAGAGGATTGTCTATTTAAACTATAATATTATGCATTATTTTACATAGTTGAGTATGGACGTATATACTTGAGTGGTCTTATGACGTTGAGAATATTGAGATGGTTATTTTAAGTTATTACCATGTCTATAGTTGTGTTACTCATGTGTTATGCATCTAAGTTATATACCGGTATGAGTCAGGAATCTAAATAACTCATTTGGGCTCTCAATGTGTCCACACTATGAGTGTTGATAAGTAATTGCGCACATTATTCCAACCATGGACGATAGTGGGGTATGCCTTGTCAACTGGAATATGAAGCGTTGACCACATTGAGATATGGACGTACCTAAATTTCCTTGCATTCTAGAATATTTGTATCTGATTATTTATGTAGTATGGGATAAATAAATTATTAAACAAGTACCGCACTAGACATCCTGCATTGTTTGTTTGTGTGACCACCTTAATTATTGTTGCATTTATATGTAATAAAAGCTTTAATTATAATCTAAATATTTTTGTTCTAATATTTGCAGTTATATGATTATGCATTAACATGTTTAATTGTTAATGTGGTATTTTATGAATTACCAGGTACTTGTTATATTTATTCAATTACTGGGCGTCAGCTCATTTTGTTGTTAATAAACATTTTCAGATTTGTGCATCAGAATCGGGTGCTTGAGGAGAATAAAGGATCTGAAAGTTTGTCTCTTGGGAGTAAATTTTCATTGAGAACTTTTAAAGCTGATAAATTGTATTTCTGAAATTGTTTTAAATTATTTTATTGAAGTTTTTTTAGAAGACTCATTTCTTAAAGAATTTTAGTTGTTTTCTTTTATAATGAATTAAATGCTTTTGTTATCCATTGAGTTGCTTTCTATTGATAAATTTTATTGTCAAGAAATTTGATAAGTATTATGTAGTTGAAATAGTTGCCCTTGGTTTGGGGGCATTACAGATTTCTTTATTCATAAGCTTTAGTAAGTATTGCCTTTAAATAAGTATTGGCTTCTTGATATAAGATACTATAGTGAAGAGTGGCTTAGGGAGGAATCGGCTTGCACCTCAAAGAGATGATGAAATTTCTGAAGAGAGAAACAAGTGTTTAAAGCAATATTTTCCAGACCTATTGAGCGAAGGGTGGTGATCAATGAGTTCTCTAAATTTTCAGGAGCTTCATATGCATTTTCTTCATTTAATTCTTTGAATGATCGAGCTCATCTGGATGCTAAGATATGGTGGTTATTTTATGGCACTTCCACTCCAAATTGTAGCCTTTATGGATTATATTATTTATGTTTAATGAACTAAGCAGTTAAAATCCCCGATTACGCTCGATTAATCGCTTTGTTTGTTTTGTGAAAACAGTTTTTACAAAATTCCACTTCAATTTAATCCGCGATTAATCGCTAATCAGAGGCTAAAGTTTGTTTGGTTTCCAAAACCCGTTTGGTTTGTTTGGTTTCCAAAACCAGTTTTTACAAAATTCCACTTCAATTATTATTATTATTATTATAATAATAATAACATATTATATATAGTATATATGAAATAATAATGCAATAATAATATATAATATAATAATAGTATATATATATATATATATATATATATATATATATATATATATATATATATATACTATTATTATAATATATATTATGATTTCATATATACTATATATATATTAAAATATATATTATGATTTCATATATACTATATATATATTAAAATATATATTATTATTATTTCATTATAATAGTATATATATATATATATATATATATATATATATATTATATACTATTATAATATTCTATTATTATTATAATAAATATTATTATTATTTTATATTACTATTATAAATTATTATATATATTATTATATAATTTATTATTATTATAATTAATTATTTAATATATTATTATAATATATTATTATTACATATGTATTATTATAATTATTAAATGTTATTATATATATATAACTAAATAGGTTTATTATAATAAATTATTTTATATTATTATATAATATACAATTATAATAATATATTATTATTTTATATATACTATTTTATATATACAATTATTATTATTATATTATTATTATATATATCATTATTATATATATTATTATTTTATTTACACTATTTTATATATACTATTATTATATTTTATAATTATTATATATATTATTATTTTATGTATACTATTTTATATATACTATTATTATATTATATTATTATTATATATATTATACTATTATATATTATTTTATATATTATTATATAATTTATTATTATTATAATAAATTATTTAATATATTATTATAATATATTATTATTTAATATATATTATTATAATTATTATATGTTATCATATATATGTATATGATTAAATATGTTTATTATAATAAATTATTATATATTATTAAATAATATACAATTATTATAATATATTATTATTTTATATATACTATTATTATATTATATTATTATTATATATATTATTATTATTATTATTTATTACTATTATATATTATTATATATATTAATATATAATGTATTACTATTATATATCTATATAATAAAACACAAAGAAAGCTATCAAGTGGCTCTCCTTCAATCTCCCAAAAAATCAAAGGCTCAGATCTAACCTCACAAAACATATTTTTCCCTCCAAAAGTTTTCCCTAATACTCAAATTCAAACCCCCACCCAAAACAACTCATATATTTATTTAATTATTTTTTCTCTCTCTCCCTCCCTCCCTCTTCTATTCAAAAAATTAAGAACATAAAAATTTAAAAAATTTAAAAAAATTTAACAATTTAAAAATAATTCAAAAAAATCAAAAAATTCATATAATATGTTTTTTGCTGGATCCCCAAAAGTTTCTCATATAATATGTTTGCTACTTTAATTAATTTGCTGGACCTCCAAAACTATTTTATATGATCAAACAAGGTGCACCGTTCCGAAGACGTGTCGTAGGCACGTGTCAACGGACAAACCTAGTTATTATATAAATTATTATTATTATTATTATTATATATATTATATTATTATTATTATATATTATGTTATTATTATAATAATATATATATTATATTATTTATATATATATATATATATATAATATTATTATAATATATATTATTTTTTCATATATACTATTATAATAATCTATTATTATTATAATATATATTATTATTATTATTATGTATTACTATTATATATTATTATATATATTATTATATAATTTATTATTATTGTAATAAACTATTTAATATTTAATTATAATAGATAATTATTACATATATATTATTATAATTATTATATGTTATTATATATATGTATATAATTAAATATGTTTATTATAATAAATTATTTCATATTATTATATAATATACACATATTATAATATAATATTATTTTATATATAATATTATTATATTATATTATTATTATATATATTATTAATTTATATATACTATTTTATATATCCTATTATTATATTATATTATAATTATATATACTATTATTATAATATATTATTATTATTATATATATTATATTATATTATTATTTTATATATACTATTTTATATATACTATTATTTCATGTATACTATTTTATATATACTATTATAATAATCTATTATTATTATAATATATATTATTATTATATGTTACTATTATATATTATTATATATATTATTATATAATTTATTATCATTATAATAAATTGTTTAATATATAATTTGAATATATTATTATTACATATATATCATTATAATTATCATATATTATTATATATATGTATATTATTAAATATTTTTATTATAATAAAATATTTTATATTATTATATATCAGTATGTATGTATATGTATACAACATGTATGTATCAGAGTATATAAACTGTATACAGTATATACATACAACCAAACCTATACATACATTATACTCTCATTTTCAAAAAACTGTTTTCATAAAGAATATTACCAAACAGCTTTTACACTCATTTTCAGAAAACTGTTTTCAGAAAACTGTTTTCCAAACAACAAACCAAACGCAACCTAAGCGATTATATTTTTAGCGATTTATAATATTTCAATAGTTAGCAATTTAATTGGGTATAATCAGCCGACTAGTGGTTAATCGATCGATTTTAAGAGGCCGATTAACCGATTAAATCCCATCATCTAATTTTCATGCTCGTTTACATTATTTGGGCTCAATCCAACTCAAACTCAAATTCAAATCCAAAATCCAAATCCCTTCTGGTCCTCGCACAAACCCAAACCAGACATGTTATCACTCTCTTCTTCTTCCTCGCGCAAACCCAAACTCAAACTGATTCTCTTCTTCTTCCTCGAGCAAACCCAAACTCGACCTTCCGTCGCATACTTGACTCGACCAGCATCTGTTGCACCTCCTCCTCTTCTTGCTGCTCGCGCTGCTCATACTCCCCGATTGTTTTTGTTTGATGGAACCGACCAGCAAACCCGACGCGACCCATATCCAGAATCCAAACTCAGCTCAAACAAAGTACTATCTTCTTTTTCTCTATAATTATATGTTCATATTTGATAATCTCATAATAGTTTTATGTTAGGATTTAGAGTTGCTACATAATAAGGATATATCTTTTTTTTTATTTATATATATACTAGGTTTGCCCGTTGACACGTGCCTATGGCACGTCTTCGGAACGGTGCACCTTGTTTGATTATATAAAATAGTTTTGGAGGTCCAGCAAATTAATTGAAGCAGCAAACATATTATATGAGAAGCTTTTGGGGTCCAGTAAAAAACATATTATATGATTTTTTTTTGAATTATTTTTAAAGTTTTTAAATTTTTAATTTTTTTAGTTTTTTTATTTTTTTTATTTTGTAAAACTTTTTAAAAATTTTATTTTCTTAATTTTTTGAATAGAAGAGGGAGGAGAGAGAGAGAAAAAAAAAATTAAATAAATATAAGAGTTGTTTTGGGTGGGGGGTTTGAATTTGAGTTTTGGGGAAAAACTTTGGAGGGGGGAAATATGTTTTGTGATGTTAGATCTGAGCCTTTGATTTTTGGGGATTGAAGGAGAGCCACTTAATAGCTTTCTTTGTGTTTTATTATATAGATATATATATAACGACTTTTCCAATTTAACCCCAATTCTTTTCCGATTAACCGATTAATCACTAATCGCTTCTAGAGCGATTAGTTCCGAAAATCAATTTTAACTGCCTAATTAATAAATGATATTTACCATTTTCTTATTAACAAGAGATATTATTTAGTTATGTGTAATTATTCATATATATATATATATATATATATATATATATATATATATATATATATATATATATATAGTTGTTTCCCGTATCCTTTTTTTTAAAAATTGTCGTATTCCCCGTAATCGTGTCCCCGTATATGTATCGCCGTACCCGTATCGATGCTTCATAGCACATGGGTCACTAACAAATATGAAAATTTCATATACCTCACTCACAAATTGATATTTCCATATAACTCACTCACAATGTTGGCCAATACCAAAAAAATATTTTTGCTTGTTATTGTCACTCTACTTATGTTAAATTTTACCATGAGTTTAAAAATGACTATTTTGCCTCCTTTTAAAATTCAGGGCTAGGGTTATTGTCATTCTACTTATGTTAAATTTTACCTTGAGTTTGAAAATGACTATTTTGCCATTCTTTTAAAATCTATGGTTAGGGTTAGGATCTCTAACCTAGCCCTAACCCTAACCCTAACCATAAACCCCTAACCCTAACCCTAACCCTAACCCTAAAAGGAGAACAAAATAGTCATTTTCAAACTCAGGGTAAGATTTAACATAAGTAGAGTGACAATAGCAACCAAAAGTACTTTTTTGGTATTGTCCAACATTGTGAGTGAGTTATATAGAAATATCAAGTTGTGAGTAAGGTATATGAAATTTCTACATTTGTTAGTGACCCATGTGGGAAAACTCCTAATTTTTAAAAATAACAAAACACTTTTTCTTTTTACCGCTTAAGCCAACTTACGCAAAATCGAAGACCAATCACTTTTTTCCTTTAAACGCTTTTTGAAACCATGCTTATAGTACTCAACTTCATTCATATAAAACAAATTCAAACCAAACTAGTGAATGAGAAAACATACCAGAACTTCAAGAACCCATGCCGCCGAAAATGCAGAGCTACAAAATTACTCCCCAAAAATGTCTGCATAAACCGCTGTGCCGTAAGAATGATAAGCCGGCTTGGCTGTATCAATGTACTACACTTATGAGCAAGTGGTCCCCCCGGTTGCATCACCCACTCCTCCTCCACATTCGCATAAAACATATCCCCAATCGCAATCACCTCATCATCAACCTTAAACTTCGGCGCAACATCTCCGACCACCCTCTTCCTCTCCTTCGCATCCTCTGGCCACAACGCCTCAATCTTCCCCAACTCAATCCCCAAATCCTTCAACCTCTTCAAATGCTCCTCATCCAAGAAACACGGCGGCGACCCAACATAACAAATAAACCTATCAATCCTCAACTTCTTATCCTTCCTAACCCCAACAAACTCATCATACGAAATAGCAACCTTCCTACCAAAACAGTCATTAATATGATTCAAATCAAGAACCTCATCATACTGATAATCCACTTTCGGGCTCGGAAACACCAAAACCCTATCTAAAAGTGCAGCGAAGAACATATGCTTCTCCAAACATATTAAATGGTTCGACATCTGCCCGGACACACAAACTGCCATCAAGAACCGATCTTTCTTCGGTCTCCACTCAATCGTCTTCCGATCCACCGGCCTCTCCACCTTCCCACACAAATTCAACAAATTGGGATCCACATTGTCGGCAGTGGGTTCCAAGGTGGAGTTTTTCGGAGCATGGGACGAAAGCAGGGCGTTCTGGATCTGGCGATTGATCTTGATCTGATCAAGAACCGCGGATTTGAACTGAATGGAGGTTGATGAGTTGGCCAGGGTTAGGAGGGAGAGCTGCTGGGTGCGGAGGAGGGAGAGGGCTTGGAGCTCGGATTCGCGCATTTGAGAAGAGTCGGAGTGGACGGTGGAGATGGAGCGGAAGACGCGGGAAAAGAGGAGGAGGAGGAGGAGCAGGAGCAGGAGGAGGGAGAGGGCGGCGAGAAGGTAGGATTTTTTGGAGGAGGAGGTGGGGCGAGTGGTGGCGATGCCGAAGGTGGAGCTGCGGGGGACGAGGGTTTGGAGGTCGTCGTCTTCTTCGTTGGATTCGGGACGTTCCATTGAAATTAGGGTTTTGAAATTTGGGAATTTGGGGGGAGATTTGAAGCGGGAAGGAAGAAGATCTGAGGAGTGGGCGAGAGTGATGGGGGGTTTGTTGGTTAGTTGGTTGGGAAATTGAGATGGGCCCTGCCCAGCCCGGACAAGGCTGTTTCAGCGGCTTCGGAAATTTGTTGTTCATGCACTAGCGCATGTAGCACAAGATTTTTTCCCCTAAAATAGACCGCTTTTTGAAAGTAATTTTCAAAATAGATCACTTTCGAAACTAATTTTTAAAATAGACCACTCATAGTTTTCAACTGCGATCGCTTCGATAACTAGGCCACATTACCCTACTGCAGCATACGTACGTACCAAAAAATATAGATTCCAATACTTTCTTTAAAAAAATTCTCAAGTATAAAGAAGTTGTAAAGAGATTTCACTAAGGCTGCAGTTGCGTACTGTGGCCTCGTTAATACTTAGACCGCAGTTCACAACTGTGGCCTCATTGGGGGGTCCAGATATCTTAAAACTCTCTTCCCCCTATTCTCAACTTCACTTTTCTCTCCAAATAATTTCCCAAACTCTGAAACCCAAAATCCTTGAAAATCCGAAATCCCTAATCTAGCTCCTCCCACTCCATAAAATCTCTCCCTAATTAAATAATCAACTCCACCTCATCTTCCTCTCCCCATCAACCTTCAATCCCCAAATCCCCAGGCTTTCAAATTTCGTAGTCGTTAAATTCTCCAAACCTCGCCACCCACATTGAAGCTGACAACACAGATGACTGGCAACGTCTTCGTACTATCTGAACTTATCTGTGTCGTCATCTCCGCTCTCAAATGACGGTTGTATTTTTGAAGGTATTCATACAACCCACGAAAGTAAAATTTTTGTTTTTATGTTTTTGAGTAGATAGTTACTCACATATTTGTCCATTGACTTGTAGATATGGATCAGAAAATTCATATTTGGTTATATTACGGGGGATAAATAATTAGAGACCAAAAATTAGGAGCTTGTCATAGTGATGTTGAACCGGAAGTAGTTTGGGATCCTCGTTATATTACACAACACGAACTAGTCGAGAAGGTGTACGAAATTACTAATTGGGATAGAAGTGAATGGAAAGTTAAAATTCGTGCTCGATATGCAGCTGGAAAATTAGAGTCCAAATTTTTCATGATGGTACCTGTAGTCGATGATGATGGTCTTGCTTCCATGATTGCAAGAACAATTGATCTGAATTATAGTTGGAATGCATTGAAGTTATTCCTTGACAAAATCAGGATTCCTAATAGCCCGCCACATGTTAATCGTATATTAAGCCCGGTACGTGAAGTGCTGATTGAAGAGATGAGTCCCCATCTGGATCCTGACCCACATGAAAGTTCATCGCCTCAACAAGAAAACCTGTTCACAAATTCAATACCAACAAATTTCCCTATACATGACTTGCCACCATCAAATTCAAACTTCATCCTCAATCTTGTTGATAACGAACACATTATTCGAGACTCCAATCAAGCTACGGTTAGCAATGATTTAGTAGATGATGAAGAAGAAGAAGAAGAATTGGAGGTAGATGTAGAACATGAGGAATATGAAGATGGTGCTAATCTAGATGAAAACGTTATTAACATTCAGGTTTCGATAGCCAATGATCAACCCCCGCCTCCCCACCCGCCTCAGTTCATGAGTCCAACTATACCTGAATTTGAATCCACTGAAGGGAGTAATAATGTCCAAGTATTTCAAAATTCAGAAGAATTATATGGTTCATCGGAGATAGGAATATTGTACAGTGGGCAAAAGTTTGAAAGCAAAGATAATATCCAACATGCGGTGAAGATGTTCTCTATTAAGGAACATCAAGAATTTGTAGTAGTGAAATCAAACAAAAAGGTTGTATGTCGTCCAATGTAAATTCGCACCTACAGAACGTACCAATGAAACAGTAGCTGATGCAGGATGTCCATGGCAATTACGTGCAATTTTTCTAAGAAGATAGACGTATTTCATTCTGAAGAAGTTGGGAGGGGCGCATACATGTACAAATTCAACATTAACTTAGGACCATAGTAAAGTTGATTCGAAGCTCATTTCTAATATAATTTTGAATATTGTTAAGGCACAGTTAGGAACAACACCGAGGGCCATAATTGAAATAGTGTTACTATAATGTAATTATATGATTTCTTACAAAAAAACTTGGATTGCAAAACAGAGAGTTATTGAGCAGTTGTTTAGAGAGTTCGATGAAACATATGCAAAGTTTCCTGCTCTTTTATCAGCCATACAAACTGCAAATCGTGGAATTTACATACAATGGGATAAAATTTCTTCCAGTAATGGCGAAGAAACATTCAAAGGAGTATTTTGGGTTTTTGGCGCTTCGATTGAAGGTTTTAAGTCCTGCCGACCTGTTATTAGTATAGATGGAACCCATTTGTATGGAAAATACAATGGTTATTTGTTGATTATGGTTGCACCCGACGCAAATAACAGGTTATTTTCATTCACTTTTGCAATAGTAGATGGAGAGAGTATACAAAGTTGGACTTGGTTCATGAGTTGTATTAGATATTATGTCGTCGATCGTCAAGGCTTATGTGTGATTTCTGACCGTCATGCGGGAATCTTATCGTGCATGGAGCTTGAAAATGGTTCATGGAATAAGCCACATGCAGACCATCGTTATTTTATGCGATATTTTGCTACTAATTTGCACACCAAATTTGGTAGCAAAGTTTTAATGAATAAAGTAAAGGTGGTTGGATGTCATAAAAAGCCAATTTTTTTCGATAAATAATTGGAAGAGATTAGTAAAGTTAATCTCGAGGCTGCCGATTGGTTGAATGGAAAACCTATGGAGAAGTGGGCATTAGCTGCATATGGAGGGCGTCGATTTGGTGTGATGACCACATATTCAACAGAAATATTTAATTTTGTGTTAAAAGGTGTTCGTAGTTTGCCCTTAACAGCAATCGTTGAGATGATATTTTACAAACTCAATTCATACTTCACCGAGCATCGTCAAGCGGCACAGAAATTGATAAGTGAAGGGCGGGTTTGGGCTCCAAGAGTTCAAGAACTTATTGATATATTGTGGGATAGATCTAATTTGCATGAGGCTATAATGTTTCATCATAATTCTTGCGTTTTTTAAGTCGATACAGGTGTTCGAATTGTCGGTACTAAGAGAAAGGGTGGAAAATGTCGGATTGTTGATTTAGGTGCGCGCACATGTGCATGTCAGAAATTTCAGCTCCATCATATACCATGTTCACATGTAATGGGGGCTTGCGCATCTCGGGCCCTCGATTACCTACCGTATATTGATCCATTCTATTATGTGGTATCCTTGATGGCAACTTGGAAGCCCACCTTCCATCCTGTGCAAGACCAAGCATATTGGCCTATACATATTGGTCCCAAACTAATAGCGGATTCAGGGCTCAGAAGATGTAGAAAAGGGTGGCCAAGAACCACACGCATTCGTAATGACATGGATATCGGAATAAGCTCCAGAAGTTCACTAAGTTGCAGTAAATGTCATCAAATTGGTCACAATAGGCATAGTTGCACGAGTGGTATTGCCTCTGTAGATACTAGTGGTTCTCAGGTAAGTTGTACATTTTTTACCTTTTGTAATATTATTTTGTTCCATTCCTATGTACTTTAAGCAGTCAATCAAATTTTACAAGATATGGCGTGTGGTACTGCTGCAACAGGTCCCTTATGAAGAGGAGCACGAGGTCATGGTGGACGTACCATGAGATCTGGTACAAGGACTTCTACAGGCCTATAGGAAATGTGTAGTGTATATTTGAATTAAATTCTAGTTTGTTTTTTCCTATGTATGAATTTCGGAATACAAGAAGAAAAACTTTTGTTGGTTGATTGCATGTTTTATTTTTTTATTTTGATGCTTTTAATGGTTGTTTTTTGGTGTTGTTAATGATTTCGTTGTTTGGATACGTATATTCATATTGAAGATGGATTGGTAGGGTTGAGAACAATGCATATGTTGCATGAATTGAATGTTAGCTGGTATTGCCTCTGAGTTGTAAACAGGAAATTTTCCTATGTTATTAAGTTCTGTCACTTTAACCAACAGATGCCACAGTTTTCAACTGCGATCTATGTACAAATTAGGCCGCAGTTATCAACTGCGAGTGTAGTTGTTTTCACTTTTCCAGAGAGTTGGCAACTCTCTGGATAATTAAAATGACCACAATCGCAGTAGGTAACTGCGGCTTTAGTTATTCATAGGCCGCTGTTTCAACTGCGACTGTGTTGTTTTAACTTTTCCAAAGGGTTGGCAACTTTCTGGATAATTAAAATGACCACAGTCGCAGTCGGTAACTACGGCCTTAGTTGTACATAGGCCGCAATTTTGAACTGCGACTGTGGTTACCTACTGCGACTATGGTCATTTTAATTATCCAAAAAGTTGCCAACTCTCTAGAAAAGTGAAAACAACATAGTCGCAGTTGATAACTACGGCCTATGAACAACTAAGGTCGCAGTTACCTACTACGAATGTGGTCATTTTAATTATCCAGAGTTTCCAACTCTCTGGAAAGTGAAAACAACCACAGTCGCAGTTGATAACTGCGGCCTAATTTGTACGTAGACCGCAGCTGGAAACTGTGGCATCTGTTGGTTGAAGTTACATAACTTAATAACATAGGAAAATTTCCTGTTTACAACTCAATTAACCATCAAGCTAACATTTGATTCACATCCAAGCTAACATTCAATTCACATCCAAAATACTCAAAATATGCAACTGCGACTCAAGCCAGTCCAGTCCATCTTCAATAAAATTATACATATCCAAACAACAAATTAAAAAGCATCCATCAAAAGTGTAATGCCCCTACCCCGAGCTCGGACAATTTATACAATTTATCAGACAAATTATTTATAGTACAGTACAACTGCCCACCACAGGCTGCCTCTCAAAATGTGGTTAACCGGATTGGTGACTCTTGATCATAGACAATAGTATTTATATATTATTTTATTCATGTTTACTCCCAATATGGGACTATATTCACACACTTACCTTCTCAATCCCATTCGCTCTCTTTTTCCGGATGAAAGAGACAGGTCAAAGGAGGTGGGCCCCTCTTGGAAGCCACGTCAGCTTTGTAACTGACGCCTACAAGCAAAGACAACAGCATGGTCTTGCCGTGTATTCACCGGTGCCCCCCCCCCCCCATTCACTATTCAATTTCCAAATATTTACCAATATGCCATAGCTTTTTATACCAAACAGCCAACACTTTATATTATATACATACATATATATGTATATATACTCTTTGAAAATTACGGGGTGTTACACACACACCCCCTTCAGAAATCAGGGTCCTCGCTGAGCACGGGGCATGCACAATCTAGTGCAGGATATCCTTTCCAGCCGATGTGGAGTGGAGTACACCGATTCTGCTAGCTGCACAGTACCCCTGATTCTGCGGGTTGTACAGTCCCCTTACCCGGGCGACCTGTCCCCAACCTCGCTCCCTCTCAGGCATACTTACCCGTACATCTGCTAGCTCCATCTCAGGCATACATCCCGCCCACTCTTACCCACACTCGGTGTCGAAAGTCGGCTCGGATACCATTTGTAATGCCCCTGCCCCGAGCTCAGACAATTTATACAATTTATCAGATAAATTATTTATAGTATAGTACAACTGCCCACCACAGGCTGCCTCTCAAAAGGTGGTTAGCCGGATTGGTGAATCTTGATCATAGGCAATAGTATTTGTATATTATTTTATTCATGTTTACTCCCGATATGGGACTATATTCACACACTTACCTTCTCAATCCCGTTCTCTCTCTTTTTCCGGATGAAAGAGACAGGTCAAAGGAGGTGGCCACCTCTTGAAAGCCATGTCAGCTTGAAAGCCATGTCAGCTTTGTAACTGACGCCTACAGGCAAAGACAACAGCATGGTCTTGCTGCGTATTCACCGGTGCCCCCCCCCCCCATTCACTATTCAATTTCCAAATATTTACCAATATGCCATAGCTTTTTATACCAAACAGCCAACACTTCATATTTTATATATATATATATATATATATATATATATATATATATATATATATATATATATATATATATATATATATACTCTTTGAAAATTACGGGGTGTTACAAAAAGCAACAAAATCTAAAATAACAATCAAAAGCAACCAAAAACCTGCAAGCAACCATCAAAAGTTATCGTTCTTCTACTCCAAAATTAATACACCATCAAAAGCAATTGTTCTTGTACTACTACTTCAGTACACAAGTAACTAAGGAAAGTAAGAACTACTAAATTACTGCATTCATTCATGCTGGTGTATATAAGTTCGCTTTCTTTCTCATCCGGTGTAAGCCCTATTTTCAGATTTTATTGTATTTTGTATTCTTGTGATTATTATGTTTGAACTCATTTATTATGGTGCATTTTGTCTTTTCTTGGGCTCTTTTGTTCTCTCTGGATCAATTTGTGTTCTTTTGATTGGATTCTGTTCTTTTGCAATTTGGCTCTTTTCTATTTTGAATTCGATTTGTTCTTCTTTGTGTTCATCTCATCTCATTGCATTTGTTTGTCTTTGGAGCCAAAATCGATACCCAGAACTCATATAATCTCAACCCAAAATCCTAATTTCCTGATCCCTATAAATACCCTATTAATTTAACCCTAATTAATATACTCTCTCTCTTTTTCTGCCACTTTCTCTTTCCCCGTACCCCTCTCTCTCTCTCTATTTTCGTTAACCCAAAACCCAACCGAACACCCCCCGACCCCCGTCGCTCCTCTGACCATCCTTCACCATCGTCATCACCATCGTCACCGTCTCCATCCCCTCTTCATCCTCATCACCGTCGCTCGTCCCCCGTCCTTGCCATTTCCGTCACCGTAACCCATCGCCGAGTTCACCATTGCCGTTTATTCCCTCCCCATCGCCCTATTCCCTCTCCGTGCACCCTCATCACCTTCTTCGTCCCTTGCCACACCTGTGCAGCCCCCTAACACCGTCATTCGAACCGCAGAGTCGCGAGCGCCGCTCCTCTATTTTCGACCGAGAGAACAGAGTTTGCCTTTGCCGTGAGTGTCGTCGCCGCCGTCGCTTCCCGACCGTGGTACCGACATCGCTTTGCCACCGTAGCTGCCGTTGCAGCGTCGCGCCAGTCCACCGCTCTCTCTCTCTTTCTTCTGCTGTCGAGAGGTAGAAGATGCGCTCCTAGTGGTCGATCTCGTTGTTTGCTGTTCTGCCACATCAGATCCAGAGTCGCTGTCAACTGTTCGAGTTGGATCCGATGTGAGGTCGAGATCCTATTGGTTGGTTCTCGCTGTCCCGTGTTCTACCACAGCCGATCTCGCTTTGCTGTCCGTAGTTTTGGAGTGGATCCTGTGTGAGGCAGTGGTTCTGATTGGTTCGTTTTGGTGTTTCGTGTTCTGTGTGCGCCAGATCCAGTTCCGGTGTTCTGCGTTCTGTCCCGATCTGGTGTGAAGAATTGCTCTAAGATCTTGTTGTTGCTGTTGATTCTTCGCACTTATTTTTGGGAGATTTCGCCCGGGATTCTAATCCGGTTATTCTATTTTAATTTTATCTGCAATAACATGCAAGTCTCTTCTTGAACCCTTTTTATTATTTGTGTTCAAGATTCTTTGATCTCCTACAAGTAGATCCCATCCTTTTTATTTTCAAAAACTGCTTTTGACAATTTCGTTAAGATTATCGAGGGTTTACACGAGCTAACCCGACATACTCTTAATATCGTGCTTTCTCTTCGATCTAAACCTAGTCCCCATTGTTTCATGCATTTGCACATTAAACAACTAGATTCATGTATAGGACTGCTTGATAGATTGGACATTGAAATGGAACATGTTAGAATTGGATTTAATTGATGAATCGACACCATGACCATGATAAATGTATCTTAACCCTTAGAAATTGCATGTTGACACCTAGGATTGCTTTGATTGCCAATTTGCATGCTATATGTGATCGTGTGAATTATTTGTTATCTTTTTATATTAATTTGAATTCTGGACTGCTGTAAGTTTTACTTTAAATCAGATTTTTAGCCCTGTTAATGACCTAATTTGAAAGAACTTAGTAAACATAAAATGCAGCCCTTGATGTCTAGATAAATTTTCCTTGGTCTGGATTTAAATTCCAATTTGTCATCTGTTAGATATCAGCACTTTACTGCAACTGTGTTAGAGATTTCAGACTCATAATTTCATGCGTATCCTGTTGTTTATTTTATTTGACCCTGTTAACAGTAAAGGAAAAATCTGAAATAATTCAGGCTAGACATAGACATGTATAGCTACTTCCCTGAATTTTTGTAGATTTTAATAATGAGTTCTCTGATCCGAATTAATTAATGGAACATAACTTATTGCATACTGACTGAACATAAAACCTGATTAGATTAGAGTTATCACCATAGTTCCTATGTCCTTTATGTGCCTTAATTATACTCGCTGGAACCATGTGGAAGTCTACTTTCCATATCTTCTAGCGGATTCAGTTTTACTATTGTGTAGTGACCATAACCCATGATTTAGTACAGTAAGGTTATGTTGTCCTAATTTTGTGAAATGTGTTCATATGATGTGTTTGCTTCCTGCTTTGTCTGTAATGCTTAGAATTAGTCACACATAGTAACATACAATATTGACACCTCCTTGTATGCTCACATAGGATGAAAATAAACTATTAACAAGCCGGGGTTATTAAGGGTAGACTTGGTAGTGAACAGTCGGGAAATGTACTCAGTAAGGCCTTCTCGTTTGCACGTATACTTGACATAGAAGGAGGAGTATCGATTGTAATGATTTATTGATGATTCATGATTGTAAATTATCATTATCAATGCCGAGTACACGAACCGTGAATTCACCATCGGTCTAAAACGATCACTGTGCTTGTGCGGAACCTGTGGAATGGGACGGAGCAGTACGTGCACTAGATAGGTTAATAAAATACATAACAACCTGCATACTTGATCTTGTATTGAACTTGACTTGGTATCACGCATTTCATATGTGATTATTGTACACTTTTGATATTGCCTACTCTTTGTTTTGTTCTTTGTCTTTGACCATGTTCCTTTCCTTTGATATTCATGTTTTTCCTATTATCCTTTGTTTTCTCTACTTGCCGCCCATGACTTGCTCTAAGGGTACTCTTTTATTTTTTTTAGACCAGGAATTTACAGGTGTTGAAGGATCTGTTCCCGAAGAAATTGGTGAGCAACGTTTCTAGTGTTGGATCCAGTCTCCGCTGCGTAGTTTATTAATTGTTGCTAGATTTATTTTCTGAATATTGTTATCTCTTGTACTTTGTTTTGGGCTCTATGACCCGTAGTTTTGTTTTGATCCCGGATGTTGGATATTTATATTGTTGGTTTATTTTATTATTATTGGAACCTTATCATTGATTCATGTGGTTATATTTCTTGCGTGGTTGTATATTTGTTGATCTTATTGCTGAGTTAGTCTGGTAAAGCTTATGGATGGTGTCTACATCATTCGCTGGGCCTACGTTACGTACTCGTGTTCCGTATTTTGGGAAGTGGGGCATGACATCCGGTTTGACCTCTTTGGGAGTTCTTGAGTGACTTGGGATATGGGGATATGATCTTCTGGGTCATCCTCCTCTTGATGGTCATGTTGTATTTCATCTTCTACATGTTGTGGTTAAACCGGATCGGGCCGTTGTGCGTGTCTCTTATTTTTGACTGCCACCTTTTTCCTTCGTTTCCCCATGTTCGGCACCGGAGCCTTCAAAAGGGCATCCAGTCGAGCTCCTTCACCAATGTGTTCTAGCTGTGACCTGCACGGTTTGAGAATCCCTCTTGCAAAATCTTTCACTGCATCGGTCACATTGCTCGACAGGGCACGAGCACACTGCTTCGCAATATCCCATGCATCTTCGATCTACAACAATAAGTTAATAAATTTATAAAGGTATGTGGGTCATAAATGATATAAGTATGAATATATTCATGAATTGTGTACAAAAGAATTACAATATAATGTACACTTACTACGGAATGGTGAGTAGGTGCCCTCGGTTGATACATTGGCTGCAAGAGGGGCTGGATCGACCTCTCTCTTTGAAACTGGAACCTAAACACCTGCTGGAGTAGGTAGGGGAGGTGCAACAAATAACCATGTTATTCTACAGTACCAAAACATATATGGGCGATATAAATCTGGGTCAAAAAGGGGATAGGGGTCTACTATTGCATCAAACCTTTCATCATTCCAATGGTTCACATGTTGTTGGTGATATAATGCCCAGTTGTGATCTGGTAGCCGACCCATTCCCTGAACACTGTGTAATTTGCTGTCATAACTTCTTCTTATCGGAATGGGTTGATGACGACCAAACTGTCGAAGCACGCGGTCCACGAAATATAACTCAACAATACCAAAGTTGACGAGTGGTGATGTGGTCAACCAAAGCTGCGAGGTCGCCCTACATGCAGGTGGCAATCTGCCAACTCTCTCGTCATTATAAGGAGACCAATTAACATACTCCTCTCGCAATTGATCGAGCTCATCCCTGTAATACGCAAACACGCCACGTGGGTTCTCTTTCCACGTGTGTGAACCCGTCCAGTAGACCCCAATGAGAACCAACATTGTTTCATCCTCTTGAGTGGCCATCCACCACTATGATTGCCAACTTATGCGGGGCTGCCCTACATGCAAGTGCTCCCAACTCCACACTTTTAGTATTACCAACGGCCCCGTCATTTGAACCGCATTTAAGGCACAAGTGCAAAAACTTCTATACAATGCGGCTAATGCTGCACTGGCCCAACTGTACTGGCCGGCTTTCCTAATATCGGCGATCAACGAAAGATACATTAATGGCACGACATCACCCGTCGAGTTTGGAAATATCACACCGTAAAAATTGTCATTATATATGCTCGGGTGTGGCAC
The DNA here is from genome assembly GCA_017893485.1 of Hemerocallis citrina. Lineage (NCBI taxonomy): Eukaryota > Viridiplantae > Streptophyta > Magnoliopsida > Asparagales > Asphodelaceae > Hemerocallis > Hemerocallis citrina. The sequence continues at coordinate 121,515,120 of CM030366.1, forward strand.
TCAACTTGGAACTCCGATGAATCATCATTTAAAGAGTTTTTGAATACCTCATCCAACCATGAAAGTTTAATGGATATCCCAACAAAGGTTCTCTCGTCCGGCTGTACACCGAGGTATTCTCATACAAGTTCATATTTATCAAAACCCATACTCCTGGTTACAGCTACACCATCAACGCGAAGACTCGATATCATCACAATGTCTTGGAGCGTTACCGTCATTTCTCCTACGGGTAAATGGAATGTATGGGTTTCCGGTCTCCATCTTTCAAGAAGAGCGGTAAGAAGAGACTGATCAATCTTGATAGACCCCATCATACTTATTCCAAGCAACCCAGTTGCAGCCAAAAGCTTGTGTGTGCGGGCGTGTAGTGGCAAATTTGGAGGATGTCTACGGAACGTGCACTCCTTCGATCCATTCAAAATGGATTGTGATCGGTGTTCACTTTTGCAAAGTTAGGAGGTTAGGGTCTAACGGACCTGGACCTCCACGTACAACGGAAGTGGAGCTAGACTCGGCCGCGTCGGAAGATGAGGGAATCTATAAAACCATGCATTAAATCATATTTTAGGAAGAAATTTATTTTAACACCAAATTGTAGAAATGAAAATTAATGAACACTTCTTATATGTGTAGGTGGTGGACCACGGCCTTCGGCTTCATTACTGCTAGGGGGCCTACCACCGTGATTTAATGGTCGCCAACCTCGGTTATTTAGACCCCTCATTCTTGCCATTATCTTCTTACACGATCACTACACATGATAGTATCCAATATTAGACAATGTTAGTATATAATAAACACATTATATGCTATGTAAAATCTACACCATCTATTATTAACAGCAATTATTATTTTTACTACCATGGCAACTATAGGCAATGTTTCAAGCAATATCAAGTTAGCCAAGCTTATCAATATTTTTTCGGAAGAGATTATACCATTGTTAGTGAACATTGCTATGTTTGCCAAAATGGTTCTGCGAGTCATGAAAATCCAACACTATACATGGAATTCAAAACTTAGGTGGTATGAAAACAGAAACTTGCTAAATGTATGATTGCAAAATTCGAATAAAAATCATTCGAGAATATATGAGCAACTTTCACATATAATTACATAATATGCATACAAATGACAATTGTATGCTAAAACTGCTATACTGAATTAAAAATACATCAAAGAAATGGAAACTCTAACTCTAATAATAAAGCAAACAGACTAGCTATAATTAAGCATATCTAATCAAGTATAGGTGCAATCAAACACCAACTAAACTAACATAAAGAAGATATAAATTCAATATAGTATAAGCAACAATAGAAACATACAATTCCACACAACCATTATTACCACATTAATTTTCCATCTTTTTTAAAGTAGCCATAAACGATAATGAATACAACCAGTAATACCAATTACACGATTCTGACAAACTAGATAAACCAACCATACCTCGCAAACTATTCAGATTGAGCAAAGAACCTCTCAACCTTGTCATCGTTAAAATTAATTTCCACCTTCGGAATTATCACTAACAGATCATAGCAATTATCACTAACAATTCATAATATTCTCTAACAATTCGATAACAATATTCACTAACAATTCTTAATAATCACTAACAGATCATAATAATCACTAATTGTCATTATATTACTCACTAACAATTCTTAATATTCACTAACAATTCTTAATATTTACTTACAATTCATACCATATATGAAGAAGCAACACATGCTAATCAACCAAGACATACCTTCAACAACTTCGGGTGACGGCGAAGATGATGTCCACTGCTGATGAATGAGAGGAAGAGTTTCAATAACTTGTTCGATTGATGGTGGGTTGCCGCAGGAAGATAATTGAACAAGTAGCGTTTGGGGAATTCGGGAAATTGAATGGGTATGGATAGAGGAAAATGAAGTGAATTTGAGAGTTAGATTTGTGAGAGATCTTAGGAAGTAGGAGGAGAGTGATTTCGGATTTTCAAGGATTTTGGGTTTCGGAGTTGGGAAAATTATTTGGAGAGAAGAAGTGAAGTTGAGAATAGGGGGAAGAGGGTTTTAAGAGATCTGGACCCCCCAGCGAGGCCGTAGTACGCAACTACTGCCTTAGTGAAATCTCTTTACAACTTCTTTGGACTTGTTTTTTGTAAAAAAAAGATAGCCTTAGAATGTACATTTTTTTGTACGTACTTAGGCCGCAGTACCCTACTGCGGCCTAGTTATCGAAGACGACGACGCAGTTGGAAACTGCGAGTGGTCTATTTTGAAAATTAGTTTCGAAAGTAGTATATTTTGAAAATTACTTTCAAAAAGTGATCTATTTTGGGGAAAAAATTGTAGAACATCGGCAAGTACAGTACATTTATGTTGTTGTTTTCCGACTGACCCATTTTTTGAAACTAATTTTTAAGATGATCCAATTTCCAAATTAATTCTGAGGGTAGGCCAATTTTTATAGGCCGCAGTACCGATCTGCAGCCTCTTCAATTTCGATGCCACAGTTTACAACTCCGGGCTTAGCGCATATCATACATATTTAGCTAATAGGCTCCAAGACATGAAAAAAAAATTTCAATGTAAAATGAGAAAAATATGATACCGCAATTGGGTATTGCGGCCTCGATATAATAAAGGTCGCACCTCAGTTATATGCTAAAAACTGGATCCTACAAATCATATAAGTGATGCCGCAGTTGTGAACTACGGTCTATGTTATATTGAGGGCTCAGTACCCAACTGCAGACTTGTACTTTTCACATTTTACACTTAGAATTAACTTTTCAATTATCGGAACCTAATTTCCAAAGATGTATGATATGTACTTAGGCTGCAGTTGTGAACTGCGGTCTCGAAATCGAAGAGGCCCCAGTTCGATATTGCGACTTTGTATTTTTCATATTTTACACTTAGACTTTTTTTTCCCCAAGTCTCGGAGTCTATTAGCTAAAAATGTATAATATATTTTTAGGCCACAGTTGTGATCTGCGGCCTCGAAATTGAATAGGCAACAGTTCGGTACGATGACCTATGAGAACGGTCTACTCTCTGCCCTCTGAATTATTTTGAAAACTGGATTATATTGAAAATTAATTTCGAAAAGTGGGTCAGTTCAAGATTCATAAGAAATCACCTATTTCACGTGGTTTCGAAGTGAGAAGCGAGAAGTGCGAAAGTGATTGAATTTCAGACTTCTAACTTCAAAACCCACATGCCAACAAGCCCATTGTTAAATAAATTAATGACTGGTGACGTGTTTTTTTTGTTGATGTTCATTTTCACTTGTTGAGTGAGTAGTTGGGTAAGGTTCTTGGAATTGTTACCAAAATGACCCACCTTTTGAAAATATTTACCAAAACAATTCACTTTTAAAAGTATTTACCAAAACAATTCACTCGCTAACTCAGTTAGCGATCCTAGTGAAAACAGAGTCGCTAACTGAGATAGCGAGTGTATACTTTGTTTTTTTTCTTTAGGTTTCACTACTTGGAAAAAAACTTGAAGAAAAAATCCAAGTATACACTCGCTATCTCAGTTAACGACCATATTTTCAGTAGGGTCGCTAAACTGAGATAGTGAGTATCGATTGTGAATTCACTTAATACCACACTCGCTATCTGAGTTTCTTCTTTCCCTATCTCTCTCCACACTCCTTCTCCCACTCCGAAATCCTAGTGGCCAAATCTCATTATCGTTTTACCCAGTATTCATGTGGTATTTGTTCATAACTCTTGCTATTTAATTTTTGGTTAATTTTGATGTAGGATTAGATTTAGAATTGTAAGTTAATTTGAGATGTGTTCAACAATAAATTGAGTGTTTTGGTTATGCGAATTATGTATACATTGTACTAAGTGTGGATGATTTGTACTAAATTTATTTGTGTAATTAACCTAAAATAACCTATATTGTACTAAGTTAGTGTTATTTGTGTGTTTGTACAACACTTTGGAGAAAAAGTAAAGAAAAATACTAAGTTTAGCCTCGCTATCTCAGTTAGCGTGTGTGTTTGTATCACACTCGCTAACTGAAATAGCGACTATATTGCCTTGAATTAAAAAAAAAAAAATCATTGGGTTTAGACTCGCTATCTCAGTTAGCGAATGTGTTTGTACCACACTAGCTAACTGAGAAGCGAGTGTATTGGCTTGAAGAAAAATATAATTGGGTTTAGACTCGCTATCTCAGTTAGCGAGTGCGTTACAAACACACTCGCTAACTGAGATAGCAAGTCTAAACCCAATTATATTTTTCTTCAAGCCAATACACTCGCTTCTCAGTTAGCTAGTGTGGTACAAACACACTCGCTAACTGAGATAGCGAGTCTAAACTTTGGTATTTTTATTCATTTTTTCTATACAACCATACATTCGCTATCTGAGATAGCGAGTGTGGTACAAACACAATCACTATCTGAGATAGCGAGTCTATACTTGATCTTTTTCTTGACACTAATATTTCACGAATAACAATAACTAACTTAGTACAATATATGTTATTTTAGGTTAATTACACAAATAAATTTAGTATAAATCATCCACACTTAGTACAATATAAGCATAATTCGTATAACCAAAACACTCAATTTATTGTTAAACACATCTCAAATTAACTTACAATTCTAAATCTAACCCTACATCGAAATTAATCAAAAATTAAATAGCAAGAGTTATGAACAAATACCACACGAATACTGGGTAGAACGAGGATGAGATTTGGGCCACTAGGATTTCGGAGTGGGAGAAGGAGTGTAAAGAGAGATAAAGGAAGAAGAAATTGAGATAGCGAGTGTGGTATTAAGTGAATTCCTAGTGAAAACAAGGTCGCTAACTGAGATAGCGAGTGTATACTTAGCTTTTTTCTTTAGATTTTTTTTCAAGTGGTGAAACCTGAAGAAAAAAGCCAAGTATGTACTCGCTATCTCAGTTAGCGACCATATTTTCACTAGGGTCGCTAGCTAACTGAGTTAGCGAGTAGGTCATTTTGGTAAATAATTTTGAAAGTGGGTTATATTGATAAATACTTTTAAAAGATGGGTCATTTTGGTAAAAAATCAGGTTCTTGCTGGTGGTGGTTAACGGTCATTTTTTATGGCTGGGCCATGGAACAAAAAGTAACAGATTTTTTATTGAGTAATGCTAGAGCCACTACCAATTTCACTACATTTCTCTTCACTACCTTAGGTGGCACACTCCAATAGGTAGGGGATGATAGAGTAGGTGGGAGAACTCTCCAATAGGAGTATGTCACCTAAGGTAGTGAAGAAAATGACAGTGAAATTGGTAGTGGCTAAAGCATTATTCTTTTTTATTTGGGTTTTTCCCATATGGTCACTAACAAATATTTTAATTTCATATACATCACTTACAAATATTTAATTTCACATAAGTATATTTGAGTGAGTTATGTGAAATTAAATGTTGGTAACAAAAGTAATTATTTGAAATGAATTTCTTATTGCAAGTGAGTTATATGAAATTAAGTATTTGTGAGTGAGGTACATGAAATTGAATATTTTTTAGTAACCCATGTGAGAAAAACTCTTTTATTTTTAGCATGTACATGAGAGAATTGAACTTGGAAAAAGACATTGTTTTTTTTTTTGAAGAAAAGGTGGAATCTGGCCATCCTGTTTCATTAATAAGAGATTAATAAAACATACTCAGAGTACTGAGCCAATTACAACATCCTACAACCAGAACAAAATTACATAAACTCCATCCCGAACATGGGGGGTGGGACAAAATAAACATAAACTCCACCCCGAACATGGGGGGTGGGACAAAATAAACATAAAATGAACACCGAGTAGCCACAGAGATACATCATATCCCCCAATAAATCCTGGGGCGGTGGGTATCAAGGAGCCTAGTAGCCGTCAATCGATCGTCGGCCCGATCTCGATCTTCTCATCATTAAACTATTCTACCCGGAAAACACTTGCAATCCTTCTCATGGGACCCGCTGCTGCTACATTAGCCCAAAAAGAAATAAAATGCATAATGTGAGTCAAATTTCCAGAAATACTATTGAAAATAAAGATTATTTCTATCTAGCCATAAAACCCAGGTCATTGTGACGATAGCTAAATACCACGCTTCTCTTATAGCACCCCTCTCATTTGCGAACTTTGGGCTTACCTACAGTTCCTCGTAAGTACTAGGGTAATTGGTTGTCCCTAGGACGCTGAGTACTTCTACGAGTACCGCTTTACTCCTAAGACACTGAAGAAAAAGATGGTCTCTAGTCTCGAGGGCGGCACTGCAGAATCCACATTGGGAGTCTACACTCGGTTGGCACTTAGCGAGGTTTTCTCTAGTCAGGATCGCATCATTTAGTGTCAACCATAAGAAAGCTTTGATTTTTAGCGGAGCTTTCGTTTTCCAGATAACGGCAGCCCACTTTGGGGTACAACCCCTAAAATGGATGCGCTTGTACATGGAGTGAACCGTGAACTTGCCGTTCTTCTCCACTCCCCAGGATTTTTTATTGGGACCCTGGGAGCAGCCAACTCCAGTGTTGGAGATGCAGGCCTGAAGTTCCGTAAGTCTGAGCTGAGAGCATATGTCAAGCGGTTGTTTGAACGAAGGATTCCAGGTGCCTCTTTTCCAGGTTGCGGCCACCGTGCAGTGTGGTTGTCTCGCCTGCTCGTATAAGTCGGGAAACAGGGTTTTTAGCGTGTGATCAGCACACTACTTATCCCACCAAAACCTGGTGAGTCTGCCGTTACTGATAGCTGACTTGACACAGCTAGTGAAGGGTTTGTATGCCTTAGTGATGCATTTCCAAAACCAGGAAACCCGCGGCCCTATCCTGAAGCCCAGATTTCTTGTTCCGTTCCCATGCATATAACCCTGAACAAATTGCTGCCACCCTTCTCCATTAGGGTGGAACACTTTCCACCACCATTTGCCCTGAAGCGCCAGATTCATATCTCACAGGTCAATTATACCTAGGCCTCCATGTATCTTTTTCATGCACGCCTTCTCCCACCTAATGAGGTGATAACCCCTTCGATCTGGGTCGGCCCCTTTCCATAAGAAACGTTTCCGAGTCCGGTCAATTCTTCGGATTACCCATCGTGGCATTTCAACGAAGGATAGATAATAGGTGGAAAGGTTTGAGAGGACTGCATTAATAAGCGTGACTCTCCCATCCAAGGATAGGGCTTTTCCTTTCCAGCCTGCCAGCCATTTCTCAACCCGGTCAATAATTGGCATCCAGTCCGCCCTTTTTAGCTTTCCAGGTCTTAGTGGCGATCCAAGGTAGTGAATGGGAAAACTTTCTGGGAAGCAATTGAGGATTGTGGCATGTTAAAGAGCCTCTGTTGGAGTCAGGACAATGGGGGTGAGAACACTCTTGTGGAAGTTAACTCTGAGGCCAGCCCAGGCTTCAAAGCAATACATAATTCCTTTGAAGATGGTAGTTTCCCCTAGGTTGTCATTGCCAAAAAGAAGAGTATCATCTGCATATTGAAGTATAGATTAACCTTGACGATTGGCTCCCTTAGCCACTAGTACAATCCAACTTGCTCTACTGCACTTGGCCATCATGGATCTTAGCACGTCTGCCACTATGGTAAAGAGGAGGGGAGAGAGAGGGTCGCCTTGTTCGGGCCCCCGTTTGCAAGAGAATGGGTGGCTTGAACTCCGTTTACCAAAATCGCCGTCCTGCTGGTGGTAAGGCAGGTGTGGATCCATCTGATCCATCTGTCCCCGAAACCTCTCCCAGCAAGCGCTTCCAACAGACAGTCCCAATCAACCGAGTCATAGGTTTTCTCGAAATCTAGCTTAAGGAGGTAACTCTTAGAGTTCGAGGTGTGGCAATGATGGATAGTCTCTTTAGCCGTTGCGATACTGTCCTGAATACATCGTTCTTTGATGAATCCCGTCTGATCTTGACTAATGATACCATCCATAACCTTTCCCAGGCTGATAGTGAGAGTCTTTGTAATGATCTTTACATAGCAGTTAAGGAGGCTTATGGGTCGGAAGTCTCCAACTCGTCGAGAATCTTCCTTCTTAGGAATTAGCACAACCTCCGCATAGTTGAATCTCCCTAGTTTGAGTTTATGCTCGTGGAAGTCTGCAAACACCTTCAGCAAGTCACCTTTGATTTCCTCCCAGAATATCTGATAGAACAGTATCGGAAAACCATCTGGACCTGGGGCTTTATCTTTTCCAAGTTGTTGGATAGTCTTGCAGACCTCTTCCTTAGTGAAAGGTGCTTCGAGGGATTGCAGACTAGGACCGGAGTTGTCCGCATGGTCTTGCCAGAAGTCGTGTTGGAGAGGGACCCTGAAGTCCGCTTTATGCCCAAAAAGGTATTTAAAATGGTATTGGAAAGCCATCTTAATAGCAACGTTGCCTTGTACCATGCCGGAGTCCGAAAGGATCGAGTGAATGAGGTTAGCTCTACGTCTGGCACTAGCAACTCGGTGGAAGAATGCAGTGTTCGCGTCTCCCTCTTTGAGCCACGAAATTCTGGACCGTTGTGGAAAAAAAAGACATTGTTGGTACAACAACCCTTTAAAGTTGGGATAGAAGTTGAACATCTTACACTTTTTAATATTGCATAGGGTTATGCTAATTTTATATATTTCATAATTAGAGTTAGCTGGCTCATGTAAAAATTTTCAAACTTTAGTGCTAGATGATGTACAATGATTGCTTCTCAATTGTAAAAAGTATTTTTCCAAAACAAATAAAAAATAAAAATTGTAAAAAAAAATTGTGCACTAGTGGTAATCACGATGAACTCCTATCAATTTGTCATTTTTATCCAACTATAGTTGGGAGAATATCATTAAGCATCATTTACTATAGGCTTGTACTAAGGTTACTGGATGACGAAGAACCGAAGAAGGTACATCTGAAAGTGCGGTGCCTACTTTTTCTCTAAATTTGACGATCATGTACTTGTTACAGATTATGAGAGATTATAACAATAGAAATAAAGGTTAATATCCTAGACTAAGGTGTTTGAGATATTTATCCTAGGTATCAAAATTGGAATATCTAGACTACTATCACAAGCCAGTATTTATAAGATAAATACTGGTTTGGGTACTGGGTTCTCAACCCACTCAACCCGCGTTTCGACACCATATAATTAGTACGTGTAACACACGTGTTATCCATAGAATAATTTTACACATAATATTATTCATATAGTGAGAATATACATATATATCCAACAATCTCCTCCTATATTCTCAATATATAAACGTACTGGATTATCTTATCAGTTCAACATGAAGTGACTGGCTGATAGCAATCTTTAAATAGAAGAAATGCATCACTCAATGTACAGTTCATAAGAACTAAATCAATTATAAATCTGAATAGTTCAAAAAGACTAAACCAAAATGATTAAATAGTTCCCAAACCATATCACAACAAAATAGTTCACAATGACTATACTAACTGGAGTAATTTGTCATAGTTTCAAAATCAAACAAAGCAAATAAACTTCAAGAACAAAATAAGAGTTTTAAGCTCAATGAATACAAGAGTCTTAAATTCAACAAAGGTTTTACCAAGCAAGTGACTAATTTATTCTCGAAAGAAATAAAATGAAACTCTATCCTTGCACACTGTTTTATGTTTACTCCTCCATTCTGAGCAAATCATTATTTTGAAATCGATGTTGACAGATTCAACTTCTCCATATTTGCTAGTTTATTGAAAACAAGAATATCAAGAGACACATCTCTAAGAATTCCAACGAATTTCACAAAGTATATAGTTCCACATAAGAACTTAGTACAATTCATAATTATCTTAGCAAAAATGTAACACAAGCATCACAATCAAGTTTCTTTAACTAAATAAAGAACAAGAACTATTATAGTTTCTACACAAGAACTATATTATGTTTCATATTGGAATGATAGAACAGTCAAATCAATTATGGTTAATTCTGAATCATCAAAATTAGAATGAAACAAGAATCCATAAAAGAGATATATCATCAAAATTGGAATGATATAACGACATTCTAAACATCGGATTCATATCGACAGGTTTTCATGTTTCGCATTGGAATAATATGATTATTCTAAGTAAATTCTCTAGATATATAATACCATTAAAATTTAAATGACATTATATATTTGTGAAATTTATGTGAAATCATCAAAATTATCTAAAACATGTCAACTGCCTAAAATTGATGCTTAAGTTTGAACTTCTCTATGGCTCCAATTGGATTCTAAATTTCAAAACAATTAGGATGTTAAAGCTTTGACTCAATAGCTTTTAACTCCATTTTCCCCACAGTTTTGATAATTAGATCACTTTCAAGTCTCTTAGCAAGAGCATTAGCCATATTTTATTTCAATTGCACTGTATTTATGAGAAAGTTCAACTAAACTTCTTTCAGTTTTAATATACTCCTCTTACTATTATAGAGTGAGTTATGAACTACAGTGCATTATAGCTTGATAGTCGCATAACAGAATTAAAGAATTTATGTTAAACTTTTCAATGGATGATTAGCAATAAGTCATTCAATCCACTCAGTCTCTTCCCCTGCAGAGGATAATACATAGAGATCTCATTTCTTAGATGAGAACGTAATGCTTGTTTGCCTTTTAATCTCCATAATTTTCTACTCCTCTTAGTATAAATTCTGAGCATCATAATGCATCAGATCAGCCATTCATTCGAAGAATGACTAGAGTAGCACAAAGCAAACTCTTGAGTACCACTCAGGTATCTCATTAGCCTCTTAAGGGCACTCAAATGTGTGGAATTATTAGTGAATCTGTAGATCATATCTACCTTAAAGGCCATGTCTATTCTAGTGCAGATCTTTGTATGCATGAGACATTCAATTCCTTTATAATGATCTACATATCTCATAGTTGCACCATCATTAGGTATTAACCTTTTATCATAATCATAAGGTGTTTCAAAACACACTTTCAGTCACTATATTTCCATTTTTGAAACACATTTTGATTTGATGAGTTTGACTAAGAGTTATCCCCTACCAACCGAAACTCACCCTTATACCTATGGTGTCCACAATACCTAGGTTTTTCATGTTGAATTTTTTGGATAACACAATTTTAACTTTATTTGTAATAGAGAGGTCATTTCCAAGAACATGCATGTCAACAGAACAAGTAAATAATAGCCACTATATTTGACACACCACAAAGTTGAAGGCACTGATCTGAATTACTTGATTCATATACTAGGCCCTTTCAAAAAATTTTCAAATTATTTATTCATCGGCTATACATGTTTTAAGAACATACAATGATTTTACTAAATTGTAAATCTTGTTCACTAAACATATTAGTTCAAAAATTTTTAGTACAAAACTGTTCAGTACAAAACATCAAGTACAAAACTTTTAGTACAAAACTTTTTAAATATCCTTTATGAATAACAAAATTTTCAATAGATGTAAGGGTAAGAAGAATACTTATTGTAGAAATATGAAAAACATGTGAGTAGATATCAAATAAATCTACCCCATTTTCTCAGTCAATCTGTTAGCTACTAAAATGCATTAAAATTTCTACTGAACAATCAAAATTAAGTTTCTCCTACAAAACCCCACCTACTTACTATAGTTTTAGCCCCTTTCGGCAGATCAACTAAATTAAAGTATTATTGTATGATACAAAATCAACTCATTGTATACTAAAGACTCTTCTTAGCTCATTTTCCATTGAAGTTTTAAGTGTCAGTAAAGCTGGTTCTTGATTCTAACTGTGAATCATTAACCGTGTCTGTAGGACTAGATCATTTCATACATTTATCTTTGATGAACACATCCTCAAAGAACTCTGCAAGTCTAGATTCTTCTAACACAAATTAGAAAGATCTAAAATCTGTCCATGGAACCATATTCTGTACTTTCTAAGTACACACAAATATTTGTTATAGGTCATACTTTAGGCCTTCTAGGGTCATGTACTCTCACAAATGTATCACACCATATTTTTTCACATTAACAAAATTATTTGTGTTTTTATACCATGATCTACAAGGTGTATTCAATTTAGAGTGTAGTAAAATATTAGAGATATAATTAATAATACAACATCACCCATAATTACTCAAGATAAAGAACAGTCAAAATTATAGAATTCAACATTTCACTAAGTGTTTGATTCTAACTTTTATCAATACCGTTTAACTGTTGTAAGTAGATTGCGGTAGAGATTATGCCCAATGCAAACTTCTCTTAAAATTGTTAAAGCATATTCACCACCTCTATCAAATTTGAAACCTTTTGATCTTAGCATTTAACTATATATATTTTTTTAATTCATTAAGAATAACAAGTTCTTCATTCTTCATATATATGATAAACTTATACTAATCATCTACAAAAACGATTAAAGACTTCTGACCAATCATCGTCTCATCTAGTCACAAAGCTACTGAGATCACAAATATCAGAATGTATTGACTCAAGAAGCTGTGTGCTCCTAGAGACCATACTAGATGACACTCTAGTGATCATAATCTGAGCACAACTTTCATATTTATCATATTAAATGGAGTGTCATTTAGCAGAGTTATGAGTTTTAATAAGAGCAAACAATTTAATATATAGTTCTCAAATCCTAGCAAATTATGCTATGTTCAAGAACTATACACAATTAGAACTATTATTATCAATTGTCTCATTTTTAAACTCAACTTATACATGCGATTGACAATATATGCACTTTATAAGAGTTAATACAAAATTACTCTATCACATTTTACGAAATTGTTTGCTTTCTCTAATGGTTCTAACAATGTCCACTTGCTCAAACACATTGAGCAAAAAGTTCTTTCCTTTATTCATTCATCATCATCTTCATAATGCTAAATGAGATAATAACTAACATATTATAATTCAACTTTGCACACACTGTACAATGAACGAGAAAGAACAAAATGTAACTAATAGAGTCATATCCTACATTAAGAGATGCTCTCTCCTAAGTTAAAGACATTTATTATACATCTTATACATCAAAAAAATTTATTTTATTTTATTAGAGAAGCAAATATGTAATCTCACACAATTTGCAAACAATGGATTTGTCAAAATATCTATACACATAGTATGATAAAGTACTTAACAACCCTAAGCATGCTAGTTTTCAAAGCGAGAATAACTATGATCTAAAACTCTCAATCATATGATCACACGCACAAAATGTTAACACATTCATCACATGAAAATACTAAGAAAGATTAGAGTAGATCATACCAACACTTCAAGTTAGAAGTGTTTTTCAAATTCGATGGAGAAGCCTGCGTAGTGCACACTTATCATACCGTGATGCAAATCCATCGTCTCCAATACACACAATTTGTAAGTAACTTTGAAGTTCCTACATTCATCAAATTGTTAAAGATTAGCCAATTAAATGAATTATTAGCTCTATTTAATTCTAACAACAATTTTATTGGAGATACAATTTTATAGTTTAAACTATAATTTATTTATCAAAAAATAAATATTTGATCTTTAGCACACAGCCAAAACGGTTATTCAAATTTGTGTTTAATTAAACAATGCATAATACAGTTTTGAACTTTAGCACTTAACATCAAAATTCAAACAAGTAATTAAATAACAATTTAAATTTGGTGAAGAACTTATCTTTAATTTAGATCTGATCCAGTCCAAATATATTTAGATCTAGTCTTAACAACATTCTTATTTCTTTCACCAACTGCATCCACATCTCATATTGTGCTTTCTCTTAATCTCGAAAATTAATTGCAGAATATCTCAAGACTGTTAGAGATTATGAGATATTATAACAATAGAAATTAGGGTTAATATCCTAGACTAAGGTGTTTGAGATATTTATCCTAGGTATCAAAGTTGGAATACCTAGACTACTATCACAAGCCAGTATTTATAAAATAAATACTGGTTTGGGTACTGCGTTCTCAACCCACTCAACCCGCGTTCCGATATCCATACAATTAGTATGTGTAACACACGTGTTACCCATAGAATAATATTACACATAATATTATTCATATAGTGAGAATATACCTACATATCCAACAGTACTTACTTGTAGCCAGGGTCCGCCCTGAGCTCATGGGTACCCAGGCGAACTTCAAAAATAGGCCCCTAGATATGTGAGCAGGAGTCGCTGGCAAGGGTTATGATTTTTTGTTTGCTTAATTCTCCACAGAGGCGTAACCGAGAAAAAAATAAAGGGCCCCACATGTTTTTTTTAATTATGTTTATTTTAACAGTGTTCTGAGTTCACAGAGCAGGATTTTTTTATTATTTTATGTCAGCTATAAACACTCTTGTTTTTTAAGAAAATTGTGGAATATGGCCACCATGTTTCATTAATTAGGAATTAACAAAACAAGCCCAGAGTACTGGGCCATAATACAATCTACAAACAGAAAATAAAATGTAAAGCAACATGACTTGTACAGACAACAAGAGCCTTCCAACATGCCCTGGAGGGTGGGCCTACAAACCGATGGTCTTCACCACTATTGAGGAGTTTCCATCGCTGCATCTCCTCCAAAACTGAAATGGACCCCATCTTGGCCCAATCACAGTGCTCGGCCTATTATAATTATTTGTACGTCAGTCTAGCTTCGTGTCTCCCTCCTACAGCAGGCGCACACCCACCGGAAGTGAGTCAGGCGGGGTTTTGACAACCACTGACCCCAATCTTCTCCTCCTCTCTTCACACAATCGCGCAAACATCACACTCATCCCAACCAAAACCTCAGTCAAAGAGAGAGCTGGGAAAAGGATACATTCGCCTCACTCATGCTCTTGCTCTCTCTAGTGATTTCTCACATACACGGACATACATCGGCATAGGTAGCGGTGCTGCCCTGAAGACTGTGACCGTCGGGGTAAAGGAGCTCGTCCGCCGCCCATCTCAATCACTCCCAAACATACTGTGCAGTCATAGAGAAAGTCGTGAAGAGGATACCTTCACATCTCTCACACTCTTGCTCTCTCCAGTGATTTCTCACATACACAGAAATACATCAACATAGAGTGGTGAGGAGAAACATTTGCACTTTCTCACTCTCTCACTCTCTCTCTTAAGAAAATAACCAAAAATAAATCACAACTAAATAAAGCATCACCTTCTCCTCTCGCCACAACGGGCGGTGGCATTTTGGATGTCAAGTTCAATGATGAAGGCGTAGTGGCGGCGCTGCCTCGAAGACTGTGGTCGTCGTTTGAAGGAAGCTCCACCATAGGAATTCACCAGCACCTCTGCGCTTGTCGTTGCGTCGATCGATTAAAGTCCCCATCTGGGACTAGGTGAGCATGGGCTCGGCTACTCTCCACCGATGACATAGTCGCTGTCGTCTCGAGCTCCTGACCAACGAAGCTCGTCAGCACCTACGCGATTGTCATTGTGTCGATCGACGCTCGCCACTCCTCCCCAGAGGCGCTATCAGAAGCGATGGTGTCACGACCTGCTTCTCAAAATACAGGAATACGAGCCCGTGACAAAGGCCCAGCGAATAATTTTAACATCATCTATAAGCTGTACAAGTCTTAACTCAATAATATGAAAAAGGAATAATCACAACCACGCAGAAAAATATAATCACATAAACAGGTACTAGAATAAACATGCAGTATTCCAACATAATAACCAACAACTGGAAATAAACAACAAATACTGGTTAACAAAGCTCGGGATACAAAGTTCAACAAATGTAACAATGTGATATAAAAATAACATGGAAGAAATAATTTATTTCAAAGCATCTCCTACTCCAATCATAGAAGAACTGCTCACCAATGCCTTCTGGCAATTCTCCTTGCGCACTTGTGGTTGAATCAACTAGAGTGAAGAAAAATGTCCGTTAGAGCAAGTACCGACAACAAGTAGTGAAAAACACAGAGTAAAGTGTACAAGTGTACAGGGAATATGAATCAAGAACAAAGTCCAAAAGCAATAACGATGTCAATAAACAATGATCAAGTGTACAAGTGTCAACTTAGGTTTATTAGCATTTTATTACCCTATCTAGTGTACATACTATTGTATCCCATATCACAAGTTCGGTGCATGCAAAACAATGTACGTTTTAGATATAGTGGTGGGATCTACAGAGCGTGTACTTGGTGTAACAAGATAACAAGATAACATGATAACAAGATAACGTGATAACATGATAATAAGGTCACAAGTATTTCTCCACCTTCCATGTCAATAATCCATGTAAACAAGAAGGGCCCTACCGAGTACAGTTTCTGAGATTATCTACTACTAAGTCAACCCTTATTACCCCGGTTTATTTAATATTTTATTATGTCATTCATGATCATGCAAGTGTGTATAAGATTATCAAGGTGATGATAAGGATGCAGCAAAATGATGCGATGCATGATAATATACATGTAACCGTGAATCTGAAAAGAGCAGACACAGCAGTATTAAAACAACAATAACACAAACTATAATTCGGAATTCGATTCCGTCAAAAGGGATGTAAACCATACATATGGGGCTACAATTCATATTCAGTAAGTTTCAATTGATTCTGACTATAACTAGGTCGGTTACTCTAATCTTTACAGCTTAAGAGTTCTGGCAGCAGCTTATAGTCAAAATTCTATGGGTGAAAACAAGGTGTAAAATCAACATAAAAAACTATAAAAATTAGAAATGGATCCTAAGCATGTCTACTAAGTTTCTAGAGAGTTTCATGTCATTACACTACTATTATCATGGTTTTTCAATTGAAAGTTGTGTCGATGTTTCACTAAATTGCAATTCTGGAAATTCGGACCAGTAGTGGCTAAAGCTGCAATATCTCACAGCTGACAGATCGGAATCTAGTTTCGTAAAATTTTCTGAAAACTAGATTCATTAATTTACATTTCCTTTTTATATAGTTTTGGTTGATTCTTATTTTAACAGAGTCGAAACCTCGGTGCAAAACAGGGCAGGCAGCAAGAAATATAAAAAGTCATCATATACATTCATCAAACGGATAATATACATGTTCTTGAATCATGGAATGCATTAACATTAATGTCCAGTAATTGGGATGGGTTTTTTTACAGTGTACAAAGCCAAGTTATCATGTCATGATTCAAGTCTCAATAACAAAATCGATCAACATGCATTCAATCACTATATTTTCTATATACAAGTTTCTAATCAATTTATTTATGTCGTGTATGCATGCTAGCTTGGGTTTGAATCAATGGATGTTGGCACGAAGTCAAGGATACTTTGGCTTAGCTCGTGTAAACCCTCGATATCCCCAACAGAAGGTACACAATGCAATATTACGATAATCGAAAGAGAACTACTTGTGCAGATCAATAATCTTGAACTAGAAAAATAAACGAGTTCAAGTAGACTTGCCTTTAGATGAAGATTAGATCTGAATGCACGAAGAATAACGGGATCAGAATCCCAGCGACATGGCGATGAGAAAACGATCACGATGGGGATCAAGATCGGATGATCGGACGGCTGAGATCGAAGATTAAGATCAAGATCAAGATGATGATCACGATCGCGATGATCAACGATCGGATGGTCTAGATCCCATGGTTTCTGATGTTGATCAAAACAGAGGAGAGCGGGTGATTGGGTGCAGCAACGGTTGGAGGCAAGGGCGTCCATCGGGGTGGCGCACTGTGGCGGCGAGGGGAGTGCAGGAGGAGACGGGTTGATGAAGTCGTGAGGTTGAAGACGATGGGGGTTCAACAGTAGGTCGGGGTTAGGGTTGGGGTGTGAACAGTGAAGGGGAGGTTCGGAAATTGTGGGGGTTTGGAAGATGAAGGGATTTTGCTGTTGTGTAATTAAGAGAGAGAAGATATGGGGATAGTGGGCAGTTGGGATTAGTGGGAGAAGAAAGCGTGAGAGAGATTTAGGGGAACGTGAAGTTGATCTGGTCAAAATGGATAGGACAAAATTTTGGGTTAATGGGTATTGGGTATTATTAGGATCAGGTTGGGATCCAATAGATATGGGTTTAGGTTAGAATCCACTAGGAGATGGGCTTGGATTGGGCTCAGGTTATATGCATTATGAAAATCAAATGAATAAAAATTGGGCTTTAGATGATGGGATTTATATTACTAAATAATAATACAAGATTATATTAAAATCACTGGGCTTTACAGTAATAATAATAATAATAATAATAATAATAATAATAATAATAATAATAATAATAATAATAATAACAATAATAATAATAATAATAGTACATGATAGGATATAATTTGGGTTCAACACTTTCATGATAATAATTCAATAATAATAAAAATAATAAAAATAATGAAAACAATAATAATAATAATAATGAAAATACCACAATAATAATAATAATAATAGTAATAATAACATTATACAACAAAATAAGAATTTGGCTTATCAACTTTATATTAAAATAATCCAAACAGGAATATATATAGTCGATCAAAAATGGAAAGTGAAGTTAAAATACACTATTATTCGAAATAACATAATTTTCGTTTAGAAAAGATTTCAATAGAAGATTCAAAACAAATTTAACAAATAATAATCGAAACACAGAAAATATTTGGGAAATATGTATTTACGGAAACAAGGGTTACAATCCTACACACCTTACAACAAAATTTCGTCCTCAAAATTTGCATAGGCGGTACATAGGACAAGGCAAAAGCAAATTATGAGGGGGTAACAAAATAAGGGATTTAAAGGAAAAGTCAAAATGGTGGCATCACTAGAATTAGAAAATCATAGATAAGAATGGGGTGATCTAGAATGATGTTAAATTAAGATTTAATGAATGATGACAATGCAAATGTATGAAAAGAAAGCAAACGATGCAAAGAAGGGGTAGAATTAAGAGAATCCTAGGACCTGTGGGTTATGGGACCACCACGCTTCTGCTGCGTCACTCTGATGGTGATGTTCCAAGCCCCACTGACATGTCGTTGTAGACCATGTGACGCCAGTCGACGAACCGAGCCGGAAGAAAAAAAGAATGAGACACCGGAATCAAAAGAATATGAGTACAAAAGAACAAAACTATACCCAATAAGGAATCAATGAATGTGAATGAATGGAAGGGACGAAACAACTAAGAAATGAAGGAACTGAATGTGATGGGATCAAAAGGAATCAAATAAGAGGAGTATCTAGATATATATTGGTTATTACATGTTCATGTGATTGACGTAGTGCGCATATTATTGAGTTAAACTGGCTAAAGCCAAACTTGACTAACATATCACCCAATCATGACCAATACATTAGCCAAACTTGGCTAAACTCCAACATAGTTAGAGCTTGCCTGGCACTGATACCACTAAAAATCTGTCACTCTTCGCTTCCCAAAATACGAGAATACGAGCCCGTGACAAAGGCCCAGCGAATAATTTTAACATCATCCATAAGTTGTACCAGTCTTAACTCAACAATATGAAAAAGGAATAATCACAACCACGCAGAAAAGCATAATCACATACACAGGTACTAGAATAAATATGTAGTAGTCCAACATAATAACCAACAACTAGAAATAAACAACAAATACGGGTCAACAAAGCCCGGGATACAAAGTTCAACAAAAGTAACAATGCGATATAAAATTTAACATGAAAGAAACAATTTATTTCAAAGCATTTCCTGCTCCAATCCTAGAAGAACAACTCACCAATGCCTTCTGGAAATTCTCCTTGTGCACTTGTGGTTGGATCAACTAGAGTGGGGAAAAATGTCCGTTAGAGCAAGTACGGACAACAAGTAGTGAAAAGCAAAGAGTAAAGGAACATGATACATCAAGGAATATAAATCAAGAACAAAGTCCAAAAGCAATAACGATGTCAATAAACAATGGTCATGTGTACAAGTGTCAACTTAGGTTTATTAGCATTTTATTACCCTATCTAGTGCATGTACTACTGTGTTCCATACCACAGGTTCGATGCATGCAAAACAGTGTACGTTTTAGACATAATGGTGGGATCTATAAAGCATGTACTCGGTGTAACAAGATAACAAGATAATAAGATAACATGATAACAAGATAACGTGATAATATGATAACACGGTCACAAGTATTTCTCCACCTTCCATGTCAATAATCCATGTAAACAAGAAGGGCCCTACCAGGTACAGTTTCTGTGATTATCCACTACTAAGTCAACTCTTATTACCACGATTTATTTAATATTTTATTATGTCATTCATGATCATGCAAGTGTGTATAAGAGTATCAAGGTGATGATAAGGATGCAGTAAAATGATGCGAGGCATGATAATATACATGTAGTTGTGAATCTGAAAAGAGCAGACACAGTAGTACTAAAACAACAATAACTTACAAACTATAATTTAGAATTTGATTCCGTCAAAAGTAATGCAAACTAGACATATGAGGCTACAATTCATATTCAGTAAGTTTCAATTGGTTCTGACTATAACTAGGTAGATTTATTCTAATCTTTACAGCTTAAGGGTTCTGGCAACAGCTTATAGTCGAAATTCTATGGGTGAAAAGAAGGTGTAAAATCAATATAAAAATCTATAAAAATTAGGAATGGATCCTAAGCATGTCTACTAAGTTTCTGGAGAGTTTAATGTCATTACACTACTATTATCATGGTTTTTCAACTGAAAATTGTGTTGATATTTCACTAAATTGCAATTCTGGAAATACAGACCAACAGTGACTAAAATTGCAATATCTCACAGCTGATAGATCGGAATCTAGATCCGTAAGATTTTTTGGAAACTAGATTTATTAAGATACATTTCCTTTTTATATAATTTTGGTTGATTCTTATTTTAACAGGGTCGAAACCTTAGTGCAAAACAGGGCAAGCAGTAAGAAATAATAAAAAGTCATCATATACATTCATCAAACGGATAATATACATGTTCTTGAATCATGAAATGCATTAACATTAATGTCCAGCAATTAGGATGAATTTTTACACTGTACAAAGCCAAGTTATCATGTCATGATTCAAGTCTCAATAACACAATCGATCAACATGCGTTTAATCACTATATTTTTCTATATACAAGTTTCTAATTAATTTATTCATGTCGTGTGTGCATGCAAGCTTGGGTTTGAATCAATGGATGTTGGCACGAAGTCAAGGATACTTCGGGTTAACTTGTGTAAACCTTCGATATCCCCAATGGAAGGTACACAATGCAATATTACGATAATCGAAGGAGAACTACTTGCGGAGATCAATAATCTTGAACTAGAAAAATAAACGAGTTCAAGTGGACTTGCCTTTAGATGACGATTAGATCCGAATGCGCGAAGAATAACGGGATTGGAATCCCGATGACATGGCGATGAGCAAACGATCAGGCACGGATCTTGATGGGGATCAAGATTGGATGATCGGAAGGCTGAGATCGAAGATCAAGATGATGATCGCGATAGCGATGATCAATGATCGGACGACCTAGATCCAATGGCTACTGATGTTTATCAAAACAGAGAAGGGCGGGTGATCGGGTGCAGTGACAGCTGGAGGCAGGGGCGTCAACTCGGGGTGGCGCATTGTGGCGGCGAGGGGAGTGCAGGAGGGCGATAGGTTGATGAAGTCGCGAGGTTGAAGACGGTGGGGGTTCAACAGTAGGTCAGGGTTAGGGTTGGTGTGTGAACAGTGAAGGGGAGGTTTGGAAATTGTGGGGGTTTGGAAGATGAAGGGATTTGGTTGTTGTGTAATTAAGAGAGAGAGAGAAAGATATGGGGTTAGTGGGCAGTTAGGATTAGTGGGAGAAGAAAGCGTGAGAGAGATTGAGGGGAACGTGAAGTTGATCTGGTCAAAATGGATAGGATGAGAGTTTGGGTTAATGGGTATTGGGTATTATTAGGATTCGGGTTGGGATCCAATAGATATGGGTTTGGGTTAGAATCCAATAGGAGATGAGCTTGGGTTGGGCTCAGGTTATATGCATTATGAAAATCAAATGAATAAAAATTAGGCTTTAGATGATGGGCTTCATATTACTAAATAATAATTCATGATTATATTAAAATCAATGGGCTTTACAATAATAATAATAATAATAATAATAATAATAATAATAATAATAATAATAATAATAATAATAATAATAATAATAACAATATTGATAATAATAATAGTACATGATAGGATATAATTTGGGTTCAACACTTTCATGATAATAATTCAATAATAATAATAATAATAAAAATAATGAAAACAATAATAATAATAATAATGAAAATAGCGATAATAATAATAATAATAACATTGTATAACAAAATAAGAATTTGGCTTATCAACTTTATATTAAAATAAGGCAAATGCTACATTGAAAACGGGTTTGTTTTCACGGGTTGGAAAACACGAATCTGAGCCATTGGATCGTTCATGATTGTGATCAGCGGCTCAGATCGAGACCGCCCATCACCCTATATGACTTAAGTGGCGGAGGGTTATTTTGGGAATTTCATCCCAAATAACTCTTTGCCTGATTCGTTTTGAAAAAATTGATATAACCTAGGCAGTTGTTGGGAACAACTGCCTAGGTTATAAAAAATTGAATCATAGGCCATTGTTTGGAACAACGGCCTTGTTTTCAATATTTATAACCTGGGCCATTGTTCCCAACAACGGCCTAGGTTATAAAATTTCTATAAATTTAGGCCGTTGTTGGGAACAACGGCCTAGGTTATAAAAATTGAGAACAAGGCCGTTGTTCCAAACAACGGCCTATAATTCCATTTTTTTATAACCTAGGCCGTTGTTCCCAACAACGGGCTAGGTTATATCAATTTTTTTAGAATCTGTTCAGCGAAGAGTTATTTGAGATGAAATTTTCAAAATAACCCTCTGCTCAACAATTGAAATGGGTTATGGGGAGCCAGATCTGAGCCGTTGATCACGATCATAAGCGATCCAACGACTCAGATCGCTATTTTCTAACCCGTGAAAACTAGACCCGTTTTCAATGGAGCATTTGCCTTAAAATAATCCAAACAGGAATATATATAGTCGATCAAAAATGGAAAGTGAATTTAAAATACACTATTATTTGAAATAACATAATTTTTGTTTAGAAACGATTTTAATAGAAGATTCAAAACAAATTTAACAAATAATAATCGAAACACAGAAAATATTTGGGAAATACGTATTTACGGGAACGGGGGTTACAGATGGGAAGAGCGCATGTTTCGGCAGACCTGGGGCACGATGATGGAGTCGATCGGAGTGGATCTTTAGCGCCGCATTCGATGGCGGTGGATTTGGGGAAGCATCAATGGCAGCGGCTGTAGGGGAGCTGCCGCTGCTGTCGTCGATGAAAAAGCTGCAAAGGAGATTAGGCGACGGTGGAGAAGGTGAGAGGGTTGGGCGGCGACGATGGAGAAGGTGAGAGGGGTGGGTGACACGATAATGGGTTTGGCGACGACTAACTATAGCCGCCACCCCTAGGAGCTTAGATTTAGGGTTTTGGTTGTTGGGTGTTTTTTTGGGTGGGAGAGTTTCTCTCTCTAGACTTTTTAGAGAGAGAAACATATTGGCATATTAAATACATAATATCACTACAATTTTGAGGGAAAAAATCGATATCTATATAATAAAACACAAAAAAAGCTATCAAGTGCCTCACCTTCAATAGTAAGAAAATTAATGGTCCAGATCTAAGGTCTCAAAACACATTTTTTCTCCTAAAAGTTTTTCCCCAAAACTCAAATTCAAATTCCCCCCCCCCCCCCCCCCCCCCCCCCCCCCCCCCCACTGCCCCCCCACGCACGCACGCACGCAAAACAACTCATTTATTTATTTAATTATTTCTCTCTCTCTCTTTGTCTCTCATTCTCTCTCTATTTACTAGAAATTTAGATTTTCATATTTTTATGTTTTTCTTATTGCTCATGTTACATTAAAAATAGCAAATATCTTCTCGATAGTTAAATTTCATCATTTTCCACCATCAAAGTTCTAAAAAATTGGATTTTATAACTCCATTTATAATTATTTTTCAACATATATTAATGGAAACATGGACTTTTATTTACAACTAATTATTGTCGTAATATTCGAACTTGAGCTATATAATTGTTGTTTCATCAAAAAAATAATTGTTGTTTTATTGTTTACAAGACTTTTTATATGATATATCGTTCCAAAGACGTGCCGTAGGCACGTGTCCTCGGGCAAATCTAGTATATAGATATTAAAAAAAATTTGGTCGGCCCTTAAAAATGATCAAAACTTGGAAGTCCGAGGCGGGCGCCTCTCTCGTCGCTCTATACTCTCTCGTTGCTCTATAGAGCCGGCCCTACCTGTACCTTTAATCCTATGCAACTCGTGTAGGATGCATTTTTTTTCTTCACGAATTTGAATATTTAATGCAGAGATTAAACAGCAACATCAATATACAAATGTACAATCAAGCTTTTGCAATGTCCTCGAAACAACCCTTACTAATCGATTCAACGAACTAATAGATTCCCACGGAAAACAGAAGATGCATCTTTCCCATATCCTATGTGAATCATATGTCAATTATATAGCTCTCCCATTGCCGCTATTCTTTTGCTTCTACGAAACCGAACTTTCTTGATTGGTATCAATTGTCCATACTCGAAAAATACGTTTGAAAAAGTGAATTGAAATTTGACATTTCTACTTCTGGGTCGTTCATCATGTCATGTCACTACAATACTCAGTTGCTTAGAGCATCTGTAGTTGTTGGAAGTTAAAATTTGAGTACTTGGCAAGTAGAATTAGAAAATTTGGAATTGAGTTGTAATCGTTTAAATAAAAAATTTGGCTTTTCAATTTTATAAAGTGATGGATGGAAGATCATTTCTCGTTAGAGTAATTTTTTAAAAATTTTAAAAAATATCGGGCATGATATCATGTCCCCTCTGTTAAACAAAAAATCTGAATTAAATCCTAAATGGATCCATAGTAAGTTCTATAGGCCTAAATTTATATGTTTTTAAAAAAAAATCAGAGAAGAATGGGCCTCGAACGGGAGATCATTTCCCTTCCGATTTTTTTTTGGACGGAATATCATATCTCGTCCGATGTGTTTAATTTTTTAAAAAAATGGACGAAAGATAATTCATTGTCCCTACAAATTTTTGAAGAATCTGAGCGACGGACGAAAAATCATATTCCAATTGCCAAATTTTACAAAATGCTATATCCCTCTCAAATATGGCCAACAACTACAGCTAATTTTTTTGCCAAATTTTGGGTATTTTGAAAAAATGGACAATGACTACAGATGCTCTTGGTGATTATAAAACATATGTAAGTGAAAAAGCTGCAACTCCTCAAGCCTCAACTACTCAAAATAAACAAACTATCAAACCAAAAGAAAAAGAAAAGGAGAAACGGAAAAAGAAGCACAAATACATATTCTCTAAATCTCATCGTATATTTTTTCTGTTTTCTGGTTGTATTTCTGTATTTTATGCATATTTACAACAATAGGACAACTCACACCTTCAACAATTTCAAGTCCCGGACTTTTTCTGGAAGAAAAGGAAAATCTTCACGAGAAAACCAAAGCCCATGCAAGGATATTTACACACTCAAATGTACCTTGTAAAACGTTAACTAGTTATTTTTATCACACGGAGCACAAGCTCATGGCTTTGGCGGCGGCAGTGATGGCGGGTGGGACTCAATAAGGATCGACCAAAGGACGTGCACGTCTTCGTACTGGCATGACTTCACGTCCTCGTATAGTATGTATATACCTCTACCTACAATACACAAACAGCCATAGGAAAAACTTCAATCTGAATACACGCATCAACCCGATTTCTAATCAGCCTTAAAACAGGAATAAGCTACTGCATGCAACTTAACACAACTGGAAATACAAACAAATAAAATAAAAAACAAAATAAACTAAAATAAATTAAATTAAATTAAACTAAATTACACAGTTATGAGGGCGAAGTCAAGTGGAATATACCTTTCTTTTGGGTAGAATGCATTCGAACCCAAAGCTTCTTCAAAGGCGAGATAAGTAACCGAAGCCAGCCCATCTCAGAGATGGGGTACTCCTAATTTTGTTTCATTTAAGAAATGAATAAAGAGAAAAGATGAAGGGGTTGCGTTCCATTCCCTTCCTTCATATTAAGACTGTAGGTACATAGTCACCATCCAATTCCAACTCTCATGCCTCTACCTCACATCCTCTGCTCTTTCTAGTACAGATCAACTAGACCAAGATATCTCAACTCCTATTAGAGTCTGTACACAAATCATATACACACCCTTTTATTTATGATACATATTACGGTCTTTCTTAAGAGTCACATGCTACAAGATCTGACTCGTTCAACAATTAGGTTTGAAATATGGTAGGTAGTTAGTTGGATTAGCTCATTAGAGAGATCCTGACACATGTCTATTAGTGTTACATAAGCTGCAGTTAGAACATCACTATAAATGGTTAAAATTGCAACAAGACATTTTTCTCAGTCTGAGAATGAGAATAAACCAAACATCCATTCTTTATTGGGAATTTCTGAACACTAGTATAAGATAGCAAGTGGTTCATGATATGCCCAAAAGCTTGGAAGTAATGTTTCTTTGGGACTTGGGAGAACAATTGTTCACCTATCCTGAGAGTGACCTGGGTCCAAACTCCTCATGTTGCTTAACTTCTATCAGAACTAGGCTTTATGTACGCTAGACATTCTACCAACTTCAAAAATTCAACACTATTAGCAAAGAACGAAAGCTCTATATTAATAAGAAAGAGTTCTACATATCCCCACTTAAGATTACATATGCTCTCTCTAAGTTTTGTATTTACATATCTCCCCATAAAATCTGTCAAGTAATTCTGAAAACAGCCTTGTGCCAGATTCACACTTAGAGTTGAGAAGTGAAAATAGTTCTGCAAATTTAGTGCCTTGCCCTATTTTTCTTCAAATTATGAGGCTGTGGCTTGAATAATAGTCCCACGTGGAAAAATTAATTAGATGGATAGATGGTTAAATTAGATTAAACCGTAGACTCCGACAGAGATGTCCTCTTTTGGGTCATATAGGGCAGTGAATAATTTACCAATATCCATATGGACCAGTGGGCATAAAATAGGCCCTAGTTGTAACAATTATCTATCTATAACTACCTGAAATACTACAAATTTTGGGGATGAAACATGTAGTTAATTTTAAAGAAAGGAAATGAAGAACTCCTAACTTTACCTTAACACTAAACTAAAAACCTAAATCCAACATCAGTGATCAATTTAGATAGGTCTACTTCGAAAAAAATGTATGGTGGAAGTTTGCTTTTGATGGAGTTAATTTCAGGTAATTCAAATTTTATTTTTATTTTTAACAGTATTCAATTAACTGTAAACAGAAAAAAATATGGAGAATAAATAATATAAACATTCAGGGAGATATGTAATACTTACAATTATGGGAGTTATATGTGAAAACCCTATATATTATATATTAGAAAACATCTTTCCTTAATTGTTCAAGAGTGATATCTCGAGAGGCAATATGTAATACATATAATTATGGAGTTATATGTGAAAACCCTATTAGGAAACATCTTCCATCAAAACAAGATTGACATCTATAGGGAGGCAATATGCATTGGCTTGATCAGGGGTTATAATGAAGGGTGAAGAAATTATCACACATCAATTGAATTTGTAGGAATGGTGAAGAAATTGGAAGAAGTTTCAATTACAAAGAATATGGAGGAAATTGTAGAGTTGGTGATCAATCAAGCATGTTGACGACAAGCTGAAATAAGCCAGTAGATCCCTAGAGATACAGTAAACTGAAGTCAGCTGAAAAGAAACCTAGGGACCAAAAATTAACAGAAGTTTTAACTAGGTTAGGCTGTTGTCCCAACTGCCAACCCCTCATTTTACTTTAGAAACCGCGTGCTCATGGATCAGCATGTTCTTGAGTGAGATTTGGATCTATGGTGTAGTCATCATATTAAGAATGAACAAGACGAATTCTGTATCCATCCTATGCAGTGCAAGAAGAAAGATTTTTTGAAAATCATAACAATATTAAATTTACTGATTAGTTAATTCAGATAAATCCTGAAGAAGGATATCTCTGTACACTCCTTTCTAGTTCATCGTAAGAGAAGTGCATTATCTACGTAAATAAGCATATAATATACTTATCTGAGAAATATAAAAATACAATTATGATCTATAATCCAAGACATGCATTTAATCACAAAAATTAACAGTGTCATCCAACAAAAAGTAAAAATATCTGCACAAGAAACCATTGAAAATCCACCCAAAAAACAGTTGGATATTAAGCACTTTTCATCCTCATTTATTGAATCCATAACAAAAGGATATTATGTTAACTTATATAAATTTTAAACTAACAGCATTATCAGTTTATTCCTCCACCAACTGACTGATTTTTCTTACAGTCAAATAGCTAAAATTCTTCAAAATCAGGTATGCATCGACTTGTCATATCCTGTGTTTAACTTCAATAATGTTTAGGGGTATCACTACAATTAAACTTTGGATCCCATATCCCTCCATTTCTAGCAAATAAATTGAACTATCTGTAGATTCCAAGCTGATAAGAGCATCCACTATCGTTGCTGTCAAAATATAGGTATTTGGCAATTGGAAAATAGCAATAGGGTAGGTTCGCTGCTATCGTAAACGCCAAATTTTGGAAAAAAGAAATTAATAAAATATATAGACGGAAGAAGATCCTCCGTCTAATACTTATTTTAATATTTTAATAGCAAAAATTTGAGTGACGGAAGAACATCTTCCGTTTGGAGCAAATTTTTATTTTATTTTTTTAAAATCTGCCAGACGAAAGATGATGTATCGTCTGGCCAAATATATATATATTTTAAAAAAAATTGCCCAGACGGAAGAGTGGCCAGATTTTTTTTTTTTTAATGTTATTTAAACCAAAAAAAAGGGGCCCAGAAGGCTAGATTTTTTTTAATGTTATTTAAACAAACAAAATGGAAGGAAAAAAAAGGAAATAATCAGACTGTGAAAGAGTGTAAATCTTTAAAAAA
Source organism: Hemerocallis citrina (assembly GCA_017893485.1). Lineage (NCBI taxonomy): Eukaryota > Viridiplantae > Streptophyta > Magnoliopsida > Asparagales > Asphodelaceae > Hemerocallis > Hemerocallis citrina. The sequence continues at coordinate 121,544,129 of CM030366.1, forward strand.
TTAAGAAAAGAGGTAAAAGAATAAAAGTATAAGAGACGGAAGAACTCTCAACTTTTATTATTTTTAAAAATAATAAAAGTTGAGAGACGTCTCTCTTCTTTTATTAATTAATCAATTATTTAAAGTAGAGGACGGAAGATCTTCCGTCCCTCTACATTTCTGCGTTAAATGTGTTCGGACGGAAGAAGATCTGTTCGGACGGAAGAAGGACGTTCTTCCGTCCGACCTATTTTAATATTCGAAAAGATTGATAGACGGAGCTCGATCTTCCGTCTCCTATATATGGAAATCCCTATTGTTGATTGTTACATATAGACGGGTACTGTTCACTCCTATTCTAAAAATGGGGTTTTTAGCGAACGATAGTGGGCAAAATAAAGTCAAAATTTCTATTTAATAGGTAAATAGCAAACGACAGTGGATGCTCTAATGATCTGCAACAGTGGGCAAATAGTTCAATTATTTGTACTATACATTCCGTAAATTGGCAATGTTCTATGAGTGCCATCCATTAATGCAGGATAATATGCCCAGCTTGAAAATTGGCAGACATGTGTTTAGATGATATTCCACATTGCTCATTATGCAATACACTGATGTGCAAGTAGGAAATTTCCAACGCATCATATATTATTAAAGTCCTACAATTATTCATATAAATTGTGTAATCGATTTGAATGACTCACTATCAACTTCTATTAGTAGGAAATGTTGGATATTGTAATATATATTTAGTCCCATATCAGATTATGTATCAGTTTAATATTTGATTTTCTCCTATATATAGGAGACATTGTACTCAGTTATAATCAATCCAATAACATTTTCCAATCTCTGTTAACTTGAACAGGGTATCAGAGTCAGGTTAATTACTAATCCCAAATCCTAAAACCTAATCTATCTTCCCTAATCTCTTCAATCTCAAATCCTGACGTTGTACTGCCATCAACAACTTTAGCAACGCCATCAACCACCATCAACAACTTCAGCAATCCCCAAGTCAACCACCATCAACAACTTCAGCAACGCCATCATCTTCAATCTCAACTCCAACATCATCATATTCAGCCTCCAATCTCAGCAACCCCCGGCGACTCCTACCACTTTATCTTTGGCGATGTCGCATCACCATCGGCGACTCCTCTCCTACTTGAAACCCATTGAATCCAAACGACCGTTTCCTTTCCTACCTGAATCCTAACCGCCACTTCCCTCCACTTCTCACCCAAAAAAAATTCCACCGACCTAAAACCTAGTCTCCACTCCTTTAAAACTAAATCTAAACCCTAATGCCCACTTCTCACCCGAACCCATTTTTTCCCACACCTGACGCAGTCTGAACTCACAACCCTATACTACCCGACCCCCAAAAAAAACCCTGACCCAATCCAACCCTACCCGAATCCAAACCCTAGCTTGCATTCTAACTCTACCTGCATCCAAATCAAACCCAAATCAAATCCAAAACCCTAATCAAATCCAAACCCTAACCCTAACTCCTTTTCTCTCTCCTCCCGTTTCGTCTGCTACTGCCGCCGCTATCGCCATCGCCGTCGCCGCCGCAGCCATTCTCGTCGTCAATTTTTTTTTAATAATTTGCAGGTATTATTACATCTCCAATAGAACACTGGTTTTGCTAGTAACTTTTTGTCTCTACCGACTTCCCTGCTACCCCATCTTCCTCTTCAGCCACCCTCCCATCGTGATCCCCATCTAGATTCAGACAACAACAATGTCGTCGTCATCCTGCTTCCGGCCTCCTCCCTCCTCTCAGCATCATCCCTAACCCTGCCCCTGCCCCACCCCTTCTTTCGACACCAGTAGCATCATCCAACTCCCTATCCCGCTTCCAACTCCAACAACATCTCCAGTATCCTTTCGATTTTTGCCACAGCAACACCAGTCTCACTCTTCGCAGTACTTCTTTCATTACATCACCGGCCATAGCCGTTACTCCGGCCTTGCCATCTCCTGCTGATTGAACCAATCTTCAACATCGCCTTACTCAGCTGAAACTCCAGCTCTTGGGTCAGTCTATCACTGCTGACCCCTCTGCCCGGTATTCTCTGTTACTCCCGATATGAATTTTTTCTGAATTTTAGATTCTGCTGCATCACATCATCTTACTAGTAATTAATAACTGCACTTTTCTCTCACTCTCCATCCCTTCACACAGTCGATGGTTCACAGCTTCTCACTATACACTCATGGTCTATTAGCTCTTCCACCCTTACATCGCCTTATGTTCTTTATGCTCTTCATTTATCCATGAACCTTATTTCTATTAATGCACTGTGGTCTTGTCGTTATATTTGATTCTTTAGGTTGTTTCATTACCGATTCCCACACTGGTCAGGAGTTTGGGCGTGCTAGTCGACAATATCGTCTATATCATATCGATTTTCTACATACACATAAATCTCATCCTAATTTTGTTGGTGTTGTGTCCACTGATATTGATCTATGGTACAGACGTTTATGCCATATTAGTGAGCCTCGACTCAAGACTGTAGCACATAATGGTGCCCTTGGTTCTCTTTCTTTTACACATTTGTCTGATTGTCAGGGTTGTCATTTGGCCAAACACATATCACTCCTTTTTAATAACAAAAGCACTTCTTAAACCACCCTTTTTTTCAACTTGTTCATTCTGACATAAGAGAACTTTCTCCTGTACCTTCGTGCAAATACTATCTCTATTATGTTGCCTTCATCGATGACTTTACTCCTTATACATAAATTTTTCTTGTGTGCCAACGATCTAAGATTCTTAATATTTACCAGTCTTTATTACCATGATTCACACTCAGTTCGGTGTGCGCATCAAGAGTTTTTGCTCAGACGGTGCCCGTGAGTACACTTCTAGTGTTATGAGATCGATCCTTCAGTCTCACGTCACACTCACACATTAGCAGAATGTTGTAGCTGATCGCAAGTATCGTCACATTCTTAAGACGGCTCACGCTCTTTTACTATCCTCTTATGTTTCTTGTTCTTTCTGGGCTGAAGCTGTCATAACGTCTATCAGTCTCATTAATATCACTCTCTCGTCTGCCTTATCTGGCACGACTTCTTATGAGGCCCTTCGTCACTCATCACCAGAATACAGTATGCTTCGTACTTTTTGTTAGGAATGTGTCTTGAATACTCGTGGTTCAGATTAGAAGAAGGTAAGATGAAGCACAAAGGTCGAAGCATCGAAGAGAGTAGAAGAAAACAGTTGCAGCAAGGTGCAGGCATAGTTGCAGTGGACTGTCCCAAGTTGCGGTCGACCGCACACCCAACCGCGCACCCGACAGCAGTTGCACCGGGTTTGGCCGAAAGGTGGACGGTCGACCGGTCTTGTTGGACGGTCGACCGACCATGGCGCTGTGTTCATTTTGGGCCTCAATTTGTTAGGTCGTTTCATGCCAATCTTCAACTCTAAGTTAGATCGTACGGCTCCTATTCAATTACTTCTTTTTCAGGTTATATCGAACGACAGAGAATCAAGTTTAGACCTAGGTTTCTCTCTATTTTTCTATATATATTGTAAACTCCTCCTTTATGAGAGTAGAGTACTTTATAGATTATTTTCTCCATTGCAAAGAGAGGCTCAAGAGAGATAGTTCTTGGTGGGTGAGTTTAATTTCGTGTATTGAGTGAATCAGTAACTCCTTATAATCTCTTCTAGTTGAATATCGGATCTCCCGATATTTCCCCCCGGATTAAGCAAAAGCTAACCGGGATAAATCCTCGTTGTGTTTGTGGTTGGATTGGTGGATCTACTTGTTTGTTCAATTGATTCGTCTCATCTATTTAACTTCCTCATTGCTCTAATTAGTTCCGTTGTGACCAGAGGTATTTGTTGATGCCCCAATCCCAACACTTTTGGGTGCACCTATTATGTCCTTCTCCCTCCCACTGACCGCACGAAGCTCACCACCCGAGCTGCTAAGTGCGTTTACCTAGGTTTCTGTTCAGAGCATAAAGGAGATCGTTGTTTTGATCCTGTGACATGTCGTATTCATATTTTCCAACATGTCTCATTTGTGGAAGACTCTCCCAACTACTTGACCTCTTCTGAGGATGCTAGTTTCCTCGACTCCCCAGTTGTTGGGCCTATCTCCCCGGCCATACCTTCACGCATTTCATTTGATCCCACTCCTTTGGCTCCTTTTCCATTTCATACTGACATTCCACCTATTATACATCCTACGGAGACACCACCTGCATCCTCGCAGCATCAAGCACCCTCATCACCTGCATCCCCACTACTGCATGAGCACAAACCACCTATCTCACCCTCACAAATTGTCCATCCGTCACCGGTCCGTCAGTCTACACGTTTTACCTAAGGCATTCCATCGGCACGTTACTCACCTGATGCCACTAGTCCTTATGACCAGTTTAGTTTTGCCACCCTAGCCTCCTACTCACCACAGTTTCATGCATATCAACTGCTATACACTCCATATGTGAGCCCAGAACCTATCAAGAAGCTATTCAATATCCTGAGTGGCAGAAAGCTATTGCAGAAAAGTTCAGTGCATTTGATTAGACTGGCAGTTGGGACATTGTTCTACTATCTGCGAGTGTCCAGACTGTTAGCTGCAAGTGAATTTTCAAGATCAAATATCGACCTGATGGCTCCATTGAGTGACACAAGGCTCTTCTAGTTGTCCGAAAATTTACTCAGGAGCATGACATTGATAATGATGATACTTATGCCCCGGTTGCATAGATGACTACGGTTCGCACTCTCTTTGTCATTGCCGCCATTCGTCAATGGCCATTAAACCAGATGGACGTGAAGAATGTATTTCTTCATGGAACCTAATCTGCAGTTGTTTACATGCATCCTCCTCCTGGCCTTACCACTCATCGTCATGTTTGTCGTCTACATCGAGCTATATATGGTCCGAAACAGCCCCCCCAAGCCCGGTTTGAGTGTTTTCGCAGTATCATCACCCAGGCTGATTTTTGTTAGAGTTCACAAGATCACTCTATGTTTATGCGGTCATCACCGCAAGGGAAGGTCCTTCTATTATTATATGTTGATGATAAGATTATTGATGATTCCGCAGGTATTGCATTCACCCAGAAATATCTTCACCAGCAGTTCCATATGAAAGATCTTGGTAGATTAAGCAACTTTCTGGGTCTAGAAATTGCCTATGGATCTCGAGGGATACTTATTTCTCAACAAAAATACACATCGGATATTATCTCCACTGCATGTCTCTTTGACAGTCGATCAACCGATACTCTCTTAAAGCTTCATTTGAAGCTTTGTCCCACAAATGGTGAGCTCCTTCCCGATCCCACTAGATATAGGCAGATTGTTGGACTTGTCTTCTTATGCATGACCAGACCCAATATTGCTTATGCAGTCAGTATTGTTAATCAGTTTATTTCTGCTCCTATATCAGTTCACTATGGTGCTCTTCTTTGGACCCTCAGATATCTTCGGAGCACTATCACTCACTTATTATTCATGCCTTCTACATCCAAACTGGAGCTCAGTGCACATTCAGATTCAGATTGGGCGGGTGATCCTACCACCAGACGGTCTATCACATGTTTGTCTATTTTTTTGGTGATTCACTGATTTCATGACGAAGCAAGAAACATGCAGTTGTTGCATGTTCTTCCACTGAAGCTGAGTACAAAGTAATGACAGCTACTACTAGAGAGATTGTTCATATTCGTTGGCTGTTATCATATATGAGTCACTCTTACAATAGCTACTTCCATTCATTGTGATAACCAGAGTGCACAACCCGGTCGTTTATGAGCGAACGAAACACATAATGATAGATTATCACTATATTCGTGAGCGCTTTGAAGCATGGACCATTTAACTTCATTCTGTTACATCTTCATAGCAGACAACCGATTTCTTTACCAAATCCTACACTGTTTAGAGATTTCATTACTTGGTGGACAAACTCATTCTGTTCACCCCGCCGTGAGTTTGAGAGGGGGTGTTAGATATTTTAATATATATTTAGTCCTATATCGGATTATGTATCAGTTTAGTATTGGGTTCCCTCCTATATATATGAGACATTATACTCAGTTATAATCAATCCAATAGCAATTTCCAATCTCTCTGTTCACATTAACGGGAAACATAAAAACATTGTTAGCAGTGTTTGAGCAACAAGAAAACCATCAAATAAAAATGTTAGTTCTGTTAAAATATAGTAATTGTATATTCTGTTCCTAATCTATAGGAGCCAGATTCCCCAAATCTCTCATCTCCCCAATTTTTTCTCAATCTCCTTTCTTCTTCTCCAAGAATGTAACTCTTATATATAGATGTATACAGTAGAGAAATAAATGAATAAGAATAACAATTATTTTTTCCTAAATCTGTTTTCAATATAGTATCAGAGCCAAAATTGTCCTAGGCTACTTGACGAAGAAGATCCCGATCTGATCCGCGTTGTCGTCGATCCCATTGCTGACCCCAATCCTCGTCGATCTCCTCCATCCGTTTCTCTCTCCCCATGAGTTTCCTGTCCAAAACAGCCAAACCCAATTACTGTACATCTTCCCGGCCGTTTTTCCCGTTCTCCGGCCACCCTTTTGTCGCCTAACCCCCCGTCGACCTCCCAGTTGTCAGCGCCACCTCCGGTGACCCCATCGCCAGCCCCAGTGCCGCCAGCAAACTCCCTCCTCTGTTCTCGTCGACATCAGTCGAACCCAACACCTCTGCTGCCGTCACTGCCCCTTCCGTCGACGTCGACCCCCGACGCCGTCACCTCCAGTCACCGCCGTCCGTCGAACTCCCATCACCGCCGCCCGAAGATGCTACCGTCGATCAATGGTGGCATAGGTTGAAGATCAGATCCAGATCATGTTTGCTGTTGGGCTCTCTTGATCTAATTTATTTAGATCTAATTTGTTGTTGTGCTCTCTTGGTGTTTTCTGTTTACCGGTATGTTTGGTGTAGTGCTGTGCTGCTTGCTGTGTTACTGTTAGTACTGCTTGTTGTGTTGCTATTTGTTGTTCTTCATCATGAAGTCAAGGAAGTGTACTCATTGTGGTAAGATCGGCCACACGAAAGCTCATTGTTATAAGATTATTGACTATCCGGAGATTTGGGATCATAGCAGGGATATTCAGGAGAAGACTTGCAATCAACCCACTGTCGCAGTTGGAGTTGCTGATCGTGCTACTGCAGGTAATGATGATAAGGTTTTTAATATTTCTGACTCTGTTATGAATAATGTATGGATAATTGATTCGGGTGCTACCGACCATATGACTTGATTCTAGACAAGTTCAAAATTTTCAACCTTCCACCAAATCAATTGTGTTCACTGCCAATGGTGATCCTGCCACTGTTATTGGCGAGGGAACCATACCTCTCACAAACAACCTAACCTTAGATACTGTCCGAGTTGTACCATCCTTGAATTTTAACTTATTATCTGTTGCTCAAATAACTACTGCCTTACATTGTATTGTAGTCTTTTGGCCTTCACATTGTGTGTTTAAGGATATTCGGACTCGCAAGACAATTGATTATGGGGTTAGACACGGGAAGCTTTTATTACCTGAATTTAGAATCTGAAAGTTCAAGCAAGTTGACTCAAGCTCTAAGTGTGAAAGAATCCGAAGAAGAGAAGAAGAAATCAGATATTTGGCTATGGCATCGATGTCTAGGGCATGCTTCTTTTAGTTATTTGAAGAAATTATTTCCAAGTTTATTTTTTAAGTTGGATATTTCTGCATTTCGGTGTGATGTGTGTGAACTTGCAAAAAATCACCGTGTCTTTTTTTCTCCAAGTCCAAGTAGAAGCTCTCTTTCATTTATGATTATCCATTCTGATGTTTGGGGTCCATCCAAAACCACTACATTTGGAGGAGCCAAATGGTTTGACATTTATTGATGACTGTACTCGTATGACTTGGATTTGTTTGATAAAATCGAAAAGTGAAGTTAGTGACTTGTTTCAAAAATTTCACAAGCATATTATGATTCAGTATAAATCACAGATTCAAGTTCTTAGAAGTGATAATGGCGGCGAGTAACTGAGTTCAAATCTGCAACAATATTTGGTGGAACACGGTATTGTTCACCAGACTACATGCTCATATACACCTCAACAGAATGGGGTTGCAGAAAGAAAAATAGACACTTGCTCGAGGTGGTTCGTGCTTCTCTTATCCATGAAAATATGCCACTCATTTATTGGGAGAAAGCCCTTGCTTCTACTGCATACTTAATTAACCGAGTTCCCTCTAGTATCCTAAACTTTCTCACACCATTTCAAGCATTAACTGAAGCTGTAAATGCACCAAAAGTCGTCAACTTGCCACCTCGTGTGTTTGGGTGTGTTGCATTTGTTCATCTTCATCAACATGAACGCAATAAGTTAACTCCTTGAGCTGTCTGCTGTGTTTTCGTAGGATATGCACAGGATAAGAAAGGGTACCGATGCTATCACCCACCAACTCAAAGGATGTTTGTGACTATGGATGTTGTGTTCCATGAAGATGAGATGTATTTTCCTTCTTCTACGACTAAACTTCAGGGGGGGTACCGAAGTGAAGTTCAAACTCTTGGGTATGATGATGGGGTTAGTGAAGTTCAGACTCTTAAGTATGATGAAGTAATTACCAGTCAGAACAAAAAATTGGATACAAATAATGGCAAAAACTTGAATGAAGACCTAGCAAGGGAGGAAGACCCTCATAAAGAAGTGCAACTAAGGGAAGAAGCCCCTCTTGAAGAATTGCAACCAGTACCGAATTTCAGTGAGTGAACCGTCAGAACCCCAGAGCCAATCGTCATCGTTGTTCGAAGCTCTTAGAAGAGAACTCCTGCACCGTACTAATAGAGGTATTCCAAAACCCACTTATGAACCTGATCCCACTAGTAACGTCAAATATCCTATGAGCAATTATGTATCTACTCACCGCTTGTCGGAATCAAATAAGTCATTTGTAAATCAATTATCTACTGTATCTATTCCTAACAGTGTGCAGGAAGTCCTTACTGATCCAAGGTGGAAAGCAGCTATGGATGAGGAGATGAAGTCCTTGAAAAAGAATGAGACTTGGGAGATAGTCGAGAAGCCAGCAGGAAAGAAGCCAGTAGGATGCAGATAGATTTATATGGTGAAGTATAAGTCTGATGGTTCAATAGAGCAATACAAAGCAAGACTGGTTGCTAAAGGATACACTCAGACGTATGTAATTGATTATGAAGATACATTCGCACCTGTGGCAAAATTCAATACTGTTTGAGTCCTACCGTCACTTGCTACAAATCTTGACTGGCTGTTGGAGCACTTTGATGTGAAGAATGCATTTTTGCATGGGGAATTGATAGATGAGGTTTATATGGATCTTCCACCAGGGTCGAATAGACCAGCCCAACACAGCAATAAAGTATGTCGTTTGAAAAAAGCATTATATGGACTTAAGTAGTTGCCAAGAGCTTGGTTTGGGAGATTTACAAAATCAATGAGGACATTGGATACTATCAGAGTAATTCAGATCATTCTCTGTTCCTAAAAAGGAAAGAAGGTAAAATTACTGCTCTCATTATTTATGTGGATGATAGGATAGGATCTGGTGATGATTCTGATGAAAGGAAGACATTAAAGAACTACTTATCACAAGAGTTCGAAATGAAAAATCTTGGCTCTTTGAGATACTTCCTTGGACTGAAGTTTCTCGCTCAAGAAAGAGGATATTTTTATCTCAAAGAAAGTATGCTCTTGATTTATTAAAGGATACTGAAAGGTCCGCTTATCAGCCGATTAGTACACCGTTAGAAGAACTGAAACTGTGCAACGAAGCTGATCATGTACTTTGTGATAAGGAAAGATATCAGAGATTTGTTGGACGATTGATGTATCTTGCACATACACGGCCAGATTTGTCATATGCTTTAAGTGTTGTAAGTAAGTTTATGCATGCGCCTCGGAAACAACATATGGATACGATGATGATAATTATGAGATATATTAAGTCTGCTCCAGGAAAAGGGGTCTTATTAGCGAAACATAGTCACTTGAAGGTTGAGGCATATACTGATGCTGATTGGGCAGGATCTATAATTGATAGGTGCTCCACTTCGGGATACTTCACCTTTGTTGGAGGAAATTTAGTTACATGGAGGAGCAAGAAGCAAAATGTTGTTGCGCGCTCTAGTGCAGAGGCTGAGTATCGCGGAGTAGCTTTAAGTATAGCAGAAGCTTTATGGCTGAAACTCTTGTTGCAGGACTTAGGCTATGGTCCGAATGAACCTGTGAAAGTATATTGTGATAGTCAAGCAGCATGTGATATTGCTGCTAACCCGGTTCAGCATGATAGAACGAAACATTTAGAGGTGGACAGATTCTTCATCAAAGAAAAAATAGATCAAAAAGTCATTGAGATATCGAAAGTGAAGTCAGAAGATCAGCTAGCAGATATCCTAACCAAAACAGTTTCGAATCGGCTCTTTTTGAAATTTGTTGACAAGTTGGGTATGTTCAATATCTATGCACCAACTTGAGAAGGAGTGTTGAAATATAGTAATTGTATATTCTGTTTCCTAATCTATAGGAGACAGATTCTCCAAATCTCTCATCTCCCCAATTTTTTCTCAATCTACTTTGTTCTTCTCCAAGAATGTAACTCTTATATATAGATGTATACAGTAGAGAAATAAATGAATAAGAATAACCATTATTTTCCCCCAAATCTGTTTTCAATAAGTTCTGTAAGAGATTAGCAATGAATAGTAGCTAAAGAAGGCTTCTACCTGTGAAATCACAATCAACTATCTCACAAGGGCCTCCCATTTGAAGATCAAGCATGCCAACAATAACAAACGCCTAATTAGTGAAAGAGAATTAAAGGTAGTTGTTGAAATTCTACCTTTTTTTTTCAACATGAAGAGTTTTTAACCAATGTATATTTGATGAATATCACAAAATTTCTCAACATAAACATAGAATTGAAGAAAGAATTATTGAAAGAATTGACATGATATTAACTTTTAGGAAGACCAGTCATCATGAAACAACCATCAAGAATCTTTAATCAATTTATATTGTTGATGAAACTGAACAAAAAGGAAAGCAACACTTAATGTGTAAGTAATATCAGAAACCAGCTAAAAACATGCTTTGTAAGATAATTACTGGTGAAAGTAATTACACATCTTTACAACGAAAAGAAAAGCCATGAATAAGCCACCCCATCAAGTTAAAACTCACCAAGCCATCAATGAGTCCCTCCTCCCTATGTCTTTAGTTAAACAGATTTATCTCATATAAGGAACATAATTTTTTTGGGATATTTATCAGATTCAAATATTGGAAATAAAAGGGAGTGAAAGATCCCACACTGAATCAAATTTTATTCATGACCTAAGAAATGGTGAGAATTATTGATCTCAGTAGTCCAGTTCAAAGATCCAGGATTTGATGTCATTCCATTTATTCCTGCTAAAGATTTATCAAATCTTCTCTAATCTCTAATCTCTAATCTCTAATATTATAATGGGAGAAGGCTTTAGTGTCATTTGTAAATCTACCAACGCGTGCATTGCACGTGCATAACTAATTTGAAGGAGGTCTCACGTTCGAGTCCTCACTACGTCAGATTTTTTACAATATTTTTTTTAATATATTAAATGTGCATCACACGTGTAAATTATTATTTATCTATCTATCCATCTATCTATAATATAATATATAATAATAACTATTATAATTGAAGAGTTGGAGTTGTAAATCTACCTATTTACGTGCAACTCCAACTCTCTCATTATAGTCTTCACATTTACTTTTATAAATATATAATCCTATTTATCAAGATATGCATCGCACGTGTAAATCAGAGTTTTTATTATTAATTTTTTAAAATAATTAATATGTGCATCGCAAGTGTATATTACTAGTCATTTTAATTGGAAGTGGGTTACTCATGATGTACAATTTTAATTAAAGCACCCAATTCATACTTAGGAAATATATAGGTGGAATCTCATCTTCCATATACAGTGATAGCTTTTTTTGCTATCTTTTCTTAAGAACACCTAAGGACTGGAGTCACTGGACTAATAAATTAAATTGATTTTTCATTATTTCAACCGAAGTACTCCAATTTGGAAGGCTCATTACTTTAATCCAGCCTACCCTAGTTTGGGAGGCTTGCCCAAAATTCGATATTAAGGCGTATCCTCATAAAGCTTATAACGAAACCAGATATGGAGAGGGTAACTAGGGTTGCACGTTGCCATCTAATTGAAGAAACTCTTTGAAAAATACTTACGAACATCATCCATATATAACAGAAAGTTTGTCCGCAATTTATAAAACCATTTAACTCTTCAAAAATGGAAAGCTTGGAATATGATCTCATCAAGGTGGGTTTAGTTTCATCAAACCTGTTAAGAATTGATCGCCCGGTCTTTCAGATCATAGTATAAATTGTAGGATCTTATCCTCAGTGAGTTCCTGTGATAGAATGCACATTTAGAAAAACTATTAGAAGAGGAGGAAAGAGAGAATGGAAACCGAGAATAAAAACAAGAGAAACTAATCAGAATTTGGTGTTAGCACTTGATGCACAACTAGCAGTCTCCAAAGAAAACGAGAGAATAATGATGCAGATATGAATATGCTTCTAGTCATTTGTGTTCCTTAATTTACTTCACTCATAATCAGCTCACTATAATGGATCCAGTGAATCCCTTCCTTCTTTACATATTAATAAAGCTCAACATTCCAAAAAAATTAATTGAATACACAATCTCATCACATAATTTGCCAACATGCAAAAAGAACTCAGTCTGAGCTAATAAAAAAAAGTAAGAAAAAATAAACATAGATAAATATTAACATGATACATTTATAAAAGTTATGATAAGAGAAACAAATGGATGATATCTCACACCGTACTTCCAAATAAAAATGTTTTAAAAAAATCACTCTCTAAACTATCTGGTTTAGGATTCAAAGGATACAAAAGGAGAGGGAAAAAAATAACCTCCATACATACATACAAACACACCTTAATCATTCTTCCGAGCATACAAAATCAATGAGAAACCTAAACAGCGCAATTGGGCTTCCTTGTATGCTTGAGAACAAGACCACGGCAAAAACTTATCCGCGGAATTGCAACTCTGAAACATGAACACTGCATTCCCAACATGCCCACCAAAGAGCCAGCTATGGACATCCCAAAACACCTCTACCGAAACCCCATCAACTAAAATAGTCTGATTCCCTCTAAACTTCCAAGACAGCCTCTTCACTTGCAAAACCCTCTTCTTATCGATCCAGATCTCAAGCGATGGATCCTTCAATGCGGTTGTATCGCAATCTATGACAACATCATGAACTTGCCCATGACCCAACAACTGAGCCTTCGTGCAGTAAACCTTCTTCCCAAAAATATGCTCCTTTTTAGCCACAAACAAGGCACCAGAAAGAGAGGGCCTTGCATTAATCTTCTGGTCTGCTTCTTTCATCATATCGCCGAGCAAAAGAACAATTTTATGACTGAACAGGACAGCTACATAGTACCCTTCTAATGGTTCAGGCCCAGATCCAAACTTTGCATTTGAAAGATCCCAAAACACTTCAATTTTACCAGTTTCTGACTCGAAACTCCTGGAACCCTTCCATTTTGAGAAGAGCCAGGGTTTGACATCAACTTTGAATAGGGATTTGTTGAGTGAGTTCTCAACCTCAATGGTGAGGCCTTGACCCATCAGATGCTTGCTCCATGTGACTGAAAGTATGCAAGAATGAGCATGGTAGATGCAAATAACAAGATTCTGACAAGATTTTGTGGTGAAATTGGATGAGGAATCTGCAACTTGCACACCACTCTCTCCAAAACAAGATGGAAAATCCCTCATTTTTGTGACTAAATTATGCAAGCTTAGACTATGTATATCTAGCTCAGCTGTTTACAAGAAACAAACTTTTTTTACAAGGATGGACTAAAGATGAGGACTATGAGAAATGAAAACTAGACATGGATTGTTTTAGAGAGTTGTGTACCTGTTTTCAGCAATGACCCGTGAAATGTAAGAAGGTTTTGAGGGAGGTAGGATATAAAGGAGCATAGCCAAACCCAAAAACAAGGATGGGAGAATGTGGGCAGTACTGAAAAAGGAGGTAAGTAAAAGGCCTGGAAAAAACAGACAAACATGCACTCATCTCATTGTCAGCCTGTTGTTTGAAAGCCAACTCATTTTCCTGAGAGATGTTGTTAGTGACACAAAAAGGGTGAGTTAATGGAGGGAAGCAATGGAGCCTGGCAATTAAGACAGACCTGTTTTGGAGCCGGCAATGACCAAACTAGATTTTAAATAGGGGATGGAAATTGATGGATTTGTTTTTCTCAAAATGGGCCACTTTTTCAAACTAATTTTCAAAATAGACTCCTTTCGAAACTAATTTCCAAAATAGACACTCGCAGTTCCCAACTGCGCTCGACTCTATTTTGTTGACTCAGTTGGCAACCACGCTCTAAGTATATGCCACAATAATTCAACTCCAACACTTGTGTCAAAATAGTGTTTAGGAGAAAACTATGTTCACCTTAGAACGTAGTTGGCAACTGCGTTCTAGATTGCACTAAACTCGCAGTTCCCAACTGCATTCCTAATTCAATCGTTCATCAGTTGGGAACTTTAGGAATGCAGTCGGGAACTGCGATCTTAGTGCAATCAAGAACGAAGTTGACAACTACGTTCTAGATTGCACTAAACTCGCAGTTCCCAACTGCATTCCTAATTCAATCGTTCATCTGTTGGGAACATAAGGAATGCAGTTGGGAACTGCGAGCTTAGTGCAATAAAGAACGCAGTTGGCAACTGCATTCTTGATTGCACTAAGCTCGCAGTTCCCAACTGTATTTCTAAATTTCCCAACTGATAAACGATTGAATTAGAAATGCAGTTGGGAACTGCGAGTTTAGTGCAATCTAGAACGCAGTTTCCAACTGCGTTCTAAGGTGAACATAGTTTTCTCCTTAACACTATTTTGACACAAGTGTTGGTGTTGAATTATTGTGGCATATACTTAGAACGTAGTTGCCAACTGCATCATCAAAATAGGATCGAGCGCAGTTGAGAACTGCACGAGGTCTATTTTGGGAATTAGTTTCAAAAGGGGTCTATTTTGAAAATTAGTTTGAAAAAGTTGCCTATTTTGGGGAAAAATTGAAATTGATGTGGGTATGAGCCTTCTGCGGGTCAGGCCCACAGAGAGAGGGCCAACCCAGCCCATTAGGATCCTCTCTCTGCCTATAAATACTAGTCAGTCACCTCCCTTTTCAAGGTAATGTTATTTTCTCTTCTGAAACCCTAGCTTCACATTTTTCCCCAGTGACTGACTAGATCGTCGGAGGGTCTGTTGCCGGGATCTCTTCCGGTGTTTCTAGGCATTTTGCAGGTGTTCAGGGCGGCCAGCTACCAGAAACAACCACTCTCTTACTCCTCACAAAATCTTCATCTCAGATCCAGATCTGTGGTTAAGATTCGTCTCTCCCTCTACAAATAACAAGAAGTTACATTGTTGTTCCCACCTCTAAATCAGTAGAATCAAATTTGCGCCGTCTGTAGGAAAAGACAGACTGATTCGACTCCAGACTCGGTTCTTACGCTGAAGCCATCCTCCTCCATGGCATCCAAAGCCAAGCGAGCGCCCACGACAGGACGCAATCCCGACCCTCCTCTTCCTTCTTGCAGTCGCGTGAACACACATGGCTCTCGAGGACAGCAAGCCGAGGGTCCGTCGGGACTTGGTCCGAGCGCTTCACGCTTAGTCTCCAATGACCTTCAGTTCGTCATCAATAATCGGCCGTCGGTGGATGACCTCCGACACCAGCTCATCCACTCGAAGGACGGGGCTGCCCCCTCCAACCAAGCCCCGACCCACAGCATTCACCCATCTCATGGTCTAGAGCAGAGGCATAGCCACTCCCAGAGAGCGCATCCACCCCCAAACAGTCAAGGCGAACAAATCCCGATCATAAGAGCTGAGTTCCAGGATGTGAGGAATGAGGTACTCTAGGCTCTCTGGCATGGCCCCAGAACCGAGCGTCATAATGAAAACACTCGCCGAGATGAAGCCCAGGGCAGTGAGTCTCACGGCTCGACTCAACCGGCGAGACGAAATGAGTTCGTCCTTCAGCGTCTCCAAGAAATGGAGAATCGCCTCGCTCGGATAGGTGAGGGCAGTTTACAACCCAACCAGGGGTACCAGCCTACCCGGCCCTCATTTTTTGCCAGAATGCTTGATGCTGAGATTCCAAGGAATTTCAGACCGCATTAGTTCGAGACATACAACGAAGAGTCTGATCCAGCTGATCTCATGGAAGGATTAGAAACCGTCATGATGATTCACAGCACCTCAGATAAGTTTTAATGAATTAAATTGGTATAATCAATAAGATAGTGAGAGTTTTAATGCTAAGATTGATGTGCTACAATGGTGCAAAGAACATGAACATGTTTATAATATTCTTAAACATATGACAAAATATCTAATAACTCCTCATGTCTCTACAGTTGCTTCAAAAAGTGTATTTTCTACAAGTGGCAGGGTTCTAACAGATTACATGAATCATTTGAAGTCCCAATCGTTGTAGATGCTCATGTGCACGGAAGATTGTATGAAGGCTGAAGATAGGACTCAAGGAATCAGGGTCGACATGTCAACAATTGGAAACAACTCGTCCGAAGAACAACAATAACAATAGGAGGGACCAACAACAACAACAACAGTAGATTCTGATTATCCCTTTAAATATGTAATTCAAAACTATTAGATTTAGGGATGGGAAGAAATACTTTATTGATTGATTTTAATAAACTGAATACAATATGTCTTCTATATATAAGAGAGAAGGAAAGACTAAACTAATAAATTATTCGATATTGGACTAAACTAATATCTCTCTGTAACGCCCCGAATTCCAAATAAGACCGAATTCGAAGTTCCACAGGATCTTTACACTTCACTTCGTACAATTTTACAAGAAAATTTGAACTTTTTATAATACAACAGAGTCATTTACATTTATTTACACAGCGGAAGATAAAATGAAGTACAATAATGAAAAATTATACAATTGCAATATCTTTAACTTTTAAATAAATCAACAGCAATATATCAACTTTATATCTTCATGAATAATCCAATTTCTGCATATAAAACTGTGGGCACGTCAGTTGCTTACAACCGAAGAAAAGTGTTATACACGGTCATCCTCTCTATGCCGAAAATATAACGATCTTAATACTTTAACAAACCACAACTTGAATGCAAATAAAGTATTAAAATGTGACTACTCTAAACATGTAAGTGTATGCAATGTCTTAATGCCTAATATAGATATTTTATACTAAGATGACACTAATGTATACTTATTCAGATTCTATGTATCCCATACTACATAGGTCCGAGGCAAGCGCCTATGTACTCCACATTAAAGGGTTCAATCCCTCACCATGACAACTACCCAGTAATAAAGCAAGGTTTAGATCATTCCACGAGTACGCATCCCAGTCCCGGAGTCCAACGCCCGACTGTTATAACAAACTCCTCGTCGTGCGAATATCCTTCAAGTGCCCCTCTAGCCCCGGTATACGTATATACAATGGAGTACGACATACTATCCGCCCGAATATGCATAATCCCGAATTTAAAATAAAAGCTCGTCCCCCCCGCCCGACAGGGTCTATAGTCCCGGAATCTACCGCCCGACTATATAGAGTGCCCCACTTATATTTGCCCAAATTTTACTACATCTTCACTTATGTGCCTAGTTCTTAAGTTCAAGACATGAATAAATTATCATATCTAGAGTTAGTCTTACCCCCTATCGGACTTAATCACAAATACCGAGATAGCTCCATGGCCATATCTCAAAATATAACTCGAATCTTTTAATTCAACAATGTTGTACCCGAGGTTTCACTAAGCTATAGATTACAACCTTTCATACACAAGAATTCATGGGTACTCATACCCTTCAATAATCATGTATTAACTCAATGTATTCTTATCTTCAACTTATTCACAAATTTAATCAATGTTTCATGAGTCATTTATTCATTCTCAATTCAAAATAAAACAATATCTCTTTTCATGAACATAGATTCATCCACTTTAAATCTCATTAGCAATTTAAGCTCATATAATATATCTCAACTCACATCAAGTATTTCTTAAACCAAATGAGTGTATGATCTCTTCAAGAGAAATCAATTCACATGAATATTTTACTCTTCTTCTAAAATAAATGTCATATACTCAAAAAAAACAATTTTAAAATCAATAACTCATTTTCTATCTCAATTTCTCCTTTTTAATTTCTCAAATATACATGAAAAATTCTAAAACTATTTTTAATAAATTCTAAGAATTCTAGAATTTTCTCCCAAATTTTATTCACATAAAAACCGCTTCAAAAATATTAAAAACATAAAAGGAATCAAAATGTGGCCATCAGATTTTGAACCCAAGCCAACCGCCAGCTAAAGTAAGCGCCCAAGGTACACACCGAAAGCCACTAAGTCCAAGTGGACTTGGTGTTATGAAGCCAAATCGGAATCCCCATATACCAACTTTAGGGTCTCGAATTTATTTAAACAAAAACAAAACAAAATGGGTCTAACAAGTTTCGAACCCGAGACCCCCTGCACGTTACAGTAGCGCTCTGTGGTGCACTGGCTAGCCAATAAGTTCAATTTTGATTACTGACATCGAATTACACTAATATGCTTTTGTTCAATCTTGCTATTATTCAGTTATTTTCACAAACTCGATTTTTCATTCAATCTAATGTTTCATTAGACTGCAAATATTTCATCTAGACTGAGTTTCTTTTCAAACAGTAACTCACAAATTTTTAATTGATATTTTGGACATTAATCTAAATTTCAACTTATTTCCTCTTATTAATAAACAGGAATTGCATTTCTTCAATTTAATCAAAAATAGTAATTTGTATCTCTTACAAACAAATAAATGAATTTATCTGTATCAAATTAATTTTACTAAAATTCATTTTAAACCACAAGAGAAAATCTCAACAATTTTTCATATAATTTTATAGTCCGATATTTGTAAATTAGCATGCATATTTGTTCATGGCAAATACTCATTATTTCTTTTTCTCATTTCCAACTAACATGATGACAATTAATTTCCTAATCATAACAAAAATTTCTTCAATTCAATACACATATAATAGCATGGATTTGTTCTATATTTATCACATCAATGTTATCTATACTACTCATTTAACATATTAGCATGCATTTCCTACATTTAGAAAGCATAAGATCACCCACCTCTTATGAAGAATTGCAAACAAGATGATGGAACACAACTCCTAGCTCCAACAAGCAACACCTAGTCCTTCTCCTCCTAGCAAGAGCATTCCAGTAAGCAACAAGAACACTCTAACTCTCTTTCTTTTTCCTCTTTCTAATTTGTTTGTTTTTGGTGTGAAAAGAGAAGAAAACAATGATGTATTTATAGGACAAAATAAGGACTAAAATGCAAATTTCAACCACCTAATAATTACTCACTCAACTAGTCACCTCCCCACTCTCTCCACCTTTTCACTACCCTAACCCCCATAACCCCCAACCTTTCCTATCCCAAATCGGCCATTCTCTCTCATAGAACACATGCAGGTGTTGTGCACTAGTGCACACATACACACAAAATAAATACAAATCCTATAATTCTAATATGTGTATTAAAAGTTGTTACATGTCATGTGTAAGTCCATGCACAACTAAAAAAAATAGATTTAATTAATAGGCTTGTCTTGTGGGCTTTTTTTTAATTAATTAATTTAATTAGTATAGTGGGCTAGAATCTATTCTTAGGTTCATGGGTTTAATGAAAGGTTAATAAAAAGGCTCATGCATGCTAAAATAAGAAATGGGAGTAAGAAAAATAAAAATGAAAAAATTAGCACGTGCATCATACGTGAAAAAATTGAAAAAAATGTATATTTAATTAAAATAAAAATACGGGATGTTACACTCTCATAATATAATATCTAACTTAATATCAACATCCCGTCTTAAACTCAAGTTGATTCAAGCAACATGAGTTTGAAATGTTGACGATGTTGATGTGGTAGGGACGGCATAGTGACGAACTTAGTGACGAAGCACGACGTAGGGAAGGCGCTCAAGTAGATGGTGCATGTTGGAATCTCTATATCCCGAACTGTGATGGATCTCGAGATTTCCATAACCCGAACTGTGATGGGATCTCCATATCTCGAACTGTGATGGATCTCAGGATATCCATTTCCCGAACTGTGATGGATCTCAGGATATCCATTTCCCGAACTGTGATGGGATCTCCATATCCCGAACTGTGATGGATCTCGAGATCTCAATATCCCGAACTGTGATAGGATTTCCATATCCCGAACTGTGATAGGATTTCCATATCCCGAACTGTGTTGTAGAAGTAGTAGTGGTGGCGCTCGGCTAGCGGCGCATGTTGGGCCTGACTTGAGAATAGTAGTAGTGTTGGGATTTCACCCCTGACTTGAGAATAGTAGTAGTGTTGGGATCTCACCCCTGACGTGAGAATTGTAGTAGTGGTGGGATCTAGAATAATGTTGGGATCTCCCCTCTCAAACTCACAATGAATTAACTTGTATGAGGTTGTAGCGGGATCTGGATGTGGAAGCTGGACTGTAGAAGTTGAAGAACCTGCAAGAAAGAATTTTTTTTAATAACAAAACACAAAATGACTTAATTAGAAAATGAAATATGGGTTTTTGTAAGTGGACTGGGTCAAGTAGACTGGTTACTTGGATTCGGGTATTTGGAAAATAGGGTTAGGGTTTGGGATAGTGGCAGCTGGGGTGAGCAACAGTGAGCGGGAGCATGGCGTCAGGAGGATGGTGCTAGTCTTATTGAGATGCGAGGTCGGCTTGAAAGGCCTGCGCCACCTCCTGAGCTGCCGTCAGCTCAACCTTCAAGTCCTTCGCTTTCTCGAAGGTAATGATCGACATTCTGCTTCTCAGCATGGACTTCCTTCTCGAAGCACCTCTTCAGCTGCGCCCCGGTCATCAACACCTGGTTGAAGAGAGACAAGAGTCAGGAAAGAGTGCCGAGTACAAAAAGATGAACAAACAACAATCCAACACTTACCACCACTTGGGCTTGAGCCTACTTCATGTAGGCTGTCTTAACCATCTCGGTCTCCAGAATGTTCTGGTCACGGGCCGTGGCAAGTTTATCTGCCACCACAATCGAGATCGGGCCCTCGGCCAGCGAGTCGCCCTCCTTGACCGCCCAGTCTGGGGTGAACGACCTTAGCCCCCTTTTGCCTACCATCTGCTGGGCATCGGGGCGGATGGCAGGGGTCCCCGCCTTCAGGACCTCAGCAACCTTACGGCTGCTGAGGCTCGGCCGTGACTCTGGTGCGTCTTTAGCCGAGGGGGCCTTCTTTGACTTCTTGTGGGGCTGCTCCGAAGGGGCCTTAGAGCCCCCCTGGGCGGACCCCGCCTTTGGCGCTGCCTTCTCGGCCCTCCTCTTCTGAGCCAGAGCCAGCAGAGTCTTTCGTGTCAAGCTTCCACTAATCCATCACTCCAGAGAGAAAAAGGGGGAATGTTAACACGAAAGAAGAAAATTAAACGAGAATGAAACAATAACATACAAGGGTCGGCTAGGCTCTGTCCGGCTCCGGCTAAGTACGACCCTGTCACGTTCGGCCAACCGATGCTGTACCCCTCAACAATTCTATCAATGTTAGCCCACTCTGCCTCAGTCAAGTCCCTCCGCCTCGGGGGTTTGTGGTTCGGCTTGTAGAAATTCCAAGCCGTTGGAATTTCCCAAGGTACCTCGCTTCCAACCATGAAATACTTGGCTTTCCACCCCTTTATGGAATTCGGATGTCCGTGCACCACTTTCTTGTGGGGGTGAGGCGAGATGTATAAGATACCCTCCTGATCTCCAAGCAAGCTCACCCCTAAGACAGCCCGGAAATATTTCAGATTTAGAGGCACCTTCTTCTTCTCGCACTTCAGGATGAAGCATACTAACTGCTTCCACGAATTGGTGCCGTACTGTATCGGACACAGCTCTCCCTACCTTAGCACTCTCTTGATGAACGGGTGCAGCAGAAGCCTCAATCCCGAGACAAAGGCATCCTTGGGGAACATACAGAATCTGGGGGCCAACTCGGTGGTAGGGTGGAGACTAGGGCCAGGAATCATCAGCTCGTACTCCGGCCCAATGAAGTAACTAGCCCTTATCACAGACAGATAATCGGCCTTCAGGACACACTGAACCTTGTCCATTCGTATCTGGGTCCGGCCAGACGAAGACACCTCCACTCCAAATTGAACCAAGTTTTTGACATCGTCAGGATACATCCTGATCGATCGAGGATTCTTGTAGTAGGGGACATCGAGCCCGTGCGCGGGCTCGAACTCGTCCGATGTCCTCGGACTATCCGGCAGGTGCCACTTCCTCTTCTTCTTCCGGATGCGAGGAGCCTTCGGCGGAGACGGTGTCGCCAAATGCGGGAGAGGGGGGAGAGCCTCTCCTTCCTCACTACCTCCCTCATCAGCCTCTCCCTAGGTCCCTCCCTCGCGGCCTCCCTGCTCCACCACTCCTTCCTCAACCTCCTTGCCTAATATCTCGACCTCTCCAGTAGAAGCAGACTCTACCATGGGGCGGCTTGCAACTTTGGAGCGGAACCATGTCCAAAACTTGATCGACCATATCCCAGGACGTGGAGTCCGACTGACGATCCACTTCCAAAACCCGATCGTCCAGGTCCCAGGACATGGAGTCTGACTCACGATCCCCCTCATCTCAACCAGAAGAACTTGCTTCGAAGCCGAACTAAGAGCGCGACATTACAAAAGAAAATACTAACATGAGTACCGTGAATGGAGAGATCAACGAAAAAATAGTCGTCGGCGGGTTAGAGAGAGAAGCTCCTATTTTTAGAAAGAGAAAGCAAAGTGAATAAATGGGGGGTGGGGTGGAGGATTTATAGAGTGAATAACAATACCTCGAATTCCGCATTGAAATACTGACCATTCAATCTTGATCATTAATATCTAACGGCTGATGAGATTTCAATGCCTCGAATTCTGCGTTGGGATCCTGATCGATTCAATCTTGATCATTAAGATCTAGCGGCTGATAAGATCTCGATGCCTCGAATTCCACCCCCATGACGTCAGCATCGCATACAACACCCTAGCTTTCACAACAAGTTAGGGGGGAGGGGGGCTCGATGCTCGGCAGTGACCTCGAGCCACCCCCAAGCTTTCACAACAAGCGGGGGGGGGGGGGGGGGGGGGCTTGACGCTCGGCAGTGGCCTCGAGCCACCCCCTAGCTTTCACAGCAAGCAGGGGGGCTCGATGCTCGGCAGTGACCTCGGGCCACCCCCTAGGTTTTTCAGCAAGCAAGGGGCTCAACACTCGACAGTGACCTCAAGCCACCTTCTAGCTTTCACAGCAAGTAGGGGGCTTGACACTCGGTAGTGACCTTGAACCACCCCTAGCTTTTTTAGCAGGCAGAGAGGCTCGACGCTCGGTAGTGACCTCGAGCCACCCCCTAGCTTTGTCATTAGGCATGGGGGCACGCCACTCGGTAGTGACCTCAAGTCACCCCCTAGTTTTTTCAGCAGGTAGGGGGACTCGATGCTCGGCAGTGACCTCAAGCCACCCCCTAGCTTTCTCAGCAAGCGGGGGGCTCGATGCTCGATAGTGACCTCGAGCCACCTATAGCTTTTTCAGCAAGTGGGGGGGGGGGGCTCGACACTCGGCAGTGACCCCCAGCCAATCCCTAGCTTTCACAGCAAGCAGGGGGGCTCGACGATCGGCAGTGACCTCGAGCCACCCCCTAGCTTTCACAAGAAGGGGGGCTCGACTCTCTGTAGTGACCTCAAGTCACCCCCTAGCTTTCACAATAAGCAGTGGGGCTCGACGCTCAGGAGTGACATCGAGCCACCCCCTAGCTTTTTCAGCAAACAGGGGGCCTGACCGTTCGGCGGTGACCTCGAGCCACCACCTAGCTTTCACGGTAAGCGCGCGTGGAGGGGGGGAGGGGGCTCAACGCTCGGCAGTGACCTCGAGTCACCCCTAGCTTTCAGAGCAAGCAGGGGGATCGATGCTCGGCAGTGACCTCGAGCCACCCCCTAGCTTTTTACAGCAACCAGAGGGGCTCGATGCTCTGCAGTGACCTCAAGCCACCCCTAGCTTTTTCAGCATGTAGGGGGGCTTGACGCTCGGCAGTGACCTCGAGCCACCCCCTAGCTTTTTCAGCAGGCTGGGGGGACTCGATGCTCGACAGTGACTTTGAGCCACCCCCTAGCTTTTTCAGCAGGAAGGGGGCTCGACGCTCGGCAGTGACCTCGAGCCACCTCCTAGCTTTCTCAGTAAGCAGGGGGCTCGACAATCGGCAGTGACCTCGAACCACCCCTAGCTTTCATAACAAGCACGGGGGGGGGGGGGATCGATGCTCGGCAGTGACCTCGAGCCACCACTTAGCTTTCATAGCAAGCGGCAACGGTCGAGGGGGGGTTGACGCTCGACAGTAACCTCGAGCCACCCCCTAGCTTTCACAGCAAACGGGGAGACTCGACACTCGGTAGTGACCTCGAGCCATCCCCTAGCTTTTTCAGCAAGCAGGGGGGCCCCCGACGCTCGGCAGTGACCTCGAGCCACCATTTAGCTTTTTATAGCAAGCATGGGGGTTCGACGCTTGGCAGTGACCTCAAGCCACCCCCTAGCTTTTTCAGCAGGCAAGGGGGCTCGATGCTTGGCAGTGACCTCGAGCCACCCCCTAGCTTTCTCAGCAAGCAAGGGGGCTCGACGCTCGGCAGTGACCCTCGACATTGAGTACGAAGGGCATGAACAGGTAACAGTACAGGCCCTGGTCAGCCACGAAGATAGTTTTGGGGATGTCAGGGGGAAACATTCTGATTTGGTTATAGCCTGAAAAGGCATTCATGAAGCTCAACAACTCGTGACCAGATGTTGCATCTATCATGACGTCAATGTTTGGGAGTGGGAAGGGATCTTTGGGGCAGACCTTATTGAGGTCTTTGAAGTCTATGCAAATCCTCTACTTCCCCGTCGGTTTCTTTACCAACACCACGTTGGCTAGCCATTCGGGATAACTAACCTCCTGGTTAAAATGAGCTGAGAGGAGCTTGTTTACTTCTTCTTTGATCGCTTGTTGCCTTTCGGAAGCAAACTTGTGGTGCATCAGCTGTACAAGCTTTGAATCTGGGTGGACGCTCAGCCTGTGCATGATGAGGTCCTCCAAGATTTCTAGAATATCAAAGGGTGTCCAGGCGAAGAGGTCAACTTTCTCCTTAATGCAGTCAACAACGGCCCGTTTTAGGTCTGGGACGAGAGACTGGCTCACTCGGAACCATTTAGATCTATCCTTCCTGGAGAAGGGGATTTCTTTCAATTTGACGACGATCTTCGAGCCAAATGAATTCCTATCGGGTAGAAGTTTGACCGCGTCGAGGGGGAAAACTCTGCCTCCCACTGTGGCCATGTAGCAGGACCGGGCATATTCTTGATTGTCTCGGACCACGCCAATTCCATGGTCAGTAGGGAATTTCATCTTCAAGTGGTAGGTGGAGGGCACTGCTTGAAGGGAACAGAGGCCGGGCCGACCGAGGATCACATTATAGGTAGCTCTGACATTGACCACCATGAAATCCATAGCTTCTGTTAGGATGTTTAGGGTTGTTCCGACTGTGACATCGAGCGTGATGATTCCCTCGATCTGCACAGGGGTGCCTGAAAACCTGTGTAGCATGTACCCAGTCGGCTTCAGCCTTTCCCGAGAGAGTTTGAGCGCTTCGAATATGGCCTGGAACAGAATGTTGACCGAGCTTCCATTGTCAACAAGGATGCAGTGGACCTCGTGATTTACCATGACGATGATGATAACCAGAGCATCACAATAATGCAGTCGGATGCCCTCTTGGTCATCATTGGAGAATGAGACCGCCAGTTCTTGATCCTTGGGGGTGGATGATCGTGGACCGAGTTAACCTCTCGCACAAAGTCCTTGCGGGAAGTATTCGACTCTCCTCCCATGGGACCTTCGTGAACATAGTGAAGGATGGCCGGCCCCGTGACTTCCTCAGGCCCGGGTTCTGCCTCTGGACATCTACCGACTGTTCTACGAAGGGGCAAAGCCCCTTGTCCCGCAGGTTAGTTCGAGTGCTCTCTCAAGTAATCCCTTTGGATGAGGGCCTCGATCTCGTCTTTGAGGGCCCAATAAGTATCAGTCTCGTGCCTGTGGTCCCAATGGAATCGATAGTAAAACCTCGGGTCCCTTTTTTCTGTTGTTGGTGTGTCGAGGAGGATGGCGTACGATCTCCTTTTTCTCAATCTCCATAAGGATGACTGACACACTATGAGTCAACAGAGCGATTTTTCGAAGTGGGGGATCAGAGGTGGTCGTTTCTGACCGAGTGGATCTTTCAGAGCCTCCTTCGCAGGTTCGGGGCCATCTACTTTCCTCTTCCCCTTAGCGGGGGCTTCCGCCAGACCTTGAGGGTGTACGCCTTTTTGGCTCGGATATACTTCCAGACCTGTTAAGGAGGTCGGGAAAAACAGTTTGAGGTTTCTTCACCAAGGAGGACTTCAGCTAGTCGTGGCGAACATTATGCCGGAAGGCCGCAGACGCGACGCCAGCGTCGAGGGAAGAAACTGTCCTAGCCTCAGTGGTGAACCTCTGAATAAAGGCCCAAAGAAGTCACCCTTTCATTCTGTTTGAGGTCCAGAAGGGCCGCGCTTGTCTTCTCGACCTTGCGAATGGTCACAAAGTGAGTTAGGAAACTCTCCTCGAGCTACTCGAATGAAAAAGTTGAGTTGGGGGTGAGATTTGAGAACCATTCTAGCGGCGGGCCACGCAAAGTGGCATGGAACACTTGACAAAGGAGAGGATTCGAGGCACTGCAAATCATCATTAGAGTTCTAAATCCCTCAATGTGATCAGCTAGATCACTCTCTCCATCGTATGTTTCGAACTGAGGTGGTATGAAATTCCTCAGAATTAGGAAGTCGAGGATTCGGGTAGAGAATGGGGTCCTGGTAGGCTAGTGCCTCCGACTAGATTGGCCTCCACACTCGCCGATCTGGGTGAGGCTATTCTCCATCTCCTAGAGGCGCTTAAGGATAGCATCATCCCTTTTCGCCGGTCGGGTCGAGCCGTGCAACTCGCTACCCTGGTTTCGCCCCTCTTGGAGTGGGTTGTCATTTTGACCTTCAGCTCTGGGGTCTCCTCGAATGGCCTGGAGAACTTCGTTCCTGAACTCCTGAAACTCGGTTCTCGTGAAGAGGACCTCTTCGAATTGGGTAGTCAGAGGAAGTCGATCTCTCGAGGAGTGGCTGTGCCATTGCTCCTGACCCTAGGTCGGGTGAATGCTATGGGTCGGAACCTGGTTGGAGGGGGCAGTTCCACTACTAAAGAGGTTGAGCTGTTTTCAAAGGCCGTTCTCAGGTTTTCGATGATTGATGACGTTCCGAAGATCACTGACTTCCTAGCGCCCAGGTTGCCTTGCGACCGAGCGTGAGGCGCTCGGACCCGGACCCGGACCCGATGGATCCTCGGTCGGTGCTTTTGGGAACCTTAGATGTCCGCATGATTGTGAGTCGGGTGATGAGGGTTGGCATTCCGTCCTGCCGTGGCCGCACTCCTGGGTTTAGGTGCCATGGAAGGAAGGAGCTGCAGTGGGAGACCGGAAGATGGTATTGGATCTGTCTAATTTACTACAGACGGTGCCAACCTAATGCTACTTGTTTTAGCGGTGGGAGCAACAAATGTGAAGAGACAGATCTCAGCCGCATATCCGAATCTGAAACAGGGGATCTCCTGGGGAGCTGTAGAGGAGGTGCAATTGGAGGCTGACCGACCAGAACACCTGCAAGAGGCTTAGAAACACCGGGAGAGATCCTGACGACATGTCCTCTGACGACCTAGTTAGTCACTTGAAAGGGAAAATGAGAACTAGGGTTCAGGTGGAGAAAGAGGCATTACCTGTAGAGTGGGGGGGGAGGGTCTGGTATTTATAGGTAGAGAGAGTGGGAGCCCTTACCCTAATAGGTAGGGTTGACTCATTTCTCTGTGGGCTTGACCAAGTAGAAGGCCCACTTGATCCCCTGGCCTGATGATCAGTGATGAGCGGATTTTGAGGGGATCAGACGGTTCTGATCGCGCTAGATTATTCACCCACATCAGTAAGCTAGAACTCATGGCTTTGGAGAGAATAATCAAGAAGAACATAAGGTATAGCTAGCAATTCTCGTGATGACTATAAGTAATACACATTGTTTTTATTTTCTTTTTGTAATGGCACATTTTTATTATGTCACATAATGATTAAAACTGATGTTTTACTTTTCCTTTTAAATAAACTATTATTTTTCACGTGTGATGCACGTTTTTATAAGAGTCGGAGAATTTTTACGTGCAATATATGTGTTAAGAAATAGTTTTGGAGTTGGACGTACATTGCACGTAATTGAAAAAAAATATTTTGAAAGAAAAACTACAATTTGTACGTGCAATGTATGTATTTATAAGTCGAATTTGAGTTGTATGTGCAACATATGTGTATATTTAGTGTTAAAAAAATATTATAAAATTATTTTGCACGTGCATTGTACGTTTTAAATAGGTGATTTTTTTTTATTTATTTATTTTTGTTGTAATTAATGGGAGAGTTGGAGTTCCATGTGCAATACACTGGTTTGTTTTTTGACAAATGACAATCCAACTCTTCCATTATAATATTAGAGATTAAAGATAGGTAACTTTTTAAACTTTTTTTTTCTATTTTATTTAAAGCATGATGTAGATAATAATAATGAGGAGAATGCGGAAGAGTTTAGAGAATAAGAGAGGTGTTAAGAACTAGGACAAAGAGAAGAGTATGAGATAAACTTTGAGACATAATAATTAGTGGAATTTTAGTGAATTAATCATTGTATAAGACTCTTTGATAATTGCGTTTTATGTAATTCATCTTTTATGTTTGGATTTAATATAGTCTTTAAAATCTTATATTTTGTTATTTACCTAAATAGTGTTGTTATATGAGTTGTCATGAATATTTCATAAGCAGGTAAATTTTCAGAAAAAGTGGAAAAAAAAATTCCTCCAAAAAAATTCTCAATGGATTTATGTAGCAATCAGGTCCGGCGCTATTCTAGAGACGGGTAAGACGGCCGCCTTGGACCCCCAGAGATTTCCCAATTTTAAAAATCCCAAATGTGAACTTCACTTATAAATATAGGTACGTATTTTGCCCGTTAAAAAAAATGCTATTAGGAACCCCATTTCGGAAGTTCACCTAGGGTCCCGAAAATTTAGGACCGGCCCTGGTAGCAATACTCTTGACGAAATATATGCACGAGCAAGTTTCATATTTCCATAAAGAAAAATATTTGTGAGGCTCAAATCCATCAAAAATTAATAACATTACTGTGAGTAATTCTCTCATTGGGAATGATAAATTTGACCGTAAAATTCATGGAAAAAGAAAATTTATACACAATAGTTTATGACCCAATTGTAATGCATAAAGCCGTTGTCAATAAGCCACCACAAATAACATTCACGACAAAAGTGAAAATTTTCATCAAGAATATTGACATTTCCGTCGCATAAATTTTAGACGGTACATTTACCACGGAATAAAATTATTGTCAAGAATGTACAAAACCGACGGAATCCTTGGTATTTTCGACAGAATATTCTGTCAGAAATATGTGAGATGTAACACATTCTAATGAATTTGTGGAACTTATGTTGAGTGCGTACCTAGCATTCAGAATAAATTAAAAACCCAAGCTATGACACAAGCGAATAAATGAAGAGACTTCATCTCTACTATTACAACCATAAAGTCAGTTTTACTACAGAAAGAATTACTTAGAAAAACTGAACCATGTATATGTATTAGACATTTTTTTCATATATATTCCTAATAATGAAAAATGTACACGAAGCCCATTCTAAGAGCATTTTGTAGTCGTCCCAACTCAAATTGTGGGTATTTAGCATATAAAAATAGAAAATTTGGATCTCAGCTGTAGTCGTTTGAATTCAAATTTTGGATTTTTATTTTTTTTAAAAATCGACGAATAAGAAATGATTTCCCATCTATTAATTTTTTTTAATTTTTTGAAAAAAAAACCAACGGACGGGATGATTTTTTTTTTGTAAATAAAATTAAGAAAGTAATAATTCCTAATTAACTATTAATTTTATCCTAATTATATTTTAAATAAATCTTAATATATAATTAAATATCAATTAATAACTAATCTATAAACATAGGAATATTTATAGGCCTAGTTCTTTAGGAATTGTAATCCCTATTGCTCATATTTGTATTTTTAATTATATTTAATAAAATTCTTGATTATTCTACTTTATTTTTGGTTGTATTTATTTTCAATTCTTTTGTATCGTGTGTTAGTCTTCTCTCTCTTGTGATTCATTTTGCATTGATTCAGCTTTTTATTCTCATTTATTTAATCAGCAATTTGTCTTTGATCTCGTCTTTTGTTTAAACCTATTTCATAGCTTATTTGTTTCTTATTGGATTCTTTTCATCCTATTGAATACTACCCAGTTCACCCAAATCCAAATTGTCTCTATATAAATACCCTAATTGAACCATAATCATAATTACCAAACCCTAATATCCTCTCTTTCTCATCCTCCTAGCCGTCACCCTCATCTATCCCCCGACCTCACCTCCCGACCGTCTTCCGCTCTCCTCGCCATCATCGTCTACTTTCGACGCCGGAGACCACCACCGCACACCCCCTGTCCTTTTCCCTCTCCGCTGCCGTCGCTTCTCTGTGGTCGAAAACACCCCAGGCAGAGCCCCTTGTTGGCATCGTCTTGTTTGAGCACAGTCGCAACACATACAGCCCCAGGAGACGAGCCGTCGTCTTCCCTGGTGGTTGTTGCCGCCGACCTTGCTGTTGTTGGCTGTTGTCTCTTTGGGTGTGTGTGCTCGTTCGTCTTGTGCACGTGTTTCGACTGTGGATTCTTGTCTTTCGTTCATTGTGTTCATTGTTCGGGATCCGTTCCCGTTAGTCTAATCTTCATTTCCGTTGTTTTCATAACAGGCAAGTAGCTTGTATGTGTTCTTTTTGTCATACAAGTTAATACCGTAAGTAGTCTAGTATGAAAATGTGTGTGTTCTCATGATGATCCATATTTTTTAGTTTAACTGTTGACATCATCTTTTGATCATGAGTAGTTACAATAGTTGACACCCGTTGCATGAAAACAATTAGATTAGATGACACTTTGACTGTATGTTGTTTGTGGCATACCGTATGTTGCAGATGACTGTTACATAGATGTTTGTTGAATGTATGATCTCTTTATAGACCATTTATTCACATGCCATGCTGATTTGAGTAACCCACATATAACATGCTTTGTATGACATCTAGATTGAACCGTTTGTAGTTAAGTTGTTCGATAAAATGCATAAAATAATTTTTGTTTTGTTGCCGCCCTACGACCCTGTTAACATCAGTAAAATAAATAAGTTTATGAACATGATTTATAGACTTTGTTTTCTAGTTTTCAGAACTTTCGACGGATCTGAATTCTGATTTTTTATGCATATGTTATTGTTATTTTACTGCAATCGTGTCGTATATTCCAGATTCTAACTATATATATTCTGTATGGAATTTTATTCTAAAACTGATATTAAAAGTAGAATTTTGAACTTTATATTTTTCTGAGTGTGTTTATATATGACTGGGATCAATCCCTAATTTTTTGTGGAATTAATTAATGACTTGTATATCTCCTTTCATGTTTTCGAAATCAATCGAAATATTTCCAAACTGCGTGCTGTTCAGTAAAGAATTATGTTTTCAACCTGATTCTATTCGTTTTTTATGAAAACATTATGAATATAAATTGTGGCCTGATTTGTCTATTTTACTACACATTTGACGGATCTGAATTTCGAATTATATTTTATGAATTATCTCTGTTTTGGTACTGCTATGTCTGAACTTTCAGAATTGAGATTTTGTGGCATTACTCTGTTTTCCCAATTTTGTTGACTACACTATCTATAATATAATTTCCTGATATTTTATATTTTGAAACTAGATATGTTAGGTAATCTTCACCAGGCTTAGCCACTTCCCTACCACCTTGGTGGCGAACGAGGATGTAATACCCCGGGTAAGATAATATTATGTATATATAGAAATGTTTGTATATATATATATATATATATATATATATATATATATATATATATATATATATATATATATATATATATATATATATATAGCAGTGTTTGCTTGATTATATATGTATGAATGATGGAGTGCGTTTATAATTGCGAGGCAGTTCATAAGGGTGGTTGCGTTCTTGATGGTGCACAAGAATGAGAAGGACCGATACGAGTACATACGCTAGTTTTGAGTGCGGTGCATATGCAAATATGGAATTGTATGGTACTACAATGGATATACTTTGCATGCACTCAAATCTAACCTCTCATCTCTCATCTAGAGCTTGATCAAGACCAAAAGTTCCAGCCATGCACTCACTTCCAAACAATGGGCTAGAAACCATGATTTATTTAGGCTACCCCCCCCCCCCCCCCCCCCCCCCCCCCCCCCCCAATTTGGTCGGCCCCCTCTCTCACCCATTAAAAACCCCTCCTTCACACCTCTTGAACTCTAAAATTTTACCCCTCCTTCACACCTCTTGAACTCTAAAATTTTACCCCTCCTTCACACCTCTTGAACTCTAAAATTTTAGGAAGAGAGAGAGAGAGAGAGAGAGTGAGAGAGAGTGAAGGAAGCTTAGTGAAGAAGGAGTTCTCAAGCTTTTGGAGAAGGATTTGGAGAAGGAAGCCAAGAAAAAATCTCATTTTCTCAAGCCAACCAAGGGTGGAGAGTTCTCTAAATTTGTTCTTATTCATTCTTGTTTAATTTGTTGTATGCAATGAGTATTAGTAGTATGAGGATGGTTGATTAGGAGTAGATGGTTAGATACTGAGAATGGAAACAGAAAACTTGATCTGCATGTCATATTCCCGAATTTGCAGAGAACAAAATGATTGGAATTTCATCTTGAAATTTATACAGAATGATCTCATGTATGCTTAGAAGCTACATTATTTATTTCGGATTTTTTTAATGTTATTTGATATTTTAATAAAATCAATTTTGAGGACTGAGTCGTAAGGCAGAGACTGGGTCTGTCTATTGCAACAACTGAACTTGTGAAAATTCTTGGAACTAATTGACTCATGATCTATTTCTAAAATATTTTCCCTGTTATCGTGAATGCGTCTAGACTCTACAAAAAAAATCATGAAATTATTTGAACAAAATTTGATGCATGTTCAAAATTAATTAATCTAAGAGTAGTCAAGATAGTAACTGAAGAACAGCAGAACTTTTATGCATGTTTATAACCGGTAGAAATCATTGAATACTTGGAATTTGGATGTGAAACCTTCTTCATGTTACACATGATGATGTCTAGTTTCTGAAATGCAAATTTGATGACCATTTTATAAGTATGTGATTTATGATAAATATTTTAGCATGTACTATGCATAACTCACTCAGTATTGACATTCTGATAAGATGATACTTTTGTGGCTCTGTACGAGCATAATTTGAGAAAGTTTATGATTAAGAAATTGTAGTAGACATCTAGAGAATTTCAAAGAGCCCTATTTCACGAGATTTCTGTGAGTAGATTAATAAATATGTTTTTTGCAAGTTGGGACAGAAACCAGATTTTGTGCTGAAGGCTTTGTTTGAGTAATGCTTTATGTGTGGTTCTGGATTTGTTTTATTCCGTTGAGCAGGTAGAGTTTAATGTTATCGGTAAGGTGTAGCCAGTGTATATAAAGTACACAGACTGAGGTTTGTAAGGCTATTTTGAGGATTTAAATGACTGAATCTGAGGTGATGATCAACTAGAGAGTTGTAGTCTAGATCTTTATCTTTTCAAATTGGGCTTGAACACCCAAATCTGAGTTGTATTGTGGGAGTTATGATCTTTTTAAGTTCAGGCAGAGACATCATAGTTTATTTCCTCATAGTTTTTTACTAAGCATTGGATGAACTTTTCCCCTTGTGTACATAAGAGTTGATAACTCATTATTTGAGGATGAATGGTGTCTATTGCTGGTCTTGTTAGTGTTTGACTCCTATTGAGGATGTTGTGACCCGATTTAGTCACAAGTGTAGGGTGATACCCTACGTCTATCGACCCTAGATGTGAACTTCCGTCGAGGCATTGGACGTCCAAGTTGGTGCTGTCGAGTTGAATTCATGCCAGTTAAGGATGAACGTGGGCCATGGTGAGGGATGAATTCCAAGCTTGGGGAAGTGGCGAGCAGGACCTTTTGTCGCCGAGGCCGCGAGTTGATAGGCAGGATTGTGGGAGTAACTCTTTATATTACCTGAATGGTTAGAGTGAGTCTTTAATTAGAGTGGTGTATTAGGGGTATGTACATTGCATTAGTACTAGCAGACCATAGTCAGGTGTTGTACTTTTCCTGTCGTAGGGATACAGATTTGGTTCTCAGGTTTTGAGTTTGTGGGTCTCATATCTCGATCTGTTAATTCCCAAAAAGCCGGGGTAAGGAACGGGAGAGGAGCTCCTGTCGGATAGGGGGATTTCACCCTCGTTGCCGTCATGTTCCTATGCGCGTGCGTTTTGTTCTATATGTGAATCATTGACGTCATTTGGGTACATGGTTTTGTACCAGAAGGTTTGACATGGCTTTTTGAGTGAGGTTCGTGCGCAGGTACTATGTGACAAATGTGACCACTACTTTAGGGACTGTAGTACGGGACTAGACTGAATGACTGCAACCTCCTCAGACACGGAAATCTATTGGGAACAGGTTGAGTACACGACTAGGATGCATGGCGAGGGTTTGAATCCCTAAAATTGAAGAAAGATGACTAGATTTTGGGGTATATGTAGTATGGGATGCATGTGTTCTCCAAAGTCTTGCTTGCATTAGAAGTAGGCATGTGATTGATGCATCTAGTTGTAGAATTATGGCATACAACAACACTATAATCCGAATCCATTAACCCCTAGTTTTTACATCACTTTTCTCTTTTGTATAAATTATGGTTGTGATTGTTAGCTTGGAGATCACTGTTATTATCAACATTGCGTCAATCGAAGTACTGAAGTTTCCCACCTTGTAGGTATCCAGAGCCGATTCACAGGTACAGCAGGGCTCAAGTTGGTCCAAGCATCCAAGGGACATATTCAAGTGCTATTGTATTATTTGTAAATCTTGTAATTTTATTTGGATACTCTAACACTTGTAAATGTAATAATTATATGGAATAAAAGTTTTAATTTTCCTGAACTTTTCTATGATTGTGACTATTTTGAAGTTCGACTCCTAGAGTAGGGTCTCAAATTTCTAGTATGGGGATTTGGGGCGCTACAGAAGTTGGTATCAGAGCTTGGATAGACAAGAAGGCTTTAAAAATTCAGAAACATGATCAGGGGTTCTCACAGTCTAATTGATGGCGAAGCACTGGCTCTTACCCTGACATGTCCAAATCAGCTAGCCACCGATGCAGTTGCAACAGTCGAGTGGATGTTGGTGTAAAACAAGCTCTGAGGTTACCCTTTCTGGCCATTACCGTCCTGAGTGCCAGACGGCAGGCTACAGAAGTTGGTATCAGAGCAAACTTCAAATATTAGTCCAACACAGCAGGAAAATTAGACTTGGATGCGTTGCGAGAGTTGGGTTTATTCAGATAGCTGATGATTATAATTCATAATGTTGCTTTTACAACTTATGCTTTATAATTTTTTATGTATCTGGACTAATTCCCTTATTTTCTCTTGCAGATGCCGGGCATGGAAATGGTCATGTAACCCCACTCTCACCTCAACCCCCATAGCCCACAGCCGTAGAACAGGTCATCACTATGTTATTCCAAGAGCTGGCTGCCTATAAATAGAGCCACAGGCAGCTGGAGGATCGCTTTGAGAATCTCGCTCAGGCCTTAATAGCCGCTGAGAGAAGGGTGGCCAAGCTGAAGAGGTCCAAACCGAAGTGGAAGACGAGGGTGATATTGTTGAACACCGGTATGAGGAGAGGTTGGGATAGTTGTAGAGCCGATATCTGGCGTTGAGGGCTCAGGTCTGCGATATGCAGGACCTGCTGGACAGTATGACCGCCGGGGATAGCTATGAGACTGGCGACTCGCCAGAGGCGGGAGAGCAGTGATCTCTCTTAGTGTTATGGGATTTCTTTTTTATGTGTATAGATGACAATCTTTTTGAATAGCTAGGCTGACTTGCTATTTTTTTTAATGGGTGTTGTATGAACCCATTGGATGATGACATGATTGTATTAATGACAATATCATTGTAAACCCTCTTTGAATGAATGAAACTAGTATGTTTTCTGACTAATGCTAGTGTGTTATGGGTTTTGCCTTACTATTTCTATTTGATGATGTTAATATTAGCTTTCAGATGGCCGGAAGGACCAGAAGCAATTGGAGTGACCAGTCTGAAGTCGAAGGCAGTGGATTCAACGGTACTGGCCTTGATGTGAGGAACGAATTTGCTCAGGTATACCAGATGATTGGAGCATTTGTGGAGGCTAGCAGGAACCAGGCGCCGCCACAAGGAGCACCAGGAGTTGCTATAAATGCTGATCCGGTGAAGATGGTGGAATCCTTCAAGAGGATGAAACCGCCAGTCTTCGATGGACATGCCGACCCCACAGTTGCTGATGACTAGATACGTCAGGTGGAGACGGTATTCGAAGTGCTGGTAACTCCAGAAGATAGCAAGGTTCGTCTAGCCACAATCTTGCTGGAGAAGGATGCCGGAGTTTGGTGGCAGTCCATGAAGCATGGTATTGGGGAAGGACAGATCACTTGGGAAGATTTCCTTCAGGAATTCCGACAGAACTATTTTCCCATGGATGTGCAAGAAGAAAATGCAATGGAGTTTCACAATTTGAAACAGGGAAATATGTCTCTCAGGGAATATGAGACGAAGTTTTCCCAGCTGTCATGGTATGCACCAGAGATGGTCCAGGAGGAAGCCAAGAAAGCTCAGAGGTTTGAGCAAGGGCTTAGGCCTGGACTGAGGTCAAGAATGGTTCCATTGGGCATTCGCCGATTCGACAAGCTGGTGAGGCGAGCTGAGGTAACAGAGGTTGACATGAATCAGAATCAAGGAAGGACGGAGTTTTGGAACAAAGGAAAGAGATCCACCCCAACATCCAAATTTAAGAAGCAGGGCAAGGGTCAGAAATTTCAAAAAACTAGTGCCAAGACGGGAGAGTACAAGCCCAGAAGCTATTTCCACTGTGAAGAGTAGGGACACTTCAAGGATTAATGCCCCAGGAGGAATGCACAGAGATGTTTCCAGTGCGGGCTAGAAGAGCACATCAAGCCAAATTGTCCCCAAAATCCAAGGAACAACAACAGGGTAGGGTCAGGAGCAACCGACAAAGGAAAGAAGCCGATGCATCAAGAAAGGGTGTTCGCCTTGACCAAGAAAGATGCTGAAGTAGATGAAGAGGTAATCACTGGTATGTAAGGAAATGATGTAATTAAGTTCTAAGTTGTATTTTGGGTTTTTGTGGCAATTTGATGAAGGATGAATTTTGTAACAGGACATATATATATATATATATATATATATATATATATATATAAATGGAATTTTTGCTATGGTCTTGTTCGACAGTGGATCAACTCATTCTTTTGTGTCAAAATCTTTTTCGAGAAAATTAAGATGTACACAAGAGGCAATTCCAGATTTAGCCTTGCTGGTTGCTACGCCATCAAGGGCAACCCTCACTACAGATCTATGCTATAAGGGATGTATACTCCAGATTAACGGGAAAACCCTAAGTATCGATTTGTTAGAATTGGGTTTTGCCGGAACAGATGTCATTATTGGTATGGATTGGATGTCCAAGCACAGGGCAAGCATTGACTGCAAGGAGAAGGAGGTAGTCATCTCAGCTGGAGGAGTGGAACTTGTATTCCACGGGGAGAAGAGGTCAAGAGCAACGATTATTGCAGCTGCTAGTGAAGTACGGGTACCTGAAGAGGTGAACAAGATACCAGTGGTGAGAAATTTTCCACTCGTATTCTTAGAGGATTTACCTGGACTTCCCCCACAGTAGGATGTTGAGTTTAGCATCACAGTTCAGCCAGGTAGCGCTCCAGTATCCAAGGCACCCTATAGAATGGCGCTAGTAGAGCAAAATGAGGTCAAGAAGCAGATTGACGAATTCTTGCAGAAGAGATCCATCAGACCAAGTGCATCACCTTTGGGAGCATCAGTATTTCTTGTTAAGAAGAAGGATAGATCAGCTACGATGTGTATCGATTATCAGGAATTGAATAAGGTCACTATTCGGAACAAGTACCCAATTCCCATGATCGACGATTTGTTCGATCAGCTTCAGGGAGCAGCAGTATTTTCCGAGATTGACCTACGGTCCGGATATCATCAAGTGCGAGTCAAGGAAGAGGATGTACCTAAGACAGCCTTTCGTACTCGGCATGGACACTATGAATTTTTGGTAATGCCGTTTGGAGTGACTAACGCTCCAGCGATCTTTATGGACTTGATGAACAGAATTCTACGTCTGTTTATTGACTCTTTTGTTGTGGTCTTCATCGAAACATTTTGGTGTACTCAATGATGGAGGAGGATCATGCTGAACATCTGACAACAGTCCTGAGCAAGCTACAAGAGCATCAGTTATACGCCAAATTAGCTAAGTGTGAGTTCTTGAAATCGGAAGTTGCATTCCTAGGCCATATCCTTTCTAAGAAGGGAGTGGCAACGGATCCTCAGAAGATTGAAGCAGTCAAGGGATGGCCACAGCTAAAGATGGTGAAAGAAGTAAGGAGTTTTCTGGGTATGACTGGGTATTACCGGAAGTTTATCCAGAATTATGTAAGGATAGCTGTACCACTTACAGCTTTGACCAAGAAGAACCAAAGTTTCGACTAGACGGAGAAGTGTGAAGATAATTTCCAAGAACTGAAGAACCGATTGATCTCTGCACCAATATTGGTTTTACCTCAGAAGGATAAGGACAATGTCATCTATAGTGATGCATCGTATTTGGGGTTCGGTTGTGTGCTGATACAGGAAGGCAAGTTTATAGCTTATGGATCAAGACAGCTACGACCACATGACAAGAACTACCCGAATCACAACCTGGAACTTGCAGCCATAATCTTCGCTTTGAAATCATGGAGGCATTATATCTACGGAGCAAAGGTCGAGATATAAACTGACCATAAGAGCTTAAAGTACATATACCAGCAGAAGGAACTTAATTTAAGGCAGAGGAGATGGTTGGAAGTCCTCGAGGACATCAGGCCAGAAATCATATATAATTCAGGAAAGGCCAACGTGATAGCAGATGAGCTCAGCAGGAAGAGAAGTGTGGCTACACTGGTAGCGACCCGGAAGGAGCTAGATAAGGAAATCAGGCAAGTAGGCATTGAAGTTAGAGATGGCAAACGGGTCGGGTCGACCCGCGAACCGCCCGTGACCTGCGTGTTTAACCCGGCCTGCGAAACCACGGTTCGGGTTCGGGTCGAACCCGTTAACGTTAACGGGTCGACCCGGGTCGCAAAAACACCAAAGCCAACCCGTATAACCCGGCCCGGTAACCCGCGAAAAAGAGGCCAACCAGCCCACTAACCTGTGGGTCGACCTGCAGGTTGCGAACCGTTTGACCCATACGGGTCAAACGTTCGACCCGCACCGGGTCGACCGTTGACCCGCGGGTTTTTTGTGGTTGGCAACGGCTCTTCTAGCCATTTTTGGTGGTTTTTTGTGTTTTTTTGTGTTTTTTTTTATTTTAACCCTATAAATATCCCCAAAACTAAAAAAAAATTCACACCTTACTCTCTTACTCTCTCTACTATTATTACTCAATTCATTTCAATTTGTGAACAAATTGAACAAATAAGGTAGCAAGACAAATACACGATCAAATTTTGATCGTATCGAACTCAAAACTCAACAACGTCTTCAAGTCTTCAACTCTCCTCCAACTCCAAGTGATCAAGTCTTCACTCTCCTCCAAGCTCTCCTCGAGTGTTTAATTCCAGATTTCTACTTCTACTTCTATTTTTATTTTCATGGGTTTTTTTATATATGAGTATCCACGGTGAACGGTATCAAAATTTCATATCCCTCTTCTTCAATTTTTATTATTTTTGTAGTTATAATTTTTGGTATCTTGTTTGTTTGTTGGTTTTTTGATCTTCTCTCTCACAACCCTCTTGTTTTCTAGATTTTTTTGTAACTTATCGCCCTACATTGTGTAGTTTTTTTTTTTACATACACTACTACATATAAACATGTCTAGATCACGCGGTAGCGGTCGTAGCCAAAGTGGACAAGATTCCACCAGCACTTCCCGTAGGCCACCAATTGTCCCACATAATGAGCCCGCCGAAGAGTACCATGATCCTCCTACCCAACAATGGGGTACACACGATGAGTTTGTAGGAGACATACAATTAGAAGAAGAACCACAACAACAAGCAACCGAAACAACACAACCCCCTAGTGGTAGGAAAACTAGAGGGAAAAGTAGTGATTGACATAAATTTTACGATTATATCCCGAACAAAAATACACCGGGTGTAGGTTTGAAAGTTTGTAAAACATGTTCTAAGCAATACAAATGGAAAAGGGGTGAGAACACGGGTACAATTAAGCGACGCATCCTAAGTGTGCAAAAAGAACTTCTTGTTTACCTACCCGGCCAACAAAAAATCCACCGTAGGACCGATCTAGTTGATAGCCACCCTTATGATCCCGATCTTGTTCGTCGAGAAATTGCCCGAATAGTAATAAAGGAAGAGTTACCATTTTCCTATCCCGAGAGTAGGAACTTAAAAAATTTTAATCAAACCGCCTTAAACCCTCATTTTAGAAGAATCCATAGAAATACTTGCAAATCGGATTGTTTTAAAATGTACAATGAAATGAATGACGCTTTGATTGCAATTTGAGTTTAACTTGTAGAGTTAGTTTAACTTCGGATTGTTGGACGGGTTGCAACAATATTCCAATGATGGGAATAACATGTCATTGGATCGACAATGATTGAATTCTTCAAAAAAAGAATCATATCACTTGCCGCGTTTCCCTATCCATAGTGGCGTTGAAATAGCAAACCGTATTTTAGAAATTTTTGATGTTTTTCATATTCGCGATAAAATTATGTGTATTAGTTTTGATAATGCATCTAACAACAATGCATCAATTAGCATTTTAAAAACCGCATTAAACCCTCCATCTGACAATATTTTTCATGTTAAATGTGCATGTCATATTTTAAATTTATGTGTTCAAGATGCATTAAAAATAGCCGATCCATATATACTTAAAATTAGAAATTGTGTACATTTTATTGCATTAAGTGGCACCGTATTTCAAGAATGGAAAAATTGGTGTAGAATTTCAAATGTACCTTTTAGAAAATTTCCAAAGGATATTAAACACCGTTGGAACTCTACTTTTGATTTACTACATGTTGTTACCGAATATAAAGCATGTATAAATAATTTTTGTATCGCAAAAAATATGCCAAATTTTGAAATGACTCCCTCCGATTGGTATTTTGCCAAATCTTTGTTGAAATTTTTAGAACCTTTTATAATCGCAACTTTCAAATTTTCAAAATCATATGAATCTACTTCTAGTAATATTTTTATTTCAATATTTACTATGATGCAAACTTTTAACGAAATGTTAAATGATGCTTTTGTTGGTGATATTGTCAAACCTGCATACACAAAAATTTTGAAGTATTTTAATCCTCCTCTTATGTTGTATTGTGTTGCTACCGTTATGGATCCTCGTATCAAATTAGAAGGTATGAAGAATTTGATTGAAATATTTTTTAATTTACTTGGGGATGAAGAAACTAAAATTGATTGTGCTTCTTTTTTAGTTAAATTTGAATCTACATTAAATAACTTGTATGATTATTATGATAGATCATTTGCTTCTAATAGTACAACTTCTGTAGTTAGTTCTTCTTTTGCTACTTCTAAAGGTAAGGGTAAGAGTAAATTTGATGATAGAATATTTAATTTACTTGCACAAATTCAATCAAAAAAACCTAGGACTAATCAACCAAATGAATTAAATTGGTATAACCAATAAGATTCTGAGTCTTTTAGTTATTCACTTGATATTTTACAATGGTGGAAAGACCATGAACATACTTATTGTATTCTTAAATATATGGCTAAAGATTTACTAACTCCTTCTATCTCTACAGTTGCTTCTGAAAGTGCATTTTCTACAAGTGGCAGGGTTCTAACTGATTACAGGAATCACTTGAAGCCCCAATCGTTGGAGATGCTCGTTTGCACAGAAGACTGGCTGAAGGCTGATGATAGGACACAAGAAAAAGCATTATCTATGTCCACAATTGGGAGCAACTCGCCGGAATAACAACAACAACAACAACAATAGCAACCAAAATGAAGAATTCAAGACCAACAACAAATTAAAGGCCATCAAATTGAAGACAATTGTAAATAGATAAAAAAATTGTATTAAATCTTTGCTTGTTATTTAAAATTAGGAAAATTGAACTAAAATGAAATTGTATATAAGAAATTTGTTATTGTATAAAACAAATTTGGAGAAAATCTTTATTTCTTATTACAAATTGTGAAACTTGTATAACTTGAAATCATATGAATAATATATCAAAATTTTTTGGGCAATTTAACTCTTTCAATCTTATTATTATTATTATGATTTTTTATGTTATTATTATTACGACTTTCAATCTTATTATTATTATTAAAATTACTTTCTTTTTTAAGTAAAAAAAAATAGTTAACTCTCTAACCGGGCCAACCCGCGACCCGACCCGGGTTGGACCCGAAAGGGTTCACAGGTTGGGCAGGTCGCGATTTCAACTCTTCGACCCGGCCCGGCCCTGCCCGATTAACCCTCCGACCCGACCCGAACCTGCCCAAGTCAGCTTTCAACCTGGGCAGGTCCGACTGACCCGGCCCGGTAGACCCGAATGCCAACCCTAATTGAAGTAGTTGCTCAGCACTTAAGTGCAGTTTTGGTGCAGTTGGTATTACAGCCAAGCTTGAATGAGCAGGTGAAGAAGGCTCAGACTGAAGATCCAGAGATAGAAGCCATGAAGAAGCAAGTGCACGAAGGAGAACTACCTGAATTCAGTATAAGAGAAGGTTCACTATGGTTTGGCAGCAGACTGTGTGTACCAAGGGACAAGGAGTTGAGAGAAGACATCATGAAGGAAGCTCACTCCACATTGCTTGCGATTTACCCCGGAAGCACCAAGATGTATCGTGATATAAAACAGTACTATTGGTGGTTAGGGATGAAGCGAGACATAGCAAAATTCGTGGCCAAATGTCTGACGTGCCCACAAGTTAAGGCCAAGAATCAGGAACCAGGAGGATTGCTACAGCCTCTACCCATTCCAGAGTAGAAATGGGAGAACATCAGTATGGAATTTATTACTGGATTACCCAGGAGCCCTAAAGGAAATGACTCGATATGGGTGATTGTGGATCAATTAACAAAATTGGCACATTTTCTTTCAGTAAAGACAACCTGGTCAGTCGAGAAGTTGGCCGAAATCTACATCGAGAACATAGTGCAGCTACATGGAGTGCCAGTGTCGATAGTATTCGACCGAGATGCAAGATTTACATCTCGATTCTGGTAGTGTCTACAGTCAACATTGGGGAACAGAACAGACTTCAGCCAGCTTTTCATCCATAGACCAATGGGCAGATAGAGAGGATCAATAGGATTCTTGAAGACATGTTGAGGGCATGCATTTTGGACTTCGGAGGAAGTTGGAAAAAATACCTAGCCTTGGTCGAGTTTGCCTACAATAACAGTTATCATGCAAGAACTGGCATGGTTCCATATGAAGCTTTGTATGGCAGAAGATGCAGAACACCCGTATGTTGGTACGATGTAGGAGAGCGGCAGATGTATGAGCCAGAGATCATACAGCAAACCTCAACAAAGACCGATCTTATTCAGAAGAGACTACAAGGAGCCCAGAGCAGGCAGAAGAGCTATGCAGACAACCACCGAAGAGAGCTGGAATTTGAGGAAGGCGATTCTGTATTTCTCAAGGTGTCGCTGACAAAAGGATTTATCAGGTTCGAAAAGGGCGGGAAGTTAGCTTCGAGATACATTAGACCATACAAGATTCTAAAGAGGATTGGCAGGATGGCTTATAAGTTGGAGCTACTGGCCGAGTTATCTTAAGTGCATGACATGCTCCACGTCTCTATGCTACGGAAGTATGTACCGGATTCGAGCCATCAGTTATCAGAGGTTCTGAAAGATCTGCAGATTAATCTTTCCTACACGGAGCAACCAGTCAGGATA
Source organism: Hemerocallis citrina (assembly GCA_017893485.1). NCBI lineage: Eukaryota > Viridiplantae > Streptophyta > Magnoliopsida > Asparagales > Asphodelaceae > Hemerocallis > Hemerocallis citrina. The sequence goes on from CM030366.1 coordinate 121,588,603, forward strand.
CTTGATCATCATGACAAGATACTGAGAAACAAGGTCATCCCGATGGTCAAGGTTCTCTGGAGGAACAAATTCGTGGAAGAAGCCACCTGGGAGCCGGAGAGCCGTATGAAGACTTTGTATCCAGATTTCTTTTAGGTGTTGTTTGTCTTTTCTTTTCTTTTCTCCCACTAGTGTTATTCTGGGGACAAAACGATTCTAAAGAGGGAGAAATGTAATACCCCGGGTAAGACAATATTCTGTATATATAGAAATGTTTGTATATATATATATATATATATATATATATATATATATATATATATATATATAATTTCAGTGTTTGCTTGATTATATATGTATGAATGATGGAGTGCGTTTATAATTACGAGGCAGTTCATGTGGATGGTTGCGTTCTTGATGGTGCATGAGAGTGAGAAGGACTGAGACTAATACATACGCTAGTTTTGAGTGCAGTGCATATGCAAATATATAATTGTATGGTAATACAATGGATATACTTTGCATGTACACTAATCTAACCTCTCATCTAAAGCTTGATCAAGACAAAAAATTTCAGCCATGCACTCATTTCCAAACAACGGGCTAGAAACCATGGTTTTTTTGGAAAAACCACTTGCCACCTCACCCCCTACCCCCCCCCCCCTCTCTAATTGGCCGGCCCCCTCTCTCACCCTCACTCCTCTCTTGATTAAAAACCCCTCCTTCACACCTCTTGAGCTCTGAATTTCAAAAAAAAAAAAGAAAGAGAAGGAGAGAGTGAATGACGCTTACTGAAGAAGGAGTTCTCAAGCTTTTGGAGAAGGATTTGGAGAAGGAAGCCAAGACAAAATCTCATCTTCTCAAGCCAACCAAGGGTGGGGAGTTATCTAAACTTGTTCTTGTTCATTCTTGTTTAATTTCTTGCATTCAATGGGCATTAGTGTTATGAGGATGGTTGATTAGGAGTAGATGGTTAGAATCTTAGAATGGAAACATAATGATCTGCATGTCATATTCCAGAATTTCTAGAGAACAAAATGATTGGAATTGATCCTGAAATTTATACAGAATGATCTCATGTATGTCTAGAAGCTACATGATTTATTTTGGGTTTTTCTGATGTTATTTGATATTTTAATAAAATTAATTTTGAGGACTGAGTTGTAAGGCAGAGACTGGTTCTGTCTATTGTAACAACTGAATTTGTGGGAATTCTTGGAATTAATTGACTCATGATCTATTTCTAAGATTTTTACCCTGTTATCTTGCATGCGTCTAGACTCTACAAAACAATCATGAAATTATTTGGATGAAATTTGATGCATTTTCAAAATTAATTAATCAAGAGTAGCCAAGACAGTAACTGAAGAACAACAGAACTTTTATGCATGTTTATAATAGGTAGAACTCATTGAATACTTGGAATTTCGATGTTAACCCTTTTGCATGTTACACATGATGATGTCGAGTTTCTGGAATGCAAATTTGATGACCATGTGATAAGTATGTGATTTATAATGAATATTTTATCATGCACTGTGCATAACTCAGTCAGTATTGACATTCTGATAAGATGCTACTTTTGTTGCTCTGTATGAGCATAATTTGAGAAAGTGTAAAATTAAGAAATTGTAGTAGACATCTAGAGCTTTCCAAAGAGCCCTATTTCAAGAGATTAATGTGATTATATTAATAAATATGATTCTTAAAAGTTGGGACAGAAACCAGATTTTGAGCTGAAGGCTCTGTTTGAGTAATGCTTTATGTGTGGTTCGGTATACCTGAGGAAAATGACTGTTTTAGGATAATCAAATGAAACAATTGGGATTGGTGATTAACTAGAAATTTATAAAGGATCTTCACACCTTTCCACAGAATCTGGATTTGTATCATTCCGATGAGCAGGTAGAGTTTTATGCTATCGGTAAGGTGCAGTCGTGTACAGGAAGTACACAAGCTGAGGTTTGTAAGGCTATTTTGAGGATTTAGATGACTGAATCTGTGGTGATGATCAACTAGAGAATTGTAGCCTAGGTCTTTACCTTTCCAGATTGGGCTTGAACACCCAAATCGAAATTGTATTATGGGAGTTATGATCTTTTTAAGTTCAGGCAGAGAAACCATAGTTTGTTTAGTCATAGTTTTTGGCTAAGTTTTGGATGAACCTTTCCCCCTGTGTACATAAGAGTTGATAACTCATTGTTTGGTGATGAATGGTGTCTATTGCTGGTCTTTCTGGTGTTTTAATCCTATTGAGGATGTTGTGACTTGAGTTAGTCATAAGGGTAGGGTGATACCCTGCGTCTATCGAATCTAGATGTGAACTTCCGCCGAGGCGTTGGACGTCCAAGTTGGTGTCGTCGAGTTGAATTCATACCGGTTAAGGATGAATGTGGGCCATGGTAAGGAAAGAATTCCAAGCTAGGGGAAGTGGCAAGCAGGACCTTGTGTTGCCGAGGCCACGAGTCGATAGGCAGGATTGTGGGAGGAACTCTTTATATTACCTGAATAGTTAGAGTGAGTCTTGGATTAGAGTGGCGTATTAGGGGTATGTAGATTGCATTATTACTAGTTGGGTGTGGTACTTTTTCTATCGTAGGGATACAGATTTGGTTGTCAAGTTTTGAGTTCGCGGGTCTCGTATCTCGATTCGTTAATTCCCAAAGAGCCGGGGTAAGGAACGAAGAGGAGCTCCTATCGGATAGGGGGATTTGACACTGGAGGCCTTCATGTTCCTATGCGTGTGGGTTTTGTTCTATATGTGAATCATTGATATCATTTGGGTACATGGTTTTGTACCAGAAGGTTTGACATGGCTTTTTGAGTGAGGTCCATGCGCGGGTACTAAGTGGCAAATGCGACCACCACTTTAGGGACTGCAGTACGGGACTAAACCGAATGAATGCAACCTCCTTAGACACAGAAATCTGTTGGGAATAGGTTGAGTACAAGAGTAGGATGCATGGCGAATGTTTGAATCCCTAAAATTGGAGAAAGACGACTAGATTTGGGGACATTTGTAGTATGGGATGTATGTTTTCTCCAAAGTCTCGCTTGCATTAGAAGTAGGCATGTGATTGATGCATCTAGTTGTAGAATCATGGCATACAACAATACTATAACCCGAAACCATTAACCCTTAGTTTTCACATCATTTTTCTCTTTTGCATAAATTGTGGTTGTGATTGTTAGCTTGGAGATCGCTGTTATTATCAGCATTGCGTCAGTCGAAGTACTGACGTTTCTCACCTTGCAGGTATCCAGAGCCGATTCACAGGTACAGCAGAGCTCGAGTAGGTCCAAGCATCCAAGGGACATATTCAAGTGTTATTGTATTATTTGTAAATCTTGTAATTTTATTTGGATACTGTAACACTTGTAAATGTAACAATTATATGGAATAAAATTTTTAATTTTTCTGTACTTTTTTGTGATTGTGACTATTTTGAAGTTCGACTCCTTGAGTAGGGTATCAAATTTTCAGGATGGGGATTTGGGGCACTACAGAGGAGGATCATGCTCGGAGGTTCCTTTTCGGTCTTGATCAGGGTATTCAGGTGCACTTGGCTGCCAATCGTCTCCATATCTACGTGGATGCCTTGGAGGCAGCTCAAGCGATAGAGCAGACTCGTGCTCGTGAGATCCCTTCTCAGCGGGTTGTGCAGTACCCCACTATTGTTGCTGCCAGGCCTACTGGAGGTCCGATCAGGAGGCTCGCTCCCTATCGTCCTGCTCCTCCATGGAGGAATGTTGTTTGCGACTTTTGCCAGACCCTTGGGCATTTGCACAAGGATTACTAGAAGGCCAACCGCCGTTGTCTCGGTTGTGGTGCTACCGAAGACTTGGTTCGAGATTGTCCTCGGAGGAGGCACGACCAGACCGCAGACGCGCCAGTCCGTAGTCAGGTTAGAATGCCTCTTCCTCCACAGCGTCAGATCGTCGGTCTGAGGACCGCTACTCCAGGGAGAGGTCAAGCTTTCAACTTGACCACGGAGGAAGCTCAGACCGCGAAAGAAGTCATTGTAGGTATTCTTTTTTGTTTTCTTTTGTTGTTCTGTTATTTGTTCCTTTTTTCATTTATTCTCTTGTATCTTTCTTCATGTTGTCTTTTCTGCATCATTTTAAATATTCCTTGGTTATCTTTCATCTGTTCATCTTTTCCATTATTTTGGCTCTATCTTAGGTGTTATTCGTGTTCATTCTGTTCCTGCTCGTGTTCTTTTTTATTCTGGGGCAACCAATTCTTTCGTCTTCTCCCGCTTTGTGGATCAGCATCAGTTGGTGTGCAGTGAGTTGTCGGTTGCTTGGCATATCACCTCAGGTAGCGGTGTCATCGTCTGTTCCCGGGAGTGCAAGCAGAGTCTCGTGGTGATTGGAAGTGCTGATTTCAAAGCAGATCTGATTGTGATTGACAGTTCAGAGTTTGATGTGATTCTCGGCATGGATTGGTTGGGTGAGACCCATGCGATCATTGATTGTCGAACGAAGAAGGTTGTTTTCAGGATGCCAGGCCGTGAGGAGTTAGAGTTCCATGCTGGGGAGTTACCCCTTGGGCGTGGTTAGAAAGTTGTTGTCGCTGCTGGTTGTGCAATGGAGTTGCATTCAGGCTGTGAGGCTGCGCCACTTGTTGTGCGGGAATTTCTAGATGTGTTTCCCGAGGAGTTGCCTGGACTTCCTCCGGATAGGGATGTGGAATTCAGTATTGATGTTCAGCCTGGTACTGTGCCGATATCGAAGAGTCCTTACCGGATGGCACCAGTTGAGCTAGTAAAGCTGAAGGTGCAGGTCCAAGGATTGCTGAATTTGGGTTTCATCAAGCCCAGTGTGTCCCCATAGGGTGCTCCTGTCTTGTTTGTCAGCAAGAAGGACGAGAGTCGTCGTCTGTGTATGGATTACTGTGAGCTGAACAATGTTACAATGAAGAATCGGTATCAGCTATCCAGGATTGATGATTTGTTTGATCAGCTGGGTGGAGCTGCTGTCTTTTCAAAGTTGGATCTTTGCTCTGGTTATCATCAAGTGAAGATGAAGGCAGCTTATATACAGAAGACTACGTTCAAGACCAGATACGGGTACTATAAGTTCCTAGTGATGCCTTTCGGAGTCACGAATGTGCCAACAGTGTTCATGAGTCTGATGAACAGAGTTTTCTCTCCATTTCTGGAAAGATTTGTGGTGGTCTTCATAGATGACATTCTGGTGTATTCTCGGAATTGGAAGGATCATGTTGATCATCTGAGGTTGGTTCTGCAGACTTTGAGGGAGAATCAGCTTTATGGAAAACTCAACAAGTGTGAGTTCTGGCTTGATCGAGTTACCTTTTTGGGGCACATTATCTAGGCGATGGTATCTCTATCGATCCGACCAAGATTTCTACGGTCAAGGATTTGCCTGTCCCTAAGTCAGTTTCGGAAGTGAGAAGTTTCCTTGGTTTGGCCGAGTATTATCAGAAGTTCATCTAAGACTTTTCGAAGATAGCTGGTCCGTTGACTAAGCTAACTAGGAAAGATCAGAAGTTCGTCTGGGATGGAGCTTGCAGTGGAGCTTTTCCAGAGTTGAACAGCCGGTTGACGTCAGTGCTTGTGTTGACTATTTCGGATGGTTCGGGTGGTTTTGTGGTTCACGGTGATGCATCTGGCAAGGGCCTAGGTACAATGTTGATGCAGAAGGATTGAGTTGTTGCTTATGCATCCAGACAGTTGAGGACACACGAGATGAACTACCCTACCCATGATTTAGAGTTGGTTGCGATGATCTTTGCTTTGAAGTTATGGAGGCACTATCTGCTTGGAGACCGAGTGGAAAACTTTACTGACCACAAAAGTCTTAAGTATGTCTTAACTCAGAAGGAACTGAACATGAGGCAGAGGAGATGGTTGGATTTGATGGCTGACTATGACATCAGTTTATAATACCATCCTGGTAGAGTGAACTTGGTGCCAGATGCTTTGAGTAGGGGACCAGTCACCATGTTCCTAACTCAGTAGAGAGAGCTTGTTGAGCAGATGAGGAGGTTGGATTTGGATGTGATCTTGCCAGGTTGTAATCGGAGTTGCATGATACTTTAGTTGCAGTCATCTCTTGTTGAGAATATTAATAAGGCTCAGGTAGGTGATGAGCAATTGCAAGGGTTCAGAGCCGAAGTTGAAGCGGGTACGAGAACCGATATGGTTTTTCACTGAGATGGATCTCTTCATTTTGGGTCCAGATTGTGTGTTCCGAAGGGTGAGGTTCGTCAGAAATTGCTTGAGAAAGCCCACCAATCTTCGTACTCTATTCATCCTGGTGGTACGAAGATGTACCGGGACTTGAAGCTTCATTTTTTGTGGCATGGTATAAAGAGGGCCGTGGCGAGATTTGTGTCGCAATGCTTGATCTGCCAGCAGGTGAAGACAAAGCATCAGAGGATCGCCGAACTTCTTCACCCTCTTTCCATTTCGGAGTGCATATCACCATGGACTTTGTGACCGCTTTGCCGAGGAGTCCGAAGGGCTACAATGTCATTTGGGTGATTGTGGACAGGTTGACCAAGAGCGCTCCCTTTATTCCCTTCAGAGTTGGACAGTCTACTGAGAGCCTAGCTAAGAAGTATATGCAAGAGACTGTTAGACCTCATGGGGTTCTGGTTAGTATTGTATTCGACAGGGATACGAGATTCAAGTCGCAGTTTTGGGAGTTTTTAGAGTAGTCTGAGGAGTAAGTTGAAGTACGATACATCTTTTCACCCTCAGACAGATAAACAGTTAGAGATGACCATCCAGACTCTAGAGAATATGTTGAGGACCTGTGTACTGCAATTTGGAGGTTCTTGGGAGGACTACTTGCATCTTATAGAGTTCTCGTACATCAACAGTTTTCAGGCCTGTCTTAAAGAGTCTCCTTTCGAGGCACTCTATGGTCGTAAGTGTCGGTCTCCAGTGTGTTGGGATGACATTGGCGAGAGAAAATTGTTGGGTCCGGAGTTGATCACCAAGACGGTGGATGTTGTGAGTCAGATCAGGAAGCATCTTCAAGCCACGCAAGACAGACAGAAGCGATGGGCTGATGTTCATCGTAGGGCATTGGAGTTTGAGGTGGGAGACCATGTTTTCCTTAAGGTATCATCGTGGCGAGGTGTCATTCATTTTGGTGGCGGAGGCAAGTTGAGCCACGGGTTCATCGGACCGTTTGGCATCGTGGAACGAGTAGGCAAGGTGGTCGATCGTCTGCACTGCCACCAGCTTTATCTGGAGTGTACGAAGTCTTCCCTGTCTCGCAACTGAGGAAGTATATCCGTGATGAGAGACACGTGATTGACTATTCGGAGTTATTTGTGAGGCCGGATTTATCTTGTGAAATTCCGCCGGTCGCTATTGTGGACCGGCGAGAGAAGGTTTTTGAAGAACAAGGTGATCAAGCTTGTTCGTGTTTCTTGGAATCCTCACTCGCCGGGTGAGTCGACATGGGAGCAGGAGGAGGATATCCAAAGGAGGTTTTCTCATTTGTTTGTGTAGTTCTTGTTTTGCTGTTTTCGTTTTTGTCATTGTAATTTCTTTTTTTTCTGGATTACCCTATGTACTTCTGGTTGAATTTCGAGGACAAGATTCTTCTTGTTAGGTGGGTAAGATTTGTAACCCCTATTGCTCATATTTGTATTTTTAATTATATTTAATAAAATTCTTGATTATTCTACTTTATTTTTTGTTGTATTTATTTTCATTTCTTTTGTATCGTGTGTTGTTCTTCTTTCTCTTGTGATTCATTTCGCATTGATTCAGCTTTCTATTCTCATTTATTTGATCTATAGTTTTTCTTTGATCTCGTCAATTGTTTAAACCTGTTTCATGGCATATTTGTCTATTATTGGATTCTTTTCTTCCTATTGGATACTACCCAGTTCACCCAAATCCAAATTGTATCTATATAAACACCCTAATTGAACCCTAACCCTAATTACCAAACCTTAATATCCTATCTCTCTCTCTCTCATCCTCCTAGCCGTCACCCTCATCTATCCCCCGACCTTACCTCCCGACCGTCTTCCCCTCTCCTCGCCGTCGTCGTCTACTTCCGATGCCGGAGACCACCCCCCTGTCCTTTTCCTTCTCTGCTGTCGTCGACTTCTCTATGGTCGACAACAACCCAGGCCGAGCCCTTTGCTGCCATAGTCTTGTTCGAGCACAGCCGCGACACCCCCAGCCCCAGGCCGCTGCGCCGTCGTCTTCCCTGGTGGTTGCTACCGCCAACCTTGCTGTTGTTGGCTATTGTCTCTTTGGGTGTGCTCGTGCATCTTGTGCACGCGTTTCGGCTGTGGATTCTCGTCTTTCGTTCACTGTGTTCGTTGTTCGAGATCCGTTCCCGTTATTCTGTTCTTCGTTTCCGTCGTCTTCATAACAGGCAAGTAGCTTGTATGTGTTCTTTTTGTCATACAAGTTAATACCATAAGTAGTCTAATATAAAAATGTGTGTGCTCTCATGATGATCTATATTTGTTAGTTTAACCGTTGACATCATCTCTTGATCATGAGTAGTTACAACAGTTGACATCCGTTGCATGAAAACAATTAGATTAGATGACACTTTAACTGTATGTTGTTTGTGGTACACCGTATGTTGTAGATGACTGTTACATAGATGTTTGTGGGATGTATGATCTCTTTATAGACCATTTATTCACATGCCATGCTGATTTGAGTAACCCACATATAACATGCTTTGTATGACATCTAGATTGAACCGTTTGTAGTTAAGTTGTTCGATAAAATGCATAAAATAATTTTTGTTTTGCTACTGCCCTATTTTGTACCGTAATTTCGACCCTGTTAACATCGCTAAAATAAATAAGTTTCTGAACATAATTTATAGCCTTTGTTTTCTAGTTTTCAGAAATTTCGACGAATCTGAATTTCAAGTTTTGATGTATGAGTTATTGCTGTTTTACTGCAGTCGTATTGTATATTCCAGATTCTAACTATATGTATTCTGTATGGAATTTTATTCTAAAACTGACATTAAAAGAAGAAATTGAAATCTATATTTTTCTGAGTGTGTTTAGATATGACTGGGATCAATCCCTAATTTTTGTGGAATTAGTTAATGACTTTTATATCTCCTTTCATGCTTTCGAAACCAATCGAAATATTTCCAAACTGCGTGCTGTTCATTAAAGAATTATGTTTTCAACCTGATTCTATTCGTTTTTTATGAAAACTTTATGAATATAAACTGTAGTCGGATTTGTCTATTTTACTACCCTTTTTGACGGATCCAGATTTTGAATTATATTTTATAAATTATCTCTGTTTTGATACTGCTATGTCTGAACTTTTAAAATTGAGATTTTGTGGCATTACTCTAAATTCCCGTCCGATTCTTTATTTTTTTTTAATTTAAAAATCGAACGGATGGGAAATAATTTTCCGTCCGATCGAATTTTTAATAAATAAATTGGACCCGACGGAAAATTATTTCCCATCAGATATATTTAAATTTAAAAAAAACATTCAGCAACGAAAGATGATTTTTCGTCTGATTGAACGGACAATGATCATCTTTCGTCGGCTATTTTTTTCTAAGTACCCAAATCTTCTTCCAAATATTGTAGAGTACTGATCACCCAAAATTTAAAATTTGGGTATATAGCCAACAACTACATGTCAATCTTTTCTAATTTTTGAATATTTTGGCTAAATAGCCAAGACTACAGATGCTCTAATGAATTTGTGCAACTTATGTTGAGTGCAAACCTATCATTTAAAATGAATTAAACACCCAAGGAATGACACAAGAAAGACAATCTTGGAAGATTCCAACCTGTGACATCTTAGTATATTGCATTATCAAATTAATACATCCAAATTGATTTGACAGATCCTTGAACTTGTTTGAATGAATTAACACTGCAATTGTACTAGCACTTTTATGTAATTTATTTTGAGACACAAAAGAATTTCTTTAGTATCAAAATTTGATAATTTATTATTAGGTTCTTCAAAACCTGTTAGTTGCTGTTAGGATTATCATTTGGTTGTTGATAGGTCCCCTTAAATGGAGTTTCTGTCATATCTGCTAGCTTAGTAGGTTGGGAAGGTGTCGAAAGAAAGATTAAAGGGTATACTGAAAATTTAAAAACACTGGTTTACTAATAACAAAGACAAGTTACTCTTAATAACTAAACATCAAAAAATCATAACATAATATGTTGTATTAAGTATGTTAGTTTTTCTTACTCGAGTTAAAGATGGGCAAATGGTCATCCATTTTCACTAAAGAGTAGTTTACTCCTCTCTAAGAGCATCTGTAGTCGTTCCCTATTTTTTTTCAAAATTTGAAAAATGTAGAGAACGAACCGCTGCAGTTGTTTCCTATATTTTCAAATTTTGAAAAAAATTGCTACAGTATGCTTCTATATTTGAGAGACTATTTAAGAATTTTCCAAATACAGGAATCGACAGATCATCTTGTCCGATCTAAAAAAGTTCTCAGACACTACATCTTGCGTATGAAGAATTTATATTAAAAAAAAAACAGTTCGAACACAAGATGATCTTGTGTCCGATCAATTTTTTTTGAAAAAAATGTATCGGATGCAAGATTATTCTGCGTCTGAAAAAAAAATCTGAAGATATTGGACGCAAAATGAATTTTAAAAAAAGAGAGAAAGAAACAGAATGGATGCAACTACATGTTGCGTCCCTGCCTTTTTTTCACAAATTTTTTACATTTTAATTCTATAGAATAGAACCTATCGGATTATTTTTGCATATAAAGTTACTTTTAGATTGATTTGATTATTTGATCAAGGGATGAGATTGAATTAACCTATAGGAATTATTATGGGTTCCTATGCGTACAAATTTCAATATTTCCAAATGTATTGGACTCACATTTTTATTTTATTTTAATCAATGGCTGAGATTCAAAAGCAAAAAGATCATCCACCGTTGGACCAAATTTTGGATTTCAACGACTACAAACCAAACTCAAAATTTCTCTTTCTAAAATCCAAATATAGGAATTTTGAGTCTTAAAGACTACAAATGCTCTAATCTAGTTGTTTCTCTTTACAGTCTTATTATATTAATAGTTATTGTAGCCAAAATTCACTGCATGTAAATAAATAGTTGCAGTCAATGCTACAATGATTTTTATTTTTTCCGAAATATGTCTCTTTTTAAACTAATTTTTAAGATAGGTATGCTTCGAAACTAATTTCGAAGATAGATACGTCCTCATATGCTGCAATACCAAACTGCGGCTTTTTCAATTTCGTGCCTGCAATTTTCAACTGCGGCCCAAGTATATATCTTACATATTTGTTTAATAGGTTCAAAGACTTGTAAAAAAATGCCCAAGTGTAAAATGTGAAAAATAGGAGGCCGTAGTTGATACTACAGAGGCCGCAGTTTGCAACTGCGGTCTCAATTATATGATCGAATGTGTATTAATAGAAGGTTTTAAGAACGAACTGCGTACTCAATTATATGATCGAATGTGTGTATTAGAAGGTTTTAAGAATTGGACCATATCGACGTACCATATAACAGAGGCTGCAGTTGTGAACTGCGGCCTCTGTATTATCGAGGCCGCAGTGCCCAACTGCGACTTCCTATTTTTCACATTTTGCTTTTAGACATTTTCCCCCCCTAAGTCTACGAGCCTATTAGCCAAATATGTATGATATATACTTGGGACACAATTGTGAACTGCGGCCACGAAATTGAAGAGGCATCAGTTCGGTACTGCGGCCTATGTAGTATTGAGGCTGCAGTACCAAACTGCGGTCTCCTATTTCTCACATTTTATATTTTAGCAATTTCTTCCATGTCTCTAAGCCTATTAGCCAAATATGTATGATATATACTTGGGCTACAGTTGTGAACTGTGGTCACGAAATCGAAGAGACCGCAACTTGGTACTGCGGCCTATGATGATAGACCTATCTTCAGAATTAGTTTCGAAGCAGATCTATTTTGAAAATTAATTTAAAAAAGAGACATATTTCGGGAAAAATCTCAGCTACAATATGGTAAAAGAAAGTTCAAAACTTTTAACCAACAATCTTTTCAAGCATTACAGTTGGGCCACTTACAAACATCTAGTTGCATAATAGCTTATTAACCCAAAAACTGAAAGGCAAACTAATATGGAACAATGGAAGGAGCATAGATTAATTAAGTGACATGTTGTTTTCCCATGCTTCATTGCTTTGTGCATGTTTTGTTTGACATAATCACACAAAATCACTCCCCATTCTACTCTACAAAGGTCGATGATTGACTCTAAAAAGTTGAAGTGTGAACCTATCCACAACCCTAAAGACTTCAGCATGCCAAGACGGATTTCACCCTTTCCTCAATTTGTCCACTAACTAATGACCTTACGTAATGATGATTGATATGTACATAATGATGATTAATATGAGTACAAATCCATAAACATATTACTAAATGTTTGCTTCAAATGATTAAAGGTGACATAGACATTCTCAGTTTTTAATAGCATACATAGCATGTATCCTTTCTTTTCAAGTTCTCTGATATGACCTAAATCATATGTAGACGTTGATGACTGGAGGAGATGTGGACTTCATTATTTTCACATTGGGAAAAAGGACATGAGCAACTTGCTCATTTAGTAAATAGACAATTAATGATGTGATATATATGTGATTGAAAAATTCTTAAAATGATTAGTTGTTCAATGTATCACATGCATGCCACATAATCAATTGCTCATTTACTAAATGAGCAAGTTGCTCATATCCCTTTTACCCTTTCATATTTTGTTTTGGATCAAGATGCTTCATTAAAACTTGTCATCTAGCTTATAAAATTTCAAGTAGTTGACTCTAACTAAACGTAAATACTTCCTATGAAATTACACTATTCATTATAAAATAACTCTAGTTCATGTCTTCAGAACGATACAGCATATAAAAAACCTTATTAACCGTAAATTAACAATTATGTAGCTCAAGTTTGAATAGTATGACAATAATTAGTTGTAAATAAAAGTCCATATTTCCATTAGTATATATTGAAAAATAATTATAAATTGGGATATAAAAGTCCATGTTTCCATTAGTATATGTTGAAAAATAATGATTAATTGGGGTATAAAAGTCCATGTTTCCATAAGTATATATATATATATATATATATATATATATATATATATATGGAGAGAGAGAGAGAGAGAGAGAGAGAGAGAGAAATAAATAAAGTTGTTTTGGAGAATTTGAATTTGATTTTTTTTTTTTTTGGGGGGGGGGGGGGGGGGGGAATGTGTTTTGTGAGATTAGATCTAGGCCTTTGATTTTGGAGGGATTGAATGAGAGCCACTTGATAGCTTTTTTTTTGTTTTATTATATAGATGTGCATTTTTCAAACTTCCATTTTCTATAACTAAAACAATGAAAATTAACAAACTAGCGCCTTGATAGCATTAAAGAACACCTTGCACTAGCTTTGAATTGTCTCAACAATGAAAATTAACAAACTATGTTCATGTTTGTTGATTAATATCATGAAGAGCATGTTTCTGTTGGTTGGTTGGTTGATTGATTGGTATATGTTTAAGCTTGTGGGTTGTTTAGTCCCAAATTTTCTAAAGATGATTTATTAAGTTTTGTGGACTTAGACTATGTTTTTTTTATATTAGATTGAGAGGATCTAAAATTTTTGCATAGTGGTCAGTGTGTTAGGATGGTAGACTTAAGTAGGAGATAGGTCTGGAGTGACTTTGACTCTCTGGTATGAAGAGGTTATGGTGGTGATTGAGATAAGGTTGAAGGGGAGAGGGATGGGTTCGAGGGGGATGCGAAGGAGGGAGGTGTCAGAGTGATAACAATAATGGAGTATTTTCTTTGAATTCTAAAGAATATAGTATGTTGATATGTGTAGTCACTGGAGGATGTATGTTCCAATCCTGAGGACTGGAAACGAGTAAGGGGATTGTTCTGCCGTACAGAGGGGATTCATGCAAGGGAAGACGATGAAGGATGAATAACTGGAGCGAGATCAACGCTCCTTAAACTTTCGCACCACCGAAGTGCACTTTAAGCATGTGACATTAGTGATACCCATATAGATGTAGCTTGGGTCTCAGTAATTGAACATGACACTTGGATTGAAAAGTGAAAGGCATGGCCTCGGTAGCTTCTAACTTCCTTTATTGACAGTTGAATCACGATATAGCCTAATTTGGCCACCATAACGATTGTTTAATCATAAAATTGGTCATATCTTCTTACTAGTTACTAGATTATTCCCCCTTTCTCTATACCCATGTTTGTATAGGGTTGTGCATGTCCGTGTTTGTGTCATACTTGGTTTATCTTTTTATATCAGTTTGTTCATTATGACGGCCATCCAGGCATCCATGTTAACTCTATGTTAGTTATTTACTTACTTGATAACTGTCTCTCTCTAATTTGATTTTTGTTGGGATGTAGTGTATTTGTGAACCTTGCTTGATAAGTGTATTTGTACGTCTCCCTCCTTAAGGACTCCACCCAATCTGGGAGATTGTCGAAGGTGCTAAGATCCATGCTCACATCATAAATCCATCATTGCCGACTTCATTACAATTGTGCTCAAGTCATACTTGCAAGCCAACCAACTTGGATTGGGAAAGCAGCTTCATGAACTTGCATTCAAGATGGGAATGAATGCTACAAGAGCTACTCATCTGTTCCAGTTCTACATGTGTCCAGTATCTGCCTATTGCAAACATAATCAGTTACAAGAGGCATTTCATGTTTTCAGAGGGATGTTTAATGGAATGATGAGGACAAAGAAGTACGATTCCATTGCCTTTTCGAGCACTCTCTCTGATTGTGCAAGGATGGGAGAAGAACATATATGGTGTGGGAGACAAGTCCACAAACTTGCTATCGAAACATGATTGAATCATGATCTCTATGTGGGGACAAGCTTGATGAACATGTATAGAAAATCTGTTTATTTTTCTCCTTTTATTTTGTATTTTGATGTATCCATAGAGTGCCTTTTTTGTTGGATTTGTATATTTATATATTTATATATTTTCATATTTCTTCATGAGGTTATGCACTCAAGTTTTTTGTGATTTCGTGCTCTTAAGCATTTGTATATATATGTAATTGTTTGGAATCAATTGAATTTGTAAATGATTTGGAATGAATTGTTTAATTATTATGTTTGGTTATTGGAATAAAATTTGTGGTCTAAAGGTACTTTTCTATTATTTATTATTCATAAATTTGTGGAAGATTACTGAAATAAATTCCTAAAAATTATTGTGAATTGATGTGATAAAATAAACAACCACTTCCCAACTCAACTAAGAACAGGCACACAGTGGCAAAGAAAAAAAAAAAAAAAAGAAAAAAAAAAAAAAAAACCCTAATGAAGTCCCCCAAAATTCCCGCCTAATCTCCTAATTTTCCCTCTAAATATTTTTTACTGTTTGAACACGTTGTCTTAAGTCTATATAGAGATAAGGGTATTTTCATCTTTGAAAAGTGAAAACAACAACACTTTTTTTCTAAAAAACACCCCAAGATGGACAGAGTAGGCCATACTGCATAACGGAGCAAAATTAAGTAGGCTTATATGCCAAACAAAAGTTGAGTATGTTTATCTGCTAAAGTTGTAAAACTCAGTAGGGTTGTCTAAAATTTACCCTCCAAGAAAAACAAATTGGAACATTTGGTGAAGACAACTGCAAACCCCAAACTCACTGAAGAACAGAACAAAGGCCCAGCTACTTTTTGGACTTTTGATTGAAGACTAACAGCCCCATAATAGGCCCATTCCTACTTGCGTTAGAAGAAATCAATATGACTAGCTCATTGAAAGACTTCTCTTTTTTCTTTTCGTCTTTCTTTTTGTTGTTGTGATATATGTGTTGAGAGGTGAGACTAGAGAGAGTTTGAGATAGAGTCCAATATTACCTTATTTTTTAGTTGTGTGGTAACGACTAAACTACAAAGGGAATATATAATTTGTCGAATCTTAGTGATTTTTACTACAATAGTTGTATTCATGGTTGTAAGGACTTTGGAGAAATATCAAATTAGTTACTTTAGCATAACTAAAATTAGGGCTAAGAAACTGTTAACGACCAAACTGCAGAGGGAAAATGTACTTTTGTTGAATCAAGAAATTTTCTAAAATTAACTTTCTTCTTTTTCTTTCAATAGTTCTTTCAAGAAATTGCAATAATAACATACGACCAATATTTTTCATTACTATCAATAACGGTAATATAACATATTTTCTAAGAAAATGTTGGGTTACTAATATTGAACCTCTTATTGCTTCAGTAAATATAAAAGTATCTCAAGCTTCTGATATTGCGATTCGTTCATTTCCCTCTTCTTTCTCTTCGTTCATTTCCCTCTTTGTTTTCTCTATTTGTATACTAACTAGATTTTCCCGTGGCCACGTGCCTACGGCACGTCTTCAGAACAATATATCATATGAAAAGCCTTGTTAATAGTAAATCACCACTATGTTGGGATTTAAATTTGAGTTTTGGGAGAAAACTTTTGGGAGGAAAAATATGTTTTGTAAGGTTAGATCTGGACCTTTGATTTTGAAAAGATTGAAGAATAGCCACTTGATAGCTTTCTTTGTTTTTTTTATTATATAGATAATGAGATTGCGACCTCGTCTGTCTTTTTTTTTTCTTTTAATATTTAAAAGTATGGTTCAAACAGTTTACAAGGCCGTTTGGTTTTACCAGCAAGCGTTGAGAAACATAAACACAACAACACAAATACTGTCTTACAGTTGTTCATTCTCAATTATGTAACTAATTGCCTTCTCCTTCTATATCAATCAATTGTTTCAATTCTCTCAAAAACATAAAAGATAAAGCCATCAATTTTTCCTTGTCTCTCCCCTCATTCCTTAATCAACCATGACAGCTCAACCCTTCTTCATCCTCTCAATTATTCTCTCTCTTTTTTGCCTTATTCGCAACCTCCAACCACATACATCTTCCCCTATTCCCCCAATCACTATCTCGACATGCACAAAAACCAAGTACCCCAATATCTGCTACTCCGCGATCCAACCCTACATGCATCCAGTTCCCCACATTGACAGTGCAACCATACTTGCAATGCTCGTGAGTGCCACTGCGGATTACACCAAGACCACAAGCAAAATGGCATCACAGTTTAACGCAAAAAAATAACAAGGTGTACGTTCATTAGAGGAAGAAAGAGTTCTGGGTGAGTGTGAGACGAGCTACAAGGATGCTATAGAAAGCTTGGAGTCGGAAATGACAGCATTGGATAGTGATGATAAGGCAATGGCCAATTATATGTTGAGTTTGGCGGTGAGACATTATGGCAGTTGTCGACAAGGTTTCTTAGGTTTGGCAAGGATCGAGAGGATGGTTGAGCATGATGAGATGCTTATTAAGATGGCTACTAGTTGCTTGGATGTGCTGAAAATTTTGAATTGAGAATTTGTCAAATAATATATTATACAGTGAAAGACAATTTTGAGTATTCATTTATGAATATATTTTTTTCCTATAAAGTTTGTCCAAATTAATAGAAATAAGAAAGAAAGGTCTTCCCCAACCTTCATTCTTGAATTGACGTCGACTCTGCTTACCTATTTCTTGCGATGTGCTTGATCTTTGGAGAATTAAACCTCTTCAAACGGCATTGCAAGGGAAACTCCTCCACCCTGTTCTTGCAGGAAACAATTCTATTTGGTCTTCTCTCCTAATTCTTTCGGATGATACACAGTTAAACGAGCACATCTTCTATGTGTAGAAGATAAAGTCTAGACTTAGTCTTGCTATTATCTCCTAAGTTGTTGTAACAATATTCTAGCTGTTAATATCTTAGTTAGGATATTGATTTCTTTATTATTCTCCCTTATCTCTTAAACTAAGTTTGTTAAGCTGAGACTATCTTCCAGTTTTCCTTGTATTATATATATTTGTACTACTCATTAATGAAAAAATAACTTTTCCAAATCCTTCTCATAGTATCAGAGCAGGCTTGATCCTCATCAATGTATATATATATATATATATATATATATATATATATATATATATATATATATATATATATATATATATATATATATTTCAAGAATACTAATCGCCTACCATGTCTTCCCCTCACACCACCAACAACTTCCGCCCCAACTCAAACCATAAGACCAATCACTCCAACTCCAAACTGGATCTCTACCAAGGCAAATGTCAATGGTGCCACATAACTGTAATACCCTGATCCCTATTTTTAATTATATGAAGGTATGCGAATTTTACGTATATTGCACATACTAATTCATGTGCATTTTTTTCAATAAAATTATTTATTTTGTAGCATGAACAAACATTTTTCTATCTCTCTTTTTATTTTTTGAAAAGCCTAATTAAATTCTAAAACCTAATTGTTTATTTTAAGCCCATCCTAATTTTTTTAATTATTTTTTAATTAGCCCATGGAATTTTTGCCCACTAATTGAAAGCCCACTAGTTTATTTCTCTTTTAATTTAACATGACTTGTAGTGTAGATCATTTTTGTAGACAATTAATTAATTTATCATGCACAACTTGTAATTGGGGGTTACTAGTTTGGCATGTGCATGCACTAGAGTGTGCATTGTGCACTCTTTTGGGTAGGCCGGAAATGGAGTTAAAGAGAGAGTGGGAGAGTGGATTAGTGGAGAGGTGGTTTGTGTTCATGGGTGGTTGCTACAACTTCCTAATCTATCATAGCCATTTATCTACAACCATCTAATTCAATCCTAGCCCTCAATTTCACCCAAAAACTAGTATAAATAATACCCTAAAAAGTTTGCATAGAAAAGAAAGAAAGAAAATACATAAGAGAGAAAAAAGATTGAGAGAGAGTTAGAAAAAGATTGAGAGTGTTCTAGTTTGTGTGTGTGTTCATTCCTTGGAGGTCGGCCATTGCATTAGAGGGTATAGAAGGTTCGGGTTCACCAGTGCAAGGAGGAGGAGGCAATCGTGGTGGCTCAAACTATGAGGAGAAGGACCGCTCGTAAGTTCAAGGAGATTCTAGGAGCTTTTGTAGTATTTTTCTTCAAATAGGTGGGTGTTTTTCTATACTTCTAATCTTAGACACCATGTTAGGGATTTTTGATAAATGAGAATGCTAAAAGAATTAATAAGATAATCATTCGTTGGCTTTAAAAAGGACTTGGTAGGTGATTGAGTAAATGATTGATGAATTGCATGCTATTATCATGTTTAATGTAGTAAAATTGCCTTATTGCCATGAAAATGTGAAATTGGAACCTTGTTAAGTGTAGGAAAATGCTTGTGAATGGTTAGTAGATGAAACTATTAAATTTGTGCTTATTGAACCATTGTGACACTAGTTCAATGAATAACACCATGTTATTGAGTGTTGTGAATAAAAGAGGGAAAAATAGGAATTAATACTCTTTTAATGAAGTTGTAATGCAAAAATTTGGTAGAGGGTTTGCTAAATTGAAATTTTGCAATTGTAGGCATGGAATACAAAATTAGAATGAGAAATACATGTTTTAATGTCAAAAAAAAGTTTTTAAAATACTGATTTGTTAATTAAATATAAACCCATTATTCTGGAAATTTTTATGGCTTTATGTGAAGAAGAAACAAAGTTATGAGATTTTGACAAACGAAATAATTTTGATAAACATAGACTCAAAATAAACATATTTTAACCTACTCTTATATCAGTTAGTCACTATGGTCATACTGGTTAGAGGGGGCACCAGTTGTGCTCTACTGTAGCTCCGCGGTAGCCCTTGTGTGTGGGTTCGAGTCTCGACAGAGGCTTTTACTTTTCCAAAATTCGATTTTTCTTCTAAACCCGAGAGCAAAGCTTAACCTTAATTAAAGTCCTCTTTATATCAGTTGGGCACTTTGTCCCTTTTGGCTAGCGCGTGGGGGTTAGTTTTCGGTGACTGTTCACCTGGGGGCTTGTGTGTGCAGGTTCGAAACTGGCTAAGGCCAAAAATTTTTTAGAAAAAATCTGTTTTTTTTATACACTTGATTTTTTGGGGGGTTTTAAAATATAATAAATACTGAGAAAAATATTAGGAAATTTCCCGAAAATACATAGACTTCAAAAAAATTATTTTTTTAAATGTGTGGACTTTTAAATGAGAAATAAGAGAAAAAAAAGAATTTGAGAGTGAAGAATTTATCTTAGATTTGATTCTTCTGAAATTCCCAAAATAAAATAATGAAATTTTTTTAATATAGAAAGAATTGAAAAGAGTTTTAATCGAGATTTTTCACTTATAATTATTGAGTAGAATTAAATGAGAAATTGAATATGCAAGTTGTACATGGAAATATGAGAAAATGGGAACTTGTTGAAATGTGCAATTTTTTGTTACAAATATACTTGCTTCTATGAATATGAAAAGAGGACTTAGACTAGAATTTTAGCTATGACTATACATCGGCAAGAATGAAAAATATGGAAAAGAGAATTATGATATTTTGACTAAGTTTGGGTCATTGATAATGATTTATGTTGAAAAGACCGATGTGGGAGTAGTGTTAGATTCTAGAATATTGACCTTCAATTATACATAAGGATTAGATACATAGTGAAGATGTGATGAACGTAAGAGAAAAACATGAATATGAGGGCCATTGGATTGGCGGCGTGCGAGTATTCACAGGATGTCCCATGATGCGTCATGAATAGGGTGTGGATACTACTCCAGAGTACCGTCCCGGTGGCGACGCTTATGGGGTGATCTAATGACTACGGGTGGTGCCATGTCTATGGTAGGAGGGGAATTGACCACAGGATGCCTGCATGATGAATCATGTGTCAGTGCTTGGGGTTCACTCCAGGGTGCCTAGACGTGGGCTCGTAACTCATAGAACACCTAGGATACTTACCGTAGTTACCGTAGTAGATTAAGTAATGGCGAGGGATCAAAGCCTACAAGATGAAAAATGGTTAAGATAATTATGATATTTTAACCAAGTTTGGGTCATTGATAATGATTTATGTTGAAAAGACCGATGTAGGAGTAATGTTAGATTCTAGAATATTGACCTTCAATTATACATAAGGATTAGATACATAGTGAAGATGTGATGAACGTAAGAGAAAAACATGACTATGAGGGCCATTAGATTAGCGGCATGAGAGTATTCACAGGATATCCCATGATGCATCATGAATAGGGTGTGGATACTACTCCAGAGTACTGTCCCGGTGGCGACGCTTATGGGGTGATCTAATGACTACGGGTGGTGCCATGTCTATGGTAGGAGGGAAATTGACCACAGGATGCTTGCATGATAAGTCATGTGTCAGTGCATGGGGTTCACTCCAGGGTGCCTAGACATGGGCTCGTAATTTATAGAACACCTAGGATACTTGCCGTAGTTACCGTAGTAGATTAAATCATGGTGAGGGATCGAACCCTACAAGATGAAGAATGGTTAAGGCTATGCCCTCGGACCTATGTAGTATCGGATGCATAGAATCCGAACAAGTGCGCATTAATGTCATGTAATATAAATAACTACATTAAGGACTAAGAGCACCGCACAACACGACATCAATAGGATAGTCCCTCTGTAGCTTGTTTGTGATCAAGTTTGTGGTTTGTTTAAGTATTGAAAATCGTTATACTGTTCGGCATAGTAAGGATGACCGTGTATAATATTTCTTCGGTTGTAAGCAACTGACGCACCCACAGTTTTCTATGCAGGATAAAGTGACTGGCAAGATTAAAGTATGCATGCTGCTTAAAGATTGATTCAAATGTTATATATCTTTATTCATATAATTATTGTAAATTGTTTTTGCTGTATAAATGTAATGTAAATGTAACTCTGATGTAACAAAAGTTTTTAATTCCTTGTAAAATTGTACGAAGAGAAGTGTAAAGGTCCTGTGGAACTTCGAATTTAGTCTGTTTTAGAATTCGGGGTGTTACAATATCCTGACATTCACTTCATTTATGCCCTATCTTCCAGGAGAAATACCCCTTCATTCGCCCACCACCTTGCACCACCTACAACCAATCGCAGCTCCATGCGCATGTAGCCACCGTTTCTGCCTCCTCTAATCCCTCTCCTTGGCTCTTCGACATTGGCACATCCCATCATGTGACTCATGACCTAGCAAACCTATCCTTCCATCACCCCTAAGATGGCACTGAAGAAATTGTCATTGGAGACGGCACGGGTATTCCTATCACTCATATTGGTTCACTTTTCTTTCCTACTTCTTCTACCAAATCTTTGTTCTTCTCTAATGTTTTATGTGCACCCACTATGACACGTAATATTATTTCCATTTCACAACTTTGCTCAGATAATAATCTCATCATTGAATTCACTTCTAATTCTTTTGTTGTGAAAGTTCGTCTCACGAGGCACAACTCATTCAGGGTCCAACTAGGCATGGCATTTATGAGTGGCCATCTTCTGTACCTATTCTAGCTCTTTCTAGTGTCAAAGCGTCGGCTATAGATTGGCATCATTGTCTTGACCATCCCTCTTTATTCATCTTCAAAAGTATAGTTTCAAATTATAGGCTTGATGTTTCTAGCGATCTCTCCTTTAATTGCAATTCATGTCAATGTAATAAAAGTCATAAGCTTCAATTTAGTCAATCAACCTTGATATCAAATGCTCCCCTTGATCTTATTTACACTGATTTATGGACTTCTCCATTATACTCTATTGATGGTTACAAATATTATGTCATTTTTGTTCGATCACTTCACAAAGTACATTTGGTTCTATCCTCTCAAAAGCAAATATGATACAAAAGCAGTGTTTATTACTTTATTAGATTCAAAGCTTTAGTGGAAAAATATTTTGAGAAAAATATCAAAGTTATATATTCCAACAATGGGGGGGGGGGAGGGGATATCAAGCCTTAGCAACTTTTCTAACAATTGATGGTGTTTCCCATCTCACTTCTCCACTTCATACTACTGAACATAATGGATATGCTGAAAGAAGGCATCGCCACATCGTTGAAACGGGCTTATCTCTTCTTGCCCACGCTCACTCTCGAGTTTTGGTCTCTTGCTTTTGCCACAGCCGCCTATCTTATCAATAGGCTTCTCATGCCCACTCTCTCAAACTCATCTCCCTATCATCGTCTCTTTGGTACTCCTCCTAACTATCTCAAGTTAAGAAGCTTCGGTTGTCTGTGTTATCCTTGGTTACGACCTTATGCCACACATAAATTGAATCCCAAGTGCATTCCTTGTATCTTCATTGGGTATTCTAAGACTCAAAGTGCTTATTATTGTCTAGATCCCACCAACCACAAATTCTACACGTCTAGGCACGTTCGGTTTATAGAAACTAAAATTCCTTATACTCATCTTAGCACCCGCACTCATCCTACTCCCATACCTAATCCGGACCATTGGTGTCCCTTGTCGCTACCTATAATTCAGCCAGTACCCGTTCATAATCTCTGGACAATGACAATAGCCCAACCACATCTTCTACGGAGCAGCAGCCCACTGCCCATCCAGTCATTACACCCCAGCCCAGCAATCCATATCTTCCAACTATTATACCACCCTCTCCACCTCCTCATCCACCTCTCGGCATTGTCACTCGCTCCAGAAATAACATTCACAAGTCCAACTCCAAGTACAACCATCATACCACTGTACAACGTAAACCAACCGAACCTACTAACGTAGCCCAAGCTCTTAAAGATCCTCTTTGACGGCAAGCAATGATTGTTGAGATCACGACATTACATAAGCTTGGTACTTGGGATTTGGTGTCACCCGAAAATAGTCTTGTCAAATGCAAATGGGTATTTCATATCAAATACAAACCTAATGGGAGTGTAGAACGTTATCGTGCTTGTCTTGTTGCAAAAGGATTCCAACAATGCCTCGGTATTGATTATACGCAAACCTTCAGTCCAGTTGTAAAACCGGCCACTATTCGTACTCTTCTTAGACTTGCAGTTACAAACAAATGATATCTTCAGTAACTTGATATTAATAGTGCATTTCTTTATGACACACTTCATGAGGAGGTATATATGTCACAACCCCCTAATTTTGTGGATGCCGCCTTTCCTACTCATGTTTGCAAATTGCGCAAGGCAATTTACAGGCTCAAGCAGGCACCTCGAGCATGGTACACAGAGCTAGCCAACTTTCTTCTTGGTTTGGATTTCAAGCGATCAGTTGTTGATGCTTCATTATTTATCATGCATCATTCCACTTCACATATTTATCTTATTGTGTATGTGGATGATATTATAGTAACTGGTCCTAATGCTACTACCCTAAATGCTTTTATTAAAAGATTGGCTAGTAGGTTCTCCTTGAAAGACCTTGGTACACTCTCTTATTTCTTGGGATTAGAAGTCACGCATATTTCTCATGGTCTCTTCCTCAGTCAAAAGAAGTATATTGTTGATCTTCTTGAGCGCATGTATATGCTTCATGCAAAGCCAGTTTCGACTCCCATGGTGGTCAACAATGCTTTAACTCTTACTTCTGGAGAATTACTTGACACTCCTACAGATTATAGAGTAGCAGTTGGGGGACTCCAATACCTAATGCTATTGCATTTGTGGTAAATAAGATATCTCGGTTCATGCACAAGCCAAGAAGTGCTCATTGGGATGCTCTCAAACGGCTCCTTCGATACTTGTGTGGCACTCTCGACAAAGGCTTCACAATTTTTAGTCACTCGCCACTCAATCTTCATGCTTTCTCAGATGCGATTGGGCCGGAAACAAGGATGACTACACTTCTACAATGGGTCACATAGCCTTTCTTGGTCGCACCCCGATTACTTGGAGCTCCAAGAAGCAAAAGTCTCTAGCACAGTCATCTACAGAAGCCGAGTACAAGGTTGTTGTCACTACCACTGCCGAACTCATATGGGTTCAAAATCTCCTTGGAAAACTTAGTATTCAAGTCACCCTTACTCCGGTCTTTTATTGTGACAACTTAGGTGCCACGCATCTTAGTGCTAATCCGGTTTTTCCATTCCCACATGAAGCATATCGCACTTGCCTATTACTTCATTCGTGAAAAAGTTCAAAATGGTACTCTTCGTGTCACTGATGTCCCAACGGGGAACCAACTAGAAGATTTTCTTACGAAACCGTTGGCTCGATCTCTGTTTGAAATGTTGATATCCAAGATTGGCCTATCCGATCGGGCGGCCTACTTGCGAGGGCATGTTGAAGATAAAGCCAAGACTTAGTCTTGCTATTATCTCCTAGGTTGTTGTAACAATATTCTAGTTGTTAATATCTTTAGTTAGGATATTGATTTCTTTGTTATTCCACCTTATCTCTTAAACTAAGTTTGTTAAGTTGAGATTATCTTCCAACTTTTCTTGTATTATATATACTTGTACTACTCATTAATGAAAAAATAACTTTTCCAAAACCGTCTCAGTACCAAAACCATTAACCTGCTTCTTCTAAATTATTTCCATATCCTAAAGAATTCAGGATCATTCCTAGAGTCGAGATCTTCTTTGGAATTTTTTTGCGGTATAAATTACCACAAAAGCATTATTAGACCAATCTCAAAAAAGTTCCCTAACCTGGTATTGGTCTATGTAAATGTTCTGGGCTGGCCTTGGAACATCAGAAAAATCACATCGTCATCTTTGACTGCCCGGCCCATCTGCACATCAAGCAATGAGGCAAGCAGGCTATGGAAAAATTTCTTCAAATCCAATTCTCATTTCCTTCAAGTTCATATTCTGCTTCCTGGTTGGAATTCTTACAATCCAAAGCCAAGATGTCTCTGCCTACTTACATGGTTTGTAGGCTAATCTGGAAGAGAAACAATGAGAAGCTCTTTCATCATTACCAATCACCTTCTTCATCCTCGTCCCCTACTAATTGGACTCGGAAGTAGCACATAAAATGGATTACAGAGAAAATCTTCGTTAGATTTTCTTTTCTACAACATCTCTCCCCTCCGGAACACAACTGGCTGCACGCACACACATGAACTTCTGAGATAACTATTCCTTATCTTTCTTTCTTTCTTTCTAGCTTTTTTACTCTTCTTCATTTTCATTTCTGTAGACTTATTTTCACCTCCTCTATTGGAGGCCCTTGTTGAACTACACCCTACCCTTTCTTCACTAGCCCCTCTCCCTTTTGGAGAGGTGTTTAGATGGTGGTTGCTCCCTTCAAAACTAGAGTGCTCAGAGACCGTCCACTTCTGGTCCGATCTATGGATCGACAATATCACTTTAGCTTCTAATTTCCCCGAACTTTTCCACCTTGCTGCCAATCCTCTAGGCACGGTGGCGGATTATCTTATTCGCAATAACAATTTGCATGATTGGAATATCACCTTTCATAGAACTTTCTCTAGTGCTTTGTATCTGCACCATCTTAGATTACTTATGTTAGTTAGATCTTATCATTAGCACCCGAAAGATGATATTAGATGGCAGTGGCATAATTCGGGTTCCTACACGGTCAGGTCAAGTTATAATTTCTTCAATTCCGGAGGTGTTATCTCTCCTTTCTCCAATACGGTGTGGAAGTGTTGTAACCCCCGTTCCCACAAATACGTATTTCCTAAATATTTTCTGTATTTCGATTAATTATAAATCTGTTTTGTTTTTAGATTCATTTTGAATCTTCTATTAAAATCTTTTCTAATCGAAAATTATGTTTATTTTGAATAATGGTGTATTTTATCTTTACTTTCCATTTTATAATTGATCGACTATTTATATTTTAGCTAGATAAAAAATATTTGGATTTACTTTAATAATTTGTTAAACCCAATTCCTATTTCGTTATATAACCTTATTATTATTATTATTATTATTATTATTATTATTATTATTATTATTATTATTATTATTATTATTATTATTATTATTATTATTATTGAATTATTTTCATTAAAGTGTTGAATCCAAATTATATTCTCTCATGTATTATTATTATTATCAGTATTGTAATTATTATTATTATTATTATTATTATTATTATTATTATTGTAAAGCCCATTGATTTTAATATATCTTGTATTATTACTTAGTAATATGAAACCCATCATTTAAAGCCCAATTTTACATTCATTTGATTTGCATTATTTATTAATATATAACCAGAGTCCAACCCAAGCCCATCTCCTATTGAATTCTAACCCAAACCCAAACTCACTCCTTATTGGATCCAAAACCCAAACCCACCTACCTTCTCCCACTATCAACCAATTCCAGATTTTGCTCTCAACGATTCCTTGAATCTCTAACTCCCCGTCTCTTTCTCTTCCCCACTTTCTCTTTCTCCCCTCTTAATCACACACAACCACACCCTAACCCTCCATCTCCCCCTTCACTGTGGAAACCCAAAAGCCTATCACTGTTCATCCCCTCCACTGTCAAACCCTTTCATCTTCTTCAACCTCTTCATCTCCCCTTCACTGTTCATCTGTAACCCAGCCCCGGCAGAAACCCATCGCTGCCCACGTCACCACCTCGACTTCCCTTCACCCATCCTCTTCCTTCTTCGCTGCTCGACTCCCGTCTTGGCCATCACGCCCCATCGCAACTCCCCTTCACCTATCCTCTTCCTTCGTCGCCGCTCGACTCCCGTCTTGGCCATCGCACCCCATCGCGACTCCCGCCATTGCTGCCATTGCCAGCCTCCACCGCTCGAATCTGCAACCTCCCCGTTGTCCCTCCATCGCTAGCGCACCATCGCCACCCTCGACGTGCCCTTTCCTCATCGCCGTTAGCACACCTCGCCGCCACCGTGACTACCGCCCTCCTCCATCGACTGAAACCATCTTCCTGCCTCGCCTCACCTCGCCTCGCCCCGATCTGCCACCGCGAATCCCTGTGCTGCCCTCGTCTTCAACCTCGCAACCCGAAGCCCCGACTGTACCCAGTCAACCGTTTCCTTGCTCGCTGTTTTCACTACAGCACTCTACCACCGAATACCAAAATCGCCCCTTAGGCCCGTCGACCACTACAGTGCACCACCTACCTCGCTTTACTGCCGTTGTTGTCGCTATTCTTGCTGCTCTCGCTGTTGCATGTGCTTCGCCGTAGTTTCATGTCTGTGTCGCCGTCGTGATTCTCATCCTGTTATTCCTTACATCTCGGTAATCGTCATCCAAAGGCAAATCTACTTGAACTCACTCATTATTATAGTTCAAGATTGTTGATCTCCGCAAGTAGTTCTCTTTCAATTATCATATTGTTATATTGTATACCGTCCGTTGAGTATATTGAAGGTTTACACGAGCTAACCCGAGATATTCTTGACTTCGTGCCAATATTCTTTGATTCAAACCCAAGCTTGTATGCACACACGACATGAATAACTTGACTAGAAACTCGCATATAGGAATTATAGGGTGATTTGAATGCATGTCGATTGATTGTGATCTGAAGACATGAATCGTGACATGATAGTTTTCCTTTGTGTGTGGTAGAAATTCATCTTAAATTTCTTCATATAATGTTAGTGCATTTCATGATATAGGAGCATGTAGATTGTTCATTTTGACAGATATATATGATTGCATTTCATCTTATCCTGCTGCCTGTCCTGTTTTGTACTGGGACTTCGACCTTGTTACTATTAAAATCAACTGGAACTATATAAAAAGAAATTGTATTTTGACGAATCTAGTTTTCAGAACATCTTACGGATCCAGATTCCGATTCGTGAGCTGTTAGATATCACACTTTTTGTTACTGCTGGCTGTGTATTTCCAGATTTGCTGTTTAGTGGAACATCGACACAACTTCTATTGAAACACATTATTAACAGTAAAATAATGACATGAAATTATCTAGGAAATTAATAGACATGCTTAGGGTCCACTTACTAATTTTTATAGATTTTTGTACTAAATTGACACCTTGATTTTTCACATAGAGATTTGACTCTAGAATGCTGCCAGAACTTTTAATCTGTAAAGAATAGAGTAATAGACCTAGCTATAATCAAAATCAATTGAAACTTACTAAATATAAGTTGTAAGCCTGTGAGACTGGAAGCTAGACCATCTGACAGTTTTGCGATCCGACTCCCAGATTGCAAGATATTCAGGTTTTATCACTGAGTTGTCCAGATTTCAGATTCACTACTTATTTGGTATGTGATAATGTTCAACTAATAGAAATAGCAAGATAAATTAAGAATCACGGTCTGAAATTTACAAGAATGAAAGTAGACAACCCCAGGGAATAGATTATAATTTTGTAAAATTTTTAATTAAGTTTTTACATTGAATCACACATATAATGCTTCACTCTGAGCGGCTGTCTAAACAGCAGACCTGTAGTAAATTGACTAGTAGCCACACTCACTGCAGTTTTTATATATTGTGTGTATATGCGTTGGAACCAGAAGGGAGTCTAGTTTGTAGAATCCCTGACGGATCCAGATTTGCCTTGTTGTAGCAGCGGTAAAGTTCAACTTTTTACAACAACGTCTTACTGTCCAGAATGTGTGCTTTCATAGTATTGCATGTAAATGTGTTAGCCTTGCATCTAGTGAATGAGAATCAAATTTATATCATGCATCGCATTATTTTGTTGTATCCTTATCATTGCCTTGACATTCTTATACGCATTGCATAATCATGATTGACATAATAAAATATTAACAAGCCGGGGGAATAAGGGTTGATTTAGTAGTGGATAATCTCAGAAACTGTACTCGGTAAAGGCCTTATCGTTATATTGTATTGTCATGGAAGGAGAAGTATCGATTGTAAATTATTGATTATCAATTATTGATTGTAAATTATTGTTATCGATGTCGAGTACACGCTCTGTAGATCCCACCATTATAGTCTAAACGAATACTGGTTGTATGCACCGAACTTGTGGTATGGGACGCAGTAGTACGTACATTAGTTAGGCTAAATACTAATAGACTAGATTGACACTTGCATCCTTGATCGTGACTATTGACAATGACATTGTTTATCAATTATTGTTATTGAGAATTGCATTGTTAAATCTAGACTTTTCATCAGTCCCTGTTACTGCTTTTGATTTTGTTCTAGCTTCATATTCCTTGATGTACCATGTTTCTTTACTCTTTGTTTTTCACTACTTGATGTCCGTACTTAATCTAATGGACATCCCCCCCCCCCCAACTTTAGATGATCAAACTACAGGTGCGCAAGGAGAATTGCCTGAAGGTCTTGGTGAGCAATTCTTCTAGGATTGAAGCTGGAGCATTGCCTACAATAAATTATTCCCTGCATGTTTATTTCGTACTGCATTATTACTTTGTTGAACTTTGTATCCCGGGCTTTTGTTGACCTGAAGTTATTTATTTGCAGTTGTTGGTTATTACTTTGGACTATTGCATGTTTTATAATAATATCTTTGTTTATGGGATTATGCTTTTCCTGCGTGGTTGTGATTATTCTTTTCATGTTGTTGAGTTAAGACTGTTACAGCTTATGGATGATGTTAATATCATTCGCTAGGCCTTCGTTACGGACTCGTATTCTCGTATTTTGGGAAGCGGGACGTGACAAGTGTATCGCCCCGCTTAAGGTCCGCGATATAGGTAAAAATAGAACAAATCTGGGACCATTCAAATCGAGCACAAATCTTAAAGCTTTCAAGGGTAAAATGGTAAATTCCCCAAGAAACGGGTCTGTAAAAGGGAGTTGGGCATCTTTCAAGCCCAGCTACCCAAAACGGATTTTTCAAACTGGGTTGTCACAACAGCCCAACATGAAAGAGTTCATGATTATCTAAAAAAAATCATATTAAACTCATAATTATTCATAAGAGACAATTCAAAAATTATATTTCTTTACATGAGAAGAGTTCTAACTCTATTTCCAAAGCCACTTCTATCTCTTCATAAAAAGAGAATAACCAACTCAATCAAAAACACTGGGAAGTAGAGATAAATTAATATATTGAAACTGGTCCCCAAAGCGACTATAAATACCCCATGACTTCTACAGGAACCAAGTAATCAGTATTTTGCCACTAAAAATCTCTCAAATCTTTCTAAGATCTGACTTGAGCGTCAGAGGGTCTATCATCGGGACCAACCCCGGTGTTTCAGACTTTTGAAGGTCAATTGGAGCAATCATCGCCACTGTACAGTTCTGATCCAAGCGTTCACATGAGTCAGATTTCAGAGTCAAGATCAGTTTGTAGTAGTCAACATCGGAGACAACTAAAAGGTCATATACTTTATTGTAAAAAAGAATTCACATCTATTTGCTCACACACAGAAAAAAGCAGCAACAGTTTGTATCCTTTAGTGGTTGGTCATTCACAACAAACTCTTTACGGTTGATATTCTCAACAAAACACCAAAAATGTGCTTTGTGCCTTCTCCATCATGAGAATGTAGACACTTATTTATTAATTGCTCTTTCGTTCTACCGTTTTGGAGAATTTGTAAGAAAGGTTGACATGTTCATGGTAAGCCAGGCTCCATGGTGGGGCTCTTGGAGATCACTGCATGTCAAGCGTTCTTTTTGTCCATCGTGGGATTTAACCATGATGACGATGATTTGGATCATTTGGAAAGAAAGAAATAACAAAGTTTTCTCCAACACTTCTCGCCCCATTAATTGCTTAATTGATGATCTCCTTTACTTCACTAATTTTTTGGGCTCAAGCACTACCTCATAACAAATTGGCAAAGGTTCGATTAGCAAACCTTGCCAATCTTGTTATTTTTTTCTCGCATACTGTCTAACTTTTCTTTCTAGATAACATCTCTTTCTCTCCTTAATCTATTGCTTTTTCTTGTTTGACTTACGTTATGAGTCTTTTCTTTGCAGATCTAAGATTCGTTGGAGGCCGAGGTTGTCTTCATGTTTAGTTTGCTTCTTTTTTGGATGTTTTGTGTGCAAGGTCATGACTCTGTAGAGCCTTCATCGCCCCGACCCCTTTTTGATGCTTGTGTGTTGCTATATGTTGGGTTTTAGCATCCTCTGGTGGTCACATTAATGATGTTATTGTTTTGAGCTTATAGAGTATCCTTATTTCTTCTTGTCTTATTTTATGTTATGTATTTAAACTTCTCTATGACTGATGTTCTACTTTTGCTTTTATCATGCTAATTCTATTGTGTACTACTGGAGGAGTGTGCTCCCTTTTTTTTTTTAATTTAAGAAAAAGTTAACTTTGTCACCTCTTCATTAATAAATAATTAACGAAACAAAGTATTACAAAATAAAATACATTTAACTGTACCTAAACAAAACGACGAAAAACTATTACACAGCTAAGCCTACAATATTAACTTATTTCTCCCCAAGCAAAATTTGTAGACGAAGACATCTGCAACCTGTTCTCCCACCTATAAGATGTGGCGCAACTAAAAACAGCCCACATCAAAAGCCCACAATCAGGGCCATCTAATTCGAATTTTAAAAAAATCTAATTTTGAAATTCAAACATCATCAAAGTTTCATCTCCACACTCCCCAATTATAATCTGAGTTTCAAAAATCAAATTTGAAATTCAAAATTCAACACAATCTCCCCCTCCACATCCCCAAATCTATTTTTGAATTTCAAAACCCTTATTTTGAAATTAAAAAATCCAAATTCAAAATTCTTCCCAAAATCTCCCTCCATCTTCCCAAAACTCCACCCCGGCAACACCACAACCACCGTCTCCTACCGACACTCCTCTTCCCATCCTGATGATGATGATGTCGTACTCAACCACCAAGCCACCCCACCGTGACACCATCCTCTGATGGGGTCAAATCCAGGCCTCGACAATAGCTCTAACGCTGCCTTAGTTGCCGACGAACACCCGCCGAGGTAGCTCCGACCCTAGACACCAACACCCGACAGTCTGCCCCTCTATGGTAGCCCCGAGGCGTCGACCATCCCCGATATTTTCATTCCCGCCAACGGCCTCCATTTATGCTCATGCACAGCCCCGCTGCTCCTGACGAAGCAGCCCGCCGCTCCCGACAAAACCACCAAGCCACCCCACCCTCGATGTCAGCCACCTTGCCATTGATCATCTTTGTCGCGCCCTCTGCATCTATCCACCCCGAATCCAAGAAAACCCACATCTTAACACCAAATCGAAGACTCCGATGAGCTCACCTCCGCTCCGGAGGCGGACACCGACTATCCCTTTTCTCCCTTTTCTTTTTTTGGGTTTTTGGGGAGCTTCTCTCTCTAGAAAATCTAGAGAGAGAAACTCAATGGGTATTTTTTTGTTTTTGTTTTTTGTCGTGATGTTTTATTGTTATTGTTTGGGTTGTTTCTTGCTACCGTTGGCGCGTTATCCTATTGTTTCCCTGGCTCTACTGTCGGGTTGCTATTTTTGGGGTTGTGACTACCACCTAATTGCTCAGTCGATGTTGGCTTCCCTTTTCTGCTCGGCCGGCTGTTGATTTTGCTGATGTGTACAACAATGCCCTGTCCTTTTGGTAGCTTCCTCAGCTGCCTTTCTATAGCGACGTGGCTCTGTTTATGTTTCTATATTGATACTCCTTTCTATCAATATAGTTATTTTTAGGCTGTAGTCGTTTGACTCTATCTATCCTGTTATTTATATTTTTTAAAAAAATGGAGGCCCTTGCACTTTTATCTGCTCCTGGATCAAATGCCATGCTCCCTGTCTGTCTCTGAGGATGGTACCAGGGATTGTTTAAGCACGCCATAGAAAGATTTTCTGCAATTTACCAAAAATAAAGTTGATTAATCATTATATGTTGTTGTAGGGGAAGAAATATGATCTCTCACCTATTCGCTATTGCTGGCCTCTTCAACAAGTTGGCTTTATGAGTTCAAGATCGCGGAAATTTGTTCACTTGTACACACTGAGAAGAGTTGCATGCACTGGTAGGAATGTTGCAGTCACCTGCAAAAATTCCGTCATCAAAAATCAATTTAAATCTTGATTCCAGATAAGTTGCTCATAAATATTTAGTAGATTATTATCTCATTCACCTCTCTTTTATAAAACTAGATTTTCTACACTTGCAATAAATGATGGATTATGGTGTTGATCAAAGGATGATAATTCCCTTCTCATGCATTGTGCGTGTACTAG
This sequence comes from Hemerocallis citrina, assembly GCA_017893485.1. Classification (NCBI taxonomy): domain Eukaryota; kingdom Viridiplantae; phylum Streptophyta; class Magnoliopsida; order Asparagales; family Asphodelaceae; genus Hemerocallis; species Hemerocallis citrina. Next base: position 121,622,588 of record CM030366.1, read on the forward strand.
ATAAGAAGTGCACGGGGTTTTGTAGGATCAAGTGATCGTCGTTTAACATTAATTTCATAGATAAAAATGATAAGTATACCCCTCTAAAATCATATAATCGATCAAGAACATTCTTGCCAGCCATTAATTAACTGGCATTATGTCCTTATGAAGGAAAATTACAAAAAATATCAAGTATTATATCAATATCTTATACTAGTAGGAGAGAGAGTCTATCATCTCTTTCATTTCTATATTTTAGAATAGAAAAAGAAAAATAAAAGAAGGGATTCAAATTTAACTAATACGTTGTGCACGATTTTATTAAAATAAAACAAAATAAAAACCTCAATCCTTCAAACACAGTCTATTCCCCTCCCACTTTCTCAATATCACAAAATATCACGGTTCTTCCCAAACCTACCCTCATCTCCTAACTCCCACACCCCCTGCCGCACCCCCCCCCCCCCCCCCCCCCCAACTTTCACCGTCCTCTAACTCCCACAAGTCTCTCTCCCTCTCTTTCTTTTTGTTTAGGATTTTATTCTTAGGTTTACCTGAACGCTGATTGTAGTTTGCGCTCTTTTTGTTTGATTGTTCGTATGTGTGCTTATAATGATTATTACTTACTCCACTATTCTCATAATGTTGATTTCATTTGTGCTTTTTTCTTTGTTGAGAAGCAGTGGAATAGTAACATTCAATTATAGTCATCTTCCAGTCTGGTGTTTTGATCATCATTATTAGTCAGAGCTTTAATTACTTTTGTTGATTAAGGATCAAAATCAAAGTTTGCATATCTTCCTTTTTTGCAGATGGTCTAATGGCATGAGGTTGCTCCTATTTGAATTTGATGAGTGAAAGGGACATTTCTTTGACTATGGTTATATTTCATTCATATGTTCTATTTACATTTCTTTAACTTATTTCTTTTTTTTTTACTTGCAAAGTTTACATGTTTATCTATCTCCTGAAAAATATAATGATTGTTGACATACTTATTTCTGAAGCTAAGTGAAGCTGGACTAAGGGGAATGGAATAAAAAATTGTCATATAATGAGAAGTTACCATATAATCTATACAAATATCATTTTGAATGAACACAATTTCGCAGAGTTAACAAATACAAAATTTCAGTTTCATGTATTACTATATTTTTACCCTGATAATCAATATACTATAATATGTTTTACTCAAGTGTTGAAGGGTATACCTTTGTTCCCATTAAAATTGGTCACTGGGTTAAGGTCCTTAATGACATGATTCTTTCATTGGTTAATTATTGGTTTGATTATTTTTTTATTTGCTTCTATCTTTTGTATCAAAATTTTGTATAAGGGCTTGCACTAACATACAGAAGGTTATATTATCTTCACAACACTTTTGGTATAAGGATTTTTCTTAATTTTTCTTTTTAAAATAAAAATGAGGCAAACCCTCCCCTATTTCTCCACACAAATTTTGAAGTGGAATCGTATCCGTTAATCAAACCTTAGAAATCGTGCAATATTGTATAGATGTAATTAGATAAATTATTCATAAATGATTTTGTTATTTTCTATTTTTTGAAATTTCTATGCAATATTGGTGGAAAGTTACACACATCGAGATTTTTGGAGTTTCATTTTAATTGAATAAAAAATATAAAATGATATTGGTTTGGAAATGTGAATTGGTTAATCTATATATGTGTATCTTTTGATATAGCTATTATCAATTATTGTTCTCTCCATGTGTTTCTGATACTGATTATGTTTGATTTGAGAGGGAATGTTGATTTGAGAAGGAAGGCAACTGAGAATCACGCGGTCGAGAAGGAGATAGAGGAGTAGATCAAGGAATCCGAGAAGAGCCACAGCCCAACTTCGATAATTATTCGACTTTTTTTTTCATTTCCTTTCAATTGAATAGAAGTACATTGGTTGGTTTGGAAGTGTGAATTTGTTAATATATAGATTTGTCATATTTTGATTATATTGTGATTAAAATAGTTAAGGTGCATCTCTAAAATTTTGAGTTTCATATAATTATTTATTTGAGTCCCTCAAAATTATTTTAATATATATATGCAATTTACATAGGGTAATACTAGTATTTTATGAGACAAACAATGAACTTTTAGGTATAGAGCAACCTGTATATATTATCAATCCATTGACACAGCAGCAACAAGAAAAAAAATAGAATAGCATAAATGCTAAAAAGGTCGATAAAACCCATAGAATATATTTTATTAAGGATAAATTTAGTTAATCCCTCAGGTTTTAACAGTTCCACATATTACCACTAGGTTTTGAAATTAACCACTCCAACCACCTATAATTTTCACAATTTTCACTCTTAGTCTTTATCTTCTTTACTTACGTTCCGAGTTAATTGACAATAACGAATAAAGTGAAATTTGAATTTAAATTAATATTTAATATAAAGTATTACTTAATTAAAATAATTGTTGTTTTACTTTTCTTACTATAAGATTCTTGTTATGAAAATTGAGAGATGGAGAGATGTAGCCGCAAAATCCATAACATATGACTCTTTATTCATAACATATATATAGAGAGAAAGTTAGGATTGTGGTGTGGTAGTGGGCTTGGGCATCACCTGAATAAGTAAGTTTGGGTTGCCATCTTAATAGATGAGCATCCACATGATAGGTGATCAATATTTCATGACAGTCCCCCCTTAAATGCCCACTTTTAAAATGCTGCCTCATTAAAAACTTTCCTAAAGAAAAACCCTCATTTGGGAAAAATTCTTAGCGAAAGAAAAGAGTACAACTAATTCTTCAAGAATCCAATTCTTCAGGAGTATAAGTGGGTGCGACTTACACTGCCTCATTAACAACCTTTCGAAGGGAAAACCCAATGGGTAAAAATCTCACCGAAGGAAAAGAGTACTTTGTGCAAAGATATTCTTCAGGATATCTCCATCAGCATCTTCAGGATGCTCCCCTTCAAAACACTAAAAATTATTACATTTAGTTCTTACATAAACTTGAATGAAAAATCATCCCCCAAAAATACATTTGGTAATTACATCCCAGCCCAAAATTTTATCATCATATACATTTGTATGCCTATCTACTAAACTCTTTTCATGCCAATCTGGTCTACCAACATATGAAATCTGGACTTTGGGAAGGATTTTGTGAAGAAATCTGCAAGGTTCTATGAAGACTTGACCCGCATCTTTTCTTCTAGAAGCTGGTGGGTGGAGAAAAAATTTGGTAAGATGTGCTTCGTCCTGTCTCCTTTAAAAAAGCTTTCTTGAATTTGTTTTATACATACTGCATTATCCTCATAAATGATTGTAATCTTGTTTGTAATTTCTGGGAGCTCACAACTCCCTCTTATATGCTGAACTAGAGACCTTGACCATACACATTCTTTACTTGCTTTAAGAAGTGCCGATATCTCAGAATGATTGGTCGATGTTGCTGCAATTGTTTATGTAACACTCCGTACTTAAAAGTGTGTATATATATATATATATATATATATATATATATATATATATATATATATATATATATATATATATATATATATATATATAATAATAATAATAATAATAATAATAATAATAAAATAAAATAGTTGAGAGTGGTTGTTGGCCTATAGGATGTTCTATAGGGTCATGGTTAAATGGATTAATGTGTTAATGTGGAAGCCTATAGTGGAGTCTATGGGGCTTAGGCCATTAATTGGGAAAAGACAAAAATATATGTATGAAGAAGATGGTTGTGCTCGCATGGCGCATGGGTGGGTGTGGACTCTTTGTCCCACATCACTGGATTGGAGTGCGAGTGAACTGCATATATAGAATTACATAGTGATAAAAGTCACCTAAAGGGTTAACCCACCTTTTGATGGTGCCTATGGTGGGCGTGGCTAGAGTTTTGTGTCCGTTCTTTAGCGTGCGCGCACATATAGCCGTGTGCGCAGCTGAACCGAGCTCGAGGCGTTACAAATGGTATCAGAGCCGACTTTCGACACCGAGTGTGTGCAAGATGTATGGATGAGAGGGAGCGAGGTTGGTACAGGTCGCCCGGATATGGAACTGTAAAACTAGCACAATCAGGGTAGTTCTCTCCACATTGGCTAGAAAGGGATCCTGGATCATGTTGTAAGTCCCCGGCTCAGCGAGAACGCTGAGTTCTTAAGGGGGGGTGTGTGTAACACCCCGTACTTAAGAGTGTATGTATATAATATTATATGAAAATATTATATATATATATATATATATATATATATATATATATATATATATATATATATATATATATATATATAGGGTAAAAGGGATATGAGCAACTTGCTCATTTAGTAAATGAGCAATTGATTATGTGGCATGCATGTGATACATTGAACAACTAATCCTTTTAAAGATTGTCCAATCACATGTATGCCACATCATCAATTGCTTATTTAATAAATGAGCAAGTTGCTCATACCCCTTTTTCCCATATATATATATTGTAACACCCCGCAAAATTGGAAATTACAATTTTGCCCCTGGGTGTTACGCACGTATATTTTGTAATGTATTTCACTACATATTTTGGATTCGTACTATTTATACATTTTCCGTATTGATTTCAGTCAACTAAAATATGATATTTCAATCCCTGGGATTTACGTGCTTTTTACGTGTTTTGATGCACGTGTTTCCACTACTACGTACAATGTTTTCTATAGGTTTAAATTATTTATTTTTATATATTTAAATCTATTTTATAAAACTGAAATTTATTTTCCCCCTATTTTGATTAAAATGCATTTGTCAATTTTTTCTGCACGTATGGTGCACATGCAAATTTTTATTCTCATTTTGCTACTCTCATTTTACTATTTTTAGCATGCATTAGTTTTATTTAGCCCTTCTTTTGATCCATGGACCTATAAACTAAAATGTGGCCCATTAGGAAAGGAGCCCACTAGATAATTAAATAAATTAATTAGTAATGAGCCCATGTAGCAAGCCCACTATTAAAATCACATTTTTAGTTAAACATGTACTAATACATGACAAGTTACAAATATTAGTACACATTTAGAGTTATAGAAATGTGTTCATATTTGTTTGTGCATGTGTGCATGCACACACAAATGTATTTGGACCATTTTGTGGGCTAGGGGGGGCGGTTTTCATGAAGGGAGAGAGAGAAGTGGAGCTTTATGTTCATGAAGAGTGGGGAGATGAAAGGTTGTAAGTTTTAGGAGTTAGGAAAGTGGAGAGTTGTAGAATAAATTTGAAGAGTTATTAGGGAGGGATTTTTGCACTTTAAACCCTTCCAAAATCCTATAAATAGAGCCCCATTTCCTACCTTTATCTTGCACCAAAAACATTATCAAAAGAAAGAAAGGAAAGAAAGAAAAGAAAGAGAGAAGAGAGTTTTGTGCTTGGAGGCCATTGCTAGGAGGAGAAGCCTTACTAGGAGCTAGGAATCTTTGGAGCTAGAAGTGGTGTTCTCTTTTCTTTTCATTGTTCAAGCTTCACAAAAGGTGGGTGTTCTCCTACTTTCTAATTTTTTTTAGAATGTACATGCTAATAAAAGTGAATGAGTAGTTTTGATAAAATAGAATAACTATACTATGATTGTGGTGAGATTAATAGTGAATCGTGCTATGTTGACAAATAGATTAACAATGTGTTAGTGGGTGATCTTATGCTTTTTAATTGTAGAAATTGTATGCTAATTATTTTATATGACTAGTATGAATTGAATGTGATGAGAAATGTGTAGATAAAATCCATGCTAGCAACGATCTTGTTGAGGTTAGTGAATATTTGATTACCATGCTAATTAAAAGGGTTCAACTAAAGAATTAATCATATGAATCATGTTAGAGTGTTTGCAAATTTTATGTTTGTCGAATATGTGATTTTTCTTTTATGAGAAATTGTTAAAGAATGTTATATTTCGACATATACTTTAGAGACATGATGATTAAGAAAGAAAAAAAAAAGAGAAGAATAATTTTTGTTATTACATGTCGACATATGTTGAAAATACAAACTTTTGCATGAAAGAATTTCTTTGAGATATCCATGGTTGATTAAGAGACATGTTTGATTTTTAGCACAAATTTTAATTAGTATAATGATGGATATAAACTAGTTTTAAGAAACATGATTCTTAATTTTCGAGTTTTCAGAAGAAATGCAAATATTTGGAAAGAAAGGAAAAATCTATTTTTGAAAATGAAGATAGATTATAAAAATAAATTTGAATTTACTTGATTATTATTTTTTTGATTTCATCTCAGTCCAAAAGTGATATTTATTCCAATGTCCTAAATAATTGGATTATTGGGTGAACGAGTGTTATTAAAAGAAACCAAATTCAAATTAGTATTAACAAAAATACATTAATACAACTTCTAAACAGAAAATATAATTGGACTTATTGGTTAGCCAGTGAATACTATTTATAAGAGGTTTTGGGTTCGAAACTTGTTGCCACCATTTTATTTTATTTTATTTTTGTTTCTCTCAAAAACTGCTTATTTATGGAAGTTACTGACTTTGGAAAGAAACAAGTATTATTCACTCTTCCTTATTAAGTTGCACAAAGAACTTACTAAGAATGGTTTAATTTCTTATCTTGTATTTTTAAAGTGGCAAATGCACTTTGTTTCCAAAATTATTATTTTGAATAAATAATTCTTTTGAATAAAAGAAAAATATGTAACATGATTATCTCGTTATAAACAATCCCTTTTGTTGAGTAAGAATGCTAAATGAGATTAAAAGTTTGTGTGAATTCATATAAAGTTTGGAAATAAATTATTTATAATTGTTTGACTTGACAAGATCATGTAAATATGTTTATTTGTTGACGAGATCATGTAAATATGCTTGTTTGTAGTCACGAACTTTTATGTGATTAATTTTTCCCAAAAAGAGATTTGGATTTATGCCATAGACTCATGAAAAGAATTGATGTCTTAGAAAGATAGTGAATGAATTGAATGATGCTAACAAGACATACACCAAGTTGTGAATAGTTTGAAGATAAAGAATACTTTGAATTAAGACATGATTATTAAAGGGTATGTGTACCCATGTTTCTTGCACATAAAAGGTTTATGATTTAGAATTAGTAAGACCCGGTTACCGGTAATTTTGAAAGAAAGGTTTTTTGAGACTTGATTTGGAGATAATGCCGTCGGGCGATCTCGTATTTTGTGAATAAATCCGGTATGAGGTAAAACTAATTCTAGGGTAATAACATATTCATGTCTTGAACTAAAAATAATTAGGCACTTAGGTGAAGATGTAATAGACTTGTGCAAACGTAAATGGGTGCTTCTATATAGTCGGCGGTGGATCTCCGTGGCTATAGACCCAGTTGGTGGACTGTGGTTGCCCCATAGGAGATGGACTGTATTTTATCCGGGACTTAGGGTAGTCGACGGATGTTTACCATACTCCAAAGAATATGTATATACCGGGGCTAGAGGGGCATTTACGGGATTATTATCACGATATAATAGCCAGGGAGGCTGGGATCTGTTATTATAGCCAGGGAGGCTGAGATCCGTATCTGTGAAATAACTCTAAAACTTGTTTTATTACTGGGTAGTCTCATGGCGAGGGATCGAACCCTTCAATGTGGAGTACGTAGGCGCTTTTCTTCGGACCTATGTAGTATGGGATGCATAGAATCTGAACAAGTGTGCATTAGTGTCATCATAGTGTAGAATTGTGTGCATTAGGCATTAAGGCATGACATACACTTATATTTAGGATAATCACCTTTGACACGTTATTTATTCATTTCAATTTTATTGTGTCTTCTTAAAGTATGAGATCGTTATACTATTCCCGGCATAGAGAGGATAGCCGTGTATAACATTTCGTCAGTTGTAAATAACTGACGTGCCCACAGATTAACATGCAGGTAAAGGACTAATCAAGGAGTTATAAAGTGGATATGCTGTTGCTATTTGAAAGTTAAAGATGTTGCAAATGATGTTAAAGTTATACAAGTTGTATTTCATTGTTGTAATCTTTTAGTCTTCCGCTGTGTAAAAACCAAATGTAAAGGAACTCTGATGTATTATGAATGAAAAGTTTTAAATTCCTTGTAAAATTGTACGAAGTGAAGTAAAGATCCTGTGAAATCTCGAATTTATCCTTATTTAAAATTCGGGGTGTTACATATACATATATGGGGCCCTTCGGTTGAGCACTACTTTCGTGAGCACTCGCCCTTCCGGTCATTGCATTGATGATCCAAACCGTTCACATTGATCTACACGTTTAAATTAGTCTAAATATATAAAATCAAGTCATTTTGAAATTCATTTTCTCATCTATCATGTCATTACAAAAAAAACGATATTCAGCCATACAATTTTTGTAACACATCAATAAATGAGGAAATGAATTTCAAATGACTTGATTTTACATATTTTAACTAATTTAAACGTGTAGATCAATGTGAACGGTTTGGATCATCCATACGATGGCTAGAAGGGCGAGTGCTCACTGAGTGCTCCCGGAAAGGAGTGCTCAATAGAATATTTTCCTCTATACATACATACATACATACATACATACATATATACATATATATATATATATATATATATATATATATATATATATATATATATATATATATAGTTGAGAGGGTATATATATAATAAAATAGTTGAGAGTGGTTGTTGGCCTATAGGATGTTCTATAGGGTCATGGTTAAATGGATTAATGTGGAAGCCTATAGTGGAGTCTATGGGGCTTAGGCCATTAATTGGGAAAAAGACAAAAATATATGTATGAAGAAGATGTCTGTGCTTGCATGGCGTGGGTGGGTGTGGACTCTTTGTCCCACATCGTTGGATTGGAGTGTGAGTGAAGTGCATATATAGAATTACCAAGTGATAAAGGTCACCTAAAGGGTTCACCAACTTTTTGATGGTGCCTGTGGTGGGCGTGGCTAGAGTTTTGTGTCCGTTCTTTTGTGTGCGCGCATACGTAGCTGTGTGCGCAGCTGAGCCGGACTCGGGGCGTTACAGTTTATTTGACTGATATCCATAACATAGTTGTACAACTATCAAGAAAAACATATCTTGTTTGCAATTTTTCCTTATGGGGATCATATAAATAACATGTGTATGTATATTTAATAAGGTCAGCATATTCATAATATAAACAAATATCTAATGCACGGTGCTAAATGAGTGCGCCTATTGCACTCATATAGGGTACTTCAAGACCCACAATTTATTCATTTTCTTCTTTTGGCCGATACGGATCTTGGTCAACTTCTAGTGACCTTACCAACCATAGGTGTACTGAGTAGATGAAAATCACTCATATTGAATATATTCAGAAGATTTTAGCATATTTGGCTTGTGGTAAAATTTCAGTTTTACTATGCTCGATCTGCAAGCCGAGACAAAATCTCAAATTCTTCTTTAAAATAGCTATTAGCCTTTTCAATCTCTTCAGGAGATCCATTCAATTTTATATCCTTCCCTATACAGATATTTTTCGAGTCTATTTGACCACATTCTTTTGAATTTTTTTAGTCCATATAGGGGCTCGTTTTAATCTAATACCGTGCGTATTTCTAGGTTTAAATCCTTCAGGGATTTTCATCTATATCTTACTGTCTAGGTTACCATATAGGTATGCTGTCATCACATCCATGAATCTCATATCGAGTTTTTCATAAACATCGACACTTATCTAAGTGTGATGATGTCCATGACCAGGTAATATGTTTCTTCATAATATATTCCTGGTCTTTGTGAGAATCCTTAATCAACTAACCGTGCTTTATACCGTTGGATCTCATTCTTTCATTTATTTTCTTACAAACACCCATTTAAAACCTACAGGGTTTATTCCTCTTAGGGTTTGTAATAAGGACCAAACACTCCACGTTGTGCGAGAGAATCTAGTTCCGCTTGAATAACATCCTTCCATTTTGGTCAATCTTGTCTCTTTCAACATTCAATGATTGTTCTTGGTTTAGTGTTATCCTCATTTTCATCACCACTTTTAATCTCATTTGCTATTGCATATAAGAAATTTTCATCCATGACAAGTTCATTTCCATTTCAAGTTTCTCCTGAGTATGTGTGAAACACAGATTTCTCATTATTGTTGGGTACCGGTACCGCTTTCTCAGTCTCTTCTAGAATTTTAAGTATATCCTCGACCGGAGGGATATGCTTTATTTTGGAGAAATTAAATTTTTAGTTCAAGATATCTTCCAGACCGTCATGAATTCTCTACATAAGATGTTACTTCAGGATTTTCTTCTTTAGGAAAATCATGAACTTTCTCTACAGGAGATGCTACTTCAGGAGTTGCTTCTTTAGGAGCTACTTCTTCAAGAGCATTATGAACTTTCTCTACAAGAGATGCTAATTCAGGGGTTGCTTCTTTAGGAGCATTATGAACTTTCTCTACAGGAGATGCTACTTCAGAAGCTGCTTCTTCAGGAGCATTATTAACTTCTCTACAGGAGATGCTACTTCAGGAGCTGCTTCTTCAGGACCATTATGAACTTTCTCTACAGGAGATGCTACTTCAGGAATAGTTGCTTCTTCAGGAGCACTAGGATGTGTTATTCAATCTCCTCTTCAAGAGAGCTGAAAACTTTAGAATCTTTTAAGTCTTCCACATTTTTTGAGGTGGAGTTGTTTCATTTGGTTTGGGTATTTTGATAATTCACGACGTTCATCTGGAACGAGGCATTTATCTTCCTTTTTATCTCCCCCTAACTATGGGAATATTGTCTAATCGAAATAATATCATTATGTTCTAAATGAAGCATACTAGAAAAATGAGTTCTAATTAAAGCATCAAGTAATACCATAAAGTGTCTAAACATGCAATATGTAATCAGTATGAGTAAATAAAAATAATTACATTGATAAATTCTAACAAAATGTTGTTCCCAAATCATAATTGTTAAAACATAGTTTGAAAAATACTAACATGTCTCAATGTCAAGTAATGCAATGTTAAATGAAAATATGCTACTGATATTCCCCCCAAAATTCTGCAGATGTCAAGTTTTTGTTTTCTTATTTCTCAATATCCTAGTCAAGGAAGTCATCATTGTCTATGTCAAGGGTAGCATTTACTGCAATCTTTTGAATTTTCTGATATGTGGCCACTGCTTTTGTTGATGCACGACGGGTGAGGGACCAATGACCTTCATGCCCACACTTGGTCCTCAATCACTTGAAGGGGCTGAAGTTGTCCTTGATTAGGAGTGAACTACTGGCTCAAAATGGTAGGTGACTCAACTAGCCCAATGTGAGTGAAGTAGATCCATAATGTTAAGCTGGAGAATTTCTCTAGAATGAACTTCTGGTTCCCTATACTATGGGTTACACAAAGGTATTAATTATTTTCCTTACTCAAGTTTTCAATATGATACCTGTTTGCCCTTATGTCCTTAAAACTCAGTAGATTTCTTCTGAAATTTTTGGAGTATAAGGCATTTTGAATAAGCTGCTGGCTCATAGTAGATGTGTTCCATTGGGTAAAATTAAATGTACTCTACCGGAGCCTTCATTAATGTGAGCGAAACCAGCTATCGTGGATACTATGTTCGAACTAGAAATAATATTGGGGAAAAAATCATTTTTTTAGGATGGTGTGAGTAGTAGCACTGTCAACTCTATCTAGTGTTTTCATGTGTTCCATGTCGTAGAGATACAATATTTGATCAGTTTATCAAAAATTCTAGACATTTATAGAAAGAAGAAAAAATCCTTCCAAATAGTCATACACTTTAGCATAAATCTATCCTTAAAACATATTTTACAAATGATCAATGTTTCATTTAATCTATAAATATTATGGACTTTATGACAAAAGATATCTTCATGTGAAAATATGAATGGCAAAAATATTAATTGCAGAGATTTAATGGCAAAATATACTGTTATGTGAGAACATGAATTATTGGAACAATACAAAATTATGAATAACATGGTCTTAATAGCATAATGAACATGATTGATGTCATATAAGTTCACTTTAGTAGGAATATTTGCAAAAATATTAATTATAGGGACCGCATTGCATAATATTCTTGAAAACAAATTTGGAGAGAATAATTATTATTTCTTCATATCTTATTCTTTACTGTATACATCTATATATAAGGATTACATTCTTAGAGGAGAAGAAAGGAGATTGAGAAGAGATTGAGGGGTGAGAGATTTGGGGAATCTGTTTCCTATAGATTAGGAAACAGAATATACATATTAGTACTTACAACACTCCCCCTCAAGTTGGTGCATAGATATTGAACATGCCCAACTTGTCAACAAATTTCAAGAAGAGCCGACTCGAAACTGCCTTGGTCAGGATATCTGCGAGCTGATCTTCTGACTTCACTTCAGATATCTCAATGACTTTCTCATCCAATTTCTCCTGAATGAAGAATCTATCTACCTCTACATGTTTCTTCCTATCATGTTGAACTGGATTGGCGACAATATCATAAGCTGCTTGACTGTCACAATACACCTTCATAGGTTCATTCGGACCACAGCTTAAGTCTTGCAACAAGAGTTTCAGCCATAAAGCTTCCGATATACATAGAGCTACTCTGCGATACTCAGTCTCTGTATTAGAGCGTGCAACCACATTTTGCTTCTTACTTCTCCATGTAACTAGATTTCCACCAACAAATGTGAAATATCCTGAAGTGGAGCGTCTATCAATTATAGATCCTGCCCAATCAGCATCAGTATATGCCTCAACCTTCAAGTGACCATGTTTCACAAATAGGACGCCCTTTTCTGGAGCAGACTTAATATATCTCAGAACTCTCATCACTGTATCCATGTGGTGTTCCTGAGGTGTATGCATAAACTGACTTACCACACTTAAAGCATATGATAAATCTGGCCGTGTATGAGCAAGATACATCAGTCCAACCAATCTTTGATATTTTTTCTTATCACAAGGCACATGATCAGACTCGTTGCAAAGTTTCAGTCCTTCTTCTAATAGTGTACAAATCGGCTGACAAACAGACATTCCAGTTTTCTTCAATAAATCGAGAGCATACTTTCTTTGAGACAGAAATATACCATTTCTTGAGCGAGAAACTTCAATACCAAGGAAATATCTCAAAGAGCCAAGATCCTTCATTTCGAACTCTTGTGACAAGTAGCTCTTCAATGCCATTCTCTCCTCAGGATCATTCCCAGTTACTATCATGTCATCCACATATATAATGAGAGCAGTAATCTTACCTTCTTTTCTTTTCAGGAATAGGATATGATCTGAATTACTCTGACAATATCCGAATGTCCTCATTGATTTTGTAAACCTCCCAAACCAAGCTCTTGGCAATTGTTTGAGACCATATAGCGCCTTCCTCAACCGACACACTTTATTACTGTGTTGGACTGGTTTATTTGATCCTGGCGGTAGATCTATATAAACCTCTTCTGTCAATTCCCCATGCAGAAATGCATTCTTCACAACAAATTGCTCCAACGACCAGTCAAGATTTGCAGCAAGTAACAGTAGAACTCGAACAGTGTTGAACTTTGCCACAGGTGCAAATGTTTCGTCATAATCAATTCCATAAGTTTGAGTGTACCCTTTGGCAACCAGCCTTGCCTTGTACCACTCTATCGAACCATCTGACTTATATTTCACTGTATAAATCCATATGCATCCTACCGGCTTCTTCCCTGTTGGCAGTTCGACTATCTCCCAAGTCTCATTCTTCTTCAAGGACTTCATTTCCTCATCCATAGCTGCTTTCCACCTTGGATCGCCAAGGCTTCCTGCACACTGTTAGGAACAGATACAACAGATAATTGATTCACAAATGACTTATTTGATTCAGACAATCAGTGAGTGGACACATAATGACTCATGGGATACTTGACTTTACTGGTGGGATTAGGCTCATAAGTGGGTTTTGGGATACCTCTAGTAGTACGGTTTGGGAGTTCTCTTCTTGGAGTTTCGGACAGTGATGACGATTGGTTTTGGAGTTCTGTTGGGAGTAGAGATAGATCTGATGGTACTGGTGGTGGAGATGGTTCAGATGGTGCTGGTGGTGGAGATGGCTCATCTTCATGGAGGTTCGGCACTGACTGCAGTTCTTCGTGGAAATTTTCTTCCTCAACCAAGTCTTCATTCGAGTGATCGTCACTACTTACATCCTAATTTTCTCCCCTTATATCTGATAGTTCAGTTTGAATAGTAACCACTTCATCATAGGCAAGAGTTTGAACTTCACTTCGGTACTCCCCCTGAAGTTCAACCTCAAAGAAAAATATATCTCATCTTCATGGAACACAACATCCATAGTCACAAACATCTTTCGAGTTGGTGGGTGATAGCACCGATACCCTTTCTTATTCTGTGCATATCCCACGAAAACAAAGCGGACAACTCGAGGAGTTAACTTATTGCGTTCATGTTGATGAAGATGAACAAATGCAACACACCCAAACACACGAGGTGGTAAGTTGACGACTTTTGGTACATTCACAACTTCAGTTAATGCTTGAAATGGTGTGAGGAAGTTCAGGATATTACAGGGAACTCGGTTGATTAAGTATGCAGCAGAAGAAAGGGCTTCTCCCCAATAAATGAGTGGCATATTTCCATGGATGAGTGAAGCACGGACCACTTCGAGTAAGTGTCTATTTTTTCTTTCTGCAATCCCATTCTGTTGAGGTGTATACGAGCATGTAGTCTGGTGAATAATTCTGTGTTCCACCAAATATTGTTACAGATTTGAACTCAGGTACTCTCCGCCATTATCACTCCTAAGAACTTGAATCTGTGATTTATACTGAATCATAACATGCTTGTGAAATTTCTGAAATAAACCACTAACTTTACTTTTCAACTTCATCAAACAAATCCAGGTCATATGGGTACGGTCATCAATAAAAGTGACAAACCATTTGGCTCCTCTAAATGTAGTGGTTTTGGATAGTCCCCAAATATCAGAATGAATAATCATAAAAAGAAGGGAGCTTCTACGTGGACTTGGAGGAAAAGAGACACGATGACCTTTTACGAGTTCACACACATCACACCGAAAGGCAGATATATCCAACTTCAAAAATAAACTTAAATAATTTCTTCAAATAACCAAAAGAAGCATGCCCTAGACGTCGATGCCATAGCCAAATATCTGATTTCTTCTTCTCATCTTCAGATCCTTCCACACTTAGAGCTTGAGCCAACTTGCTCGAACATTCAGATTCTAAATTCAGGTAATAGAGCTTCCAGTGTCTAACCCCATAACCAATCGTCTTGCGAGTCCGAATATCCTTAAACACACAATGTGAAGGCCAAAAAACTACAATACAATGTAAGGCAGTGGTTATTTGAGCAACAGATAATAGGTTAAAACTCAAGGATGGCACAACTAGGGCAGTATCTAAAGTTAGGTTATTTGTGAGATGTATGGTACCCTCGCCAGTAATAGTGGCAGGATCACCAATGGCAGTGGACACAGTTGATTTGGTGGATGGTTGAAGATTTTGAACTTATCTAGAATCAAAAGTCATATAGTCGGTAGCACCCGAATTAATTATCCATGCATTGTTCATAACAGAGGCAGAAATATTAAATACCTTACCTTCATTACCTACAGTGTAACTAATACAGAGGCAAGTCCAATACTATTCTCAGCTCCATCAGTTTGTCCCATGGTAGCGGCACAAGAAAACAACGGATCTGATCTTCAACAACAAATAGCCAATGACACAACTTGGCCAAGAACAGCTCCAAATCTTCAACAAACTGCAAATTAATGATAATTTGATCTTCAACACACTAGATCTTCAAAATCAACAAAACAACGGATTTGGATCGAATAACAACAAACAGATCTTGATCTGATCTGGTGAATACTCAGATATGACTTTAAAATAAAACAGATCTGATCCGACTTCAGGATCGGGGCGTCAATGATGCCAGAGAGGGTGTTTGGTTGTAGAGGGAGGACAACGATGGCAGTAGCAACGGCCGAGGGGCGGCAGCGTCGACGCCGGCGACCGGAGGAGATGGCATCAGCAGCGAGGTCGAGCGGCTCGGGGTGAGGAACGGCAACAACAACACCGGTTGATGGGTTTCTTGGTGGGCTATCGATCGATTAGAGGAGGAGGATAGGGGGTTCAGGTTTGGGTGGTTCACGCGGCGGTAGATCGACGCAGGGCGGCGGAAGGCATCAACGATAATGGGGCTTGCTGGTGTCGACAGGAAGAGGGAAAGGTCGGGTTCTGGTGGCTATTCGATGGGGGGGTGGTTCGATGGGAAAGGGCTCGTCGGAGATCGGCGGAGAATGGTCGGGAAGTTCGGGGATGTCGGTGTTCGTTCGGGATCGGGTCGGGATGGAGAAGTCAGATTCGATTACCTCTTCTCTTCTTCTTCAGGTAGTCTAGATCTGGTTAGGCTCTGATACCATCTTGAAAACGAATTTGGGGAGAATAATTATTATTTCTTCATATCTTATTCTTTATTGTATACATCTATATATAAGGATTACATTCTTGGATGAGAAGAAAGGAGACTGAGAAGAGATTGAAGGGTGAGAGATTTGGGGAATCTGTTTCCTATAGATTAGGAAACATAATATACATATTAGTACTTACTACATTTCCACAAATATGAATATAAAAAAAATTCAAAATTAGAATTAAATCTTAAATCCGAAGTCGGATCAGATTTCGGGTGTGCTAAGAATATGAAAATATAAAGTGGCAAAGGTTCTGCAAATATCCCAAGTCTCTTTAATGCAATTTTAGTTTTCTCTACGCTATATCTACAGGTATATATTGTTGGAAATATTTTTGGCATATTTTTCGGGACGGATTCCGCTGGGCTCCGGCCACCAGCGGCGCCGAAAAGTGATTGGATTACATTCCTCTCGTCGAGTATTATTCCATAATGTACTCATTTACCAAAAACGGATTCCCTATGAATGAGAAATGTTGGACCAAAGTTGGGTACTCGAAATGTACTAACTTGAAAATTTAGAGAAAATGGATAGTCCCACATCGGAAGTTGGGAAAGATTTCTCTAGTATATAAGCTAAAGAAATGGACTAAAGGGTGTAGCCCTGGGGTTACCACTAACGTGTAGTTACAAACACACACACGCGCCCGGCTCGGCCTCGGCTTCGGCTTCGGCTCGGTTTGGTTTAGTTCGGTTTGGTCTGGCCTATATTTTTTTTTTGCCCCGCTCCAATTTTTTTGCTGGATCTATTTTTTGAGGTGTTTGAAATTCTGTAACTGGTGCCATTATTCTGTAACAGCAGAATAATGGATCCATCAGTTACGTTTTTGGAACCATTACTCTGCTGTTACAGAGTAATGGATCCATGATCCATCAGTTACGCCCTCATCACCTATAAGACTCTGCAATTTTGTCTGCAAGAGATACAGGTTTTTGAACTTGATAATCTTCTTCTTCTTCTTCTTCTTCTTCTTCTTCTTCTTCTTCTGAGTCTAAAAGTACAACACAGCTACTGGTTCGCTGATATCTCTGAAGCTAGGGTGCTGCTCTTCAGGGAAAGGTAATACAGTTGTATTCTGAGAGGCAATTCGTCACCTACCGTCACACTATGGGGCGAGTTTTGTTTTAACAGAGATCTTAATCTCGACTCTGTATTGAAGTGTCTGGTTTGTTATTTTATTCCTGTACTTGTAGTTCTTCATAAACATTGTTAGGAATTTTCTATTTTATGATATTCGAGTTCTAACATATACGAGAATGATATCTTTAGACTAATCTTAATCCAACCAAAGACTATATTAATCTGCACAGCTATCTTTAGAAATATCATACTCAATTCACAAAAACTGCTCACAAGGAGTGATCTACGTGCTTTTCAATTGGTTCACCTATCTGCAACTTTTTCATTCCGAGTATTAGTCACTCTCTGACATTAAGCAGGGTATAGTTGCTTTTACATTTGATGAGCAGGATGTTCCAGAGAGGGACGTACAGCTTAATTAAGAACCTAGAATCTCTTGGTAAAGGCATATTGAATGAGTTGTTAGAGATGAACATTTATATCTAAGGGTTCAGATCATTTGTTATATTACTATGGTGACTAAAACTTGTTATGATCTCCATTTCTTTTTGTAACTAGAACTTATTAATCATGAAATTAAGATACCAGATAGGTTTAGAGTTAGAATATGAATAAAATAATCGTGTGACTCCTGAAGCTCTTTTTAGATCTGTTCATCTAGAGTCATTTTGATTTAAAATTCTCATCCAATATCTTTCATTAATTTGGACAACTGCAACTAGCCATCAACATGTCGAAATGGTTTATATCTTAGAACAAGAACAAATTTTTTTTGTTTTGTTTTTGCCAATCAACAATAACTATTTATTTGGTATGGATTTGCATAGATACACAAGTGTGTAAAGAAACTCCGATAGTGCTTAGCACTAGCCCAAGACCGTAATATCCGAGAAACCCGAGTGAAACCAAGAGAAGAAACCCTCTAAGTATGAAGAATGATATGGAAGAATACTTAGAAAATACTTGAAAGATTTTTAGAGAGAATTAGAGAACTTATGAAGAACACTCTTTCTTTAACTTGCTTTTTATTTATTTGTTCAACTTGTTTACAAATGGGAGAGAAAGGAGCTATTTATAGGCTCCAAGATTACAAAATATCTTACAAGTCTTCTAGAACTCTCTACCATAATATCTAGATTTTATGTCTTACAATTCCTAGAATTTTCTACACAAATCTTTAGATAATTATTTTATAGAATTCTCTAGAACATATAGAGGAGGTGATAATATTTTATGATGTTTCTAGAGAAACTCTAGAACTTGGGCTTAATTTTGGGTTTGGATTATGAACCCATAATTAAGCTTAACTCAAAATCAAGTTTAATTTCAATACTCTCCCTTAAACTTGATTTTGTCAACCATACCGAGCTTCGAGCGAAGTAGCTCGAATTTACCTTTTGGTAATGACTTTGTGAAGATATCTGCAACGTTGTCATCACTTCGAACTTCCAAAGCTTCAATTGTTCCATCAAGCACCTTCTCCCTTATGAAGTGATGCTCTAACTCGATATGTTTCGTCCTTGCATGAAACACCGGATTATTAGCCAACTTGATAGCACTTTGATTATCTCCATAAATTGCAACCGACTTATTGATTGGCTCGAACAAATCTTCAAGGAGTCTTCGAAGCCATGTACACTCTTGAGCTGCGAGTGTTGAAGCTTTATACTCTGCTTCAGTGGTAAACAATGACACCGTTCCTTGTTTCTTGCTACACCACGACACGCTTGTGTCTCCACATAAAAACACATAACCTGATGTTGATTTTCGATCATCTAGATCTCCACCAAAGTCAGCATCGGTGAAACCATAAAGAGAAACCTTAGCATTGTACTTGTACACCAAACCCATGCCAAGAGTTGTCTTCACATACTTCAAGACCTTCTTTGCTGCTTCTAAATGTGGTTTCCTTGGTTCTTGCATAAAATGGCTTATGAGACCTACCGCGAAGGCAATGTCAGGTCTTGTAATGGTTAAATATAGAATACTTCCCACAAGAGAGCGATAAGGTCGAGGATCGGGTAGCAAGGACCCTTCATCGCTCTTAAGCCTTATGTTCACATCCATCGGAGTAGTACGTGTCTTTCCTTCGTGTACCCTGAACTTCTCAACAATCCTTTTTGCATAGCTTTGTTGACCGATGAAGATTCCATCCTTTACCCTTTCAACCTCCAAACCAAGAAAGTTATTCAACTCACCTAACTTCTTCATCTCAAACCTCACCGACATATCCTCTTGTAGACGAGCAATTTCAGCATCATCGTTCCCGGTGATTATCATATCATCCGCGTAAAGAAGAACTACCACGTGAACTCCTCCATTCTTCTTGAAGAATAGACTTGGATCCGAATTTGATGGTACATAACCGCAAAACTGAAGGAATTGAGCAAGTTTTCCATACCATGCTCGAGGAGCTTGTTTTAACCCATACAAAGCCTTCTTAAGCTTACACACATAATCAGGATGCTCTCATGATTTGAAACCAAGTAGTTGCTCCATGAAGATACTCTTATCAAGCTCACCGTATAGAAATGCATTCTTCACATCTAGTTGCCATAACTTCCAACCAAAGCTTGCGGCTAAAGATAGAAGTAAACGTACCGTAGTCATCTTAGCCACAGGACTGAAAGTCTCATCATAATCTTCTCTATACTTCTGAGAGAACCTCCGAGCAACCAACCTTGCTTTAAATCTATCAATGCTTCCATCCGCTTTCCGCTTAATTCGATACACCCATTTACATGAAACGGGTTGAACATCCTTGGTTTTCGGAACCAAATCCCAAGTTTCATTCTTTATAAGGGCATTCATCTCCTCTTCCATTGCGGTCTCCCATTCTTGAACACCTTTAGCTTCATTATAAGATGATGGCTCTTCTTCATCTAATGGAGCGGCAAAGTAACATAAGTAGTGACAAACCTTTCATCTCTGAACCGGGCAGGCTTAACAATGTTCCTTTTAGGCCTTTGATTAGCCATGGAACCATGATCTTCATCATCATCTTCCGCTTGATTAGTGCTCCCCCTTTCACCTTGCGTCTCTTTTTCAAGACTTCCGCTCTCACTTGGCATTTGAGGAATTGGTTCATCAACCTTGAAGGAATCTCCACCTTCTTGTTCGACCAAGACTTGAGGTTGTCCATAATATGAGGAAACTTCGTCAAAAACAACATCACGAGACACGACGTACCTATGTGTCTCAAGATCCATGCACCTCCACCCTTTTCTTTGTTCATCATAACCGACAAATATGCATTTCTTCGCCTTTGCCTCCAACTTTGTTCTCTGAGAGTCGAACACATGGACGTAGCAGATTGATCCAAATATCCTGAGATGTTTCACCGTTGGCTTCTTCCCATGAACCATCTCATAAGGAGACTTCATGTTATTCGGACTTAGTGGCATTCGATTGATGACATATGCTGCACATCTCATGCCTTCCGCCCATAAGGCTTTAGGCAAATTCTTGTCATGTAGCCAGCTTCTACACGTTTCGCTTAGATGTCGGATCTTCCTTTCTGCTACTCCATTTTGTTGAGGTGTATAGGGCATGTAAATTCTCTCTTGATACCATTCTCTTGACAAAAAGAGAGGAACTCCTTTGACATAAACTCTCCTCCATTATCCGTCCTTAGGGTCTTGATCTTCCGACCTAACTCGCCTTCCACGGTAACCTTGAATTCTTGAAATCTTGAAAATACTTCTGATTTTTCCTTCACAAAGTATACCCAGGTGTACCGTGAGAAATCATCAACGAACAACAACATGTAACGAAACCCAGAATAGGAGGGTGTTCTTGTTGGACCCATCAAATCGCTATGGATCCTTTCCAACGGAGCGCTGCATCGTGAAGTGGAGTTGTCAAATGGAAGCCTATGTGATTCTCCATATTGAAAACCTTCACAAAGTTCTCCTTCATCTTGAATCTTCAACCTTGGGAGCTCATTAACCAAATCCTTATTTACCATAACTTTGAGCTTAGTCATATTTATATGACCAAGTCTAGCATGCCATATAAAGACATTATCATTGGTGCTCATCTTCTCAACATATGAGTTGGAGGCAGATAAAACATATAGATCTTTAACTCGTGCTCCGGTGTGAACCACATCCGCCTTTAACTCTTTAATATTCTTTAAGAATTTGATGTCACTTGGGCCAAATAAAACGTAGTTACCTGAGTCCACCACATTTACCACAGAGAGAAGATTCTTCCTTACTCCAGGAACATGATATACATTCTTGAGAGTTATTGGGCTTCCATCATCTCCTTTAATGACAACAGTCCCTTCCTTCTCAACGCAGTGGATTGAATTATCCGCGGTAATGATGGCTTCTTTCCCGTCATGACACTGAAGACTAGAAAATAATTTCTCGTCTCCGGTAATATGATGGCTACAACCAGAATCCACAATCCAATCATTTCCAAGATTTTTAGTTGTGGATGTACCTAAAGATGCAGCCTCCACCGTGAAACATTTTCCCCATTCTTCATCTTCAGTGTGACCCTTTGATTCCGCCATATTTGTTTCTTTCAACTTAACTCGGCAATCCTTTTTGAAGTGCCCAAGTTTCCCACACCGGTAGCACTTGAATCGCTTCTTGTCTCCCATAGAAGATCTTTCTCGTCCATCATTATTTTTTGTATCACTATCCTTGAACTTAGCTCTAAAACTTTGTTGCCTCCGAGCTACAAACGCGCTCCCCGAGTCATCATTGACTTTAACTCCCGCCATTTGCATGGCTAGTGATTCTTGCGAAGCTAGTAGATTTTCGAACTCCTCCAAGGAATGTTGTGTAGCCCATCCTTGAACTGAAGTAACAAACGGTGTATATTCGGGTCGTAAACCACGAATAATAGACCGCTTCATCCGAGCTTCTGAAATCGACTCCTCCGGATTAAGAGTATTAATCTCTGAGCAAAGGTTTTTTACCTTGATAAAGAACTCTGAGATTGAAGACTCCCCCTGCTTCGCATTCGCCAACTCGTTCTCTAATAATTGTAGCCGAGCCTCGTTCTTCTTGTTGAACAATTGATCTAACGCTTGCCAAATCGAACTAGCGGATGTACACCTTGAGACATGCTTAAATACTCCCGAGGATATTGTCCTCTTCAAAGCAAACTCCGCCTTGGCATTTTTCCGTGTCCACACCTTTGTCGCTTCCGCTGTTGCAGCATCTGCCCTTGGTGGTGTTGTGCTACTACCGCCGACGACATCCCATAAGTCCTCACTAACCAAGTATGACTCCATACATGACTTCCATAACCGGTAGTTAGATTGGTTTAAGATCTTCATTCCCAATCCAATGACACGACCCATTGATTCCATACTTAGAATAAACCGAGCTCTCTTAAACCTCGATCTTGATGAGCACAAGATTAGAATGGCTCTGATACCATGTAAAGAAACTCCTATAGTGCTTAGCACTAGCCCAAGACCGTAATACCCGAGAAACCCGAGTGAAACCAAGAGAAGAAACCCTCTAAGTATGAAGAATGATATGGAAGAATACTTAGAAAATACTTGAAAGATTTTTAGAGAGAATTAGAGAACTTATGAAGAACACTCTTTCTTTAACTTGCTTTTTATTTATTTGTGCAACTTGTTTACAAATGGGAGAGGAATGAACTATTTATAGGCTCCAAGATTACAAAATATCTTACAAGTCTTCTAGAACTCTCTCTCATAATATCTAGATTTTATGTCTTACAATTCCTAGAATTTTCTACACAAATCTTTAGATAATTATTTTATAGAATTCTCTAGAACATATAGAGGAGGTGATAATATTTTATGATGTTTCTAGAGAATCTCTAGAACTTGGGCTTAATTTTAGGTTTGGATTATGAACCCATAATTAAGCTTAACTCAAAATCAAGTTTAATTTCAATAAAGTGTACACATTTGCTATAATAAATTGGAATAGAAATCTGAACCCAAAGACAGTGATTCAAATGATAAACATGGGACAAAAATCAAGAGGACTCAATATGGCGGAAAGCTAATTATGAAGAAATAAAAGTCACGGGTTTAAGAAATATCTTGAACAATATTGCTGAAGACCTAGGTTCATCCACTGTCTATATATGTCTTCGTATATAAAAAAAATGTTAAAAAGAACGTATGTCATGTATACATCGAGAAAATAGCTACTTAAGGGATTAATGTAGCTGGTGCAATATTTTTTTTAAATAAAACCTATTATATTCTATTACTTAGTTTCATTAGACAGAAACCAAATCAAGGAATAAGGTTGTAGGACAAAATTGAATTAGAATAGAGAAGTAGTAAATCGTTTTACATGTTAATAAATAGATTTAGAAGTCATTCAGGTCGTAATCTTAAATATGAAGAAATGATTCACTGAAATAATGAAACAATTAAACACCTAAAAACATGTTGTCAGCAAAAGGCAACATGTTGTCTTTTACCACAAAAAAAAAAGAAAAGAAAAGGAATACAATATTAAACTAATCAACCTGTAAATATCTAATTTCAGCTTAAGAACCACATAAGCATCGTAACCAAGTCATCAATTTGTTCAAAATTAGGGGAAATATCTCTAATATTATAATGGAAGAAGACCTTAGTGTCATTTGTAAATCTACCAATTCTAAATCTACCAACACGCGTGACGCATGTGATTGTATAAATTACGTGGCCCAATCAGGGCCATCAGATCTCCTCAGATTCCGCTCTCCTGTGATCATTAGGTCAATAAGTCCAACGGGCTTCTGCCCACTCAGGCCCACAGGCAAACGGGTTCGACCCGGCCCGTTAGGGTCCCATACCCGTTTACCCATGCCTATAAATATCAGGCCCCCTCCTCACTTTCAAAGGTAATCAATCTTTCTCCACCTGAATCCTAGCTACTGTTGCTTTCTCAGTGACAGACTACATCGTCAGAGTGCCTGTCTCCGGGAACTCTCATGGGGTCTCTAGGCATTGTGCAGATCCGAAAATCCGAGCCGAGCTCCCAACATCCTAGCCGAGCTACTCCCGAGCCTCAACCTATCTCTTGCTACTCCCGAGCCGGTCCTACAACCGTGGGTCAGATTAACGTCAGTGTCATGCCTTCCGCTTCACAAATTACAAGAACTCACACCTGTTGCCCCCACACCCAGAGAAACTAGCAGCATCAGCACGTACATAACTAATATGAAGAAGATTTCAGGTTTGAATCATCACTATGTCAAATTTTTTTTTATTAAGACGTGCACCGCACGTATAAATTACCATTGACATTTAATTGCAGATGCATACAATATTAAACTAACTATTTTTTTTTCAACACTTTATGAATACGTCTGCACATTTAATTATAAAGTTAATTAGTCACACTTAACTGCACTTGCATACAATATTAAACTAACTATTTTTTTTATCAATACTTCATGAATACGTCTGCACATTTAATTATAAAATTAGTTAGTCACGAACAACTAGCATAAAAATTAGTAGGTGATATGGATCGGATGACGTGGCCCCTTCTGGACCACAGGATCCCCTCAGAATATGTGCATCTCTAGATCATCCAGATCCGTCACGTCAGCACCGGAAAACCGCCCGGGCCTCTGCCACGTCAGCCTGAAAACCGTCCGGGCCTCTGCCACGTCAGCCCGAAAAATGTCCGGACCTCTGCCACGTCAACCGTATACCGCCCGGGTTTCCATCGCTTCAACTCCACGGGCAACCGGGTCCAGACCCAGCTCCAAACGGGTCCAGACCCGGTTGGGTTCTCCTATAAATACCAGACCCCTACCCCTTGATCCAGGTAATCAATCTTTTCCCACTCAAATCCTAGTTACTGTTACTCTCTCACAGTAACTGACTAGATCGTCGGAGGGTCTGCCACCGGGACCAACCCCGGTGTTCTTAGACCGTCTGTAGGTACACGAGACCTCGGATCCGAGCCGAGCATCCAGCCTCCACCTCACTACCGCCTACTTCCGTACCGTTCGCCCGGCTGAGGGTCCGCAGCATAGGAGCATCCTCCACCAATACAAATCGAGTAAGAACTCACACCTGGTGCATCCACACGCTCCCCAAAAATAAACCGCATCAGGTTGGCACCGTCTGTGGGAAGCCTCTATTGCAGATGCCGGCCCGAGCTCAGCCGTTAACGGTACCCCGTCAACCCGAGCTCACATGACGCCCAAAGCCACGAGAGCCGTTACCTCAGCGCGTCGGCAGGACGTGCCTCCACAGGGCGTCGGCACCGACGCTCAGGATCCAACAACCCGGGGGTCAGTCACAGACTCCAACCGGGTGCCTCCCGACAAGTCCAGCCTGACCTGCGGGGGGTGATCCAGAACTGACAGGCCAGCCGGTCTAGGGGAGGGGTCGTTTCCAACTCAGCCCCGAATCATCCCAAACCTCCGTCCCAAGGGCGAGGGCCTGCACTCAGCCGCGTCGGCCGGCGCCCACCGGCTCAGCAAAATCGAGCCGAGCGAGCCCCAGTCACCCACCAGGAGTTTCAAGACTTCCGAAAAGAGATCATGGAGGCCATCCGGGGACCCCCCATCGATGGCAGCATCCGTCGCTCTCACTCCCGCTCAGGAGCCGAGGCCAATGTGTCCCGCATCCCAACCGTCCAGCCGGAGTATGACGACGACATCTTGAAGCGCCTCCAGGAAATAGAGGACCGCCTCGACCACTTCGGGGACGGCGGACCGAGGCCGGCTCAGGGATACAGGCCCATCCGACCTCCTTTTTCCACCGCCATCTTGCGGGCGGAAATACCCCGGAACTTTTTCCCACCTCAATTTGAGACTTACGACGGGGAGGGCGATCCTGCTGATCACATGGAGGGATTCAAAACCCTCATGATGATTCACAGCGCATCGGATCCCCTCCTGTGCCGCGTCTTCCTTGCCACCCTCCGGGGTCCGGCTCGGGAGTGGTTCTCGAAGCTCACCCCCGGATCCATCCACTCCTTCAACCAATTGGAGGGCAACTTCCTCGCCCACTTTGTGACAAGCCGAAAGGCCGAAAGGACAAGTGCGTCCCTACTTGGCCTCCGGCAGAAGGAAGGAGAGTCGCTCCGGGTGTTCGTCCGAAGATTCACCACTAAGGCCAGATCGGTCTCCTCCCTCGACCCAGTAGTCGCCTCGGCAGCATTCCAGCACAACGTCCATCACGGACAGCTGAAGGCCTCTCTAGCGAAGAGGCCCCCGATAGATTTCCCCGACCTCCTCAATAGGGTCGAAAAGTACATCCGGACCGAAGAGGCCCTGAATCCAGAGGACTTGAAAGAAGTTCCCGGGAAGGGGAAGTGCAAGGCCGACGAGGTCGAGCCAGCGAAGAAAGCTCCGAGAGATGGGGGCGCCACGAAGAAGGTTCCGCCCCCGCTTCGAGAGATACACTCCGCTGACGCAGAACGTGTCGACAATCCTCTTAGCGATTGAAGACAGCGACCTCGTGCAGTTCCCCCCTCGACCGTCCAACAACACCAGCAAGAAGAGGGATCAGCGGTTCTACTGCCGCTTCCACCGGGACAACGGGCACGATACAGATCATTACCGTGTCCTGAAGGAAGAAATCGAGGCCCTCATCCAACGAGGGTACCTTTGGGAATTCAAAAGAGAAGGCGCCCGGGAACAGAGGGATACCAGAAACATGAGGGATTCCCCTCCTCCTCGAGCACCCCGGCAGCGCCCCGAGCAGGATCCGGAGCCCGAGGAGCCCAAGGGTCAGGCAATCTTGCATTGCGTCCACGGAGGGCCCATGGGAGGGGAATCCAACACTTCCCGTAAGGCATTCGTCCGGGATGTCAATACCGTCCAGGGCCCTCTCTCCCCCCAGGTCCAGCAACTTCCTGTCTCCTACTCAGGGGAGGATCTGGAGGGAGTCCGGTTCCCTCATTGTGACGCACTCGTCATCAGCCTCTGCATGGCGAACTTCGAAGCCCGGCGAATCCTCATAGACAACGGGAGATCAGTCAACATCTTGTTCCTGGAAGCATTCGAGAACTTGAAGCTCTCCCGTGAGAAGCTAAAGCCAGCCGGATATACCTTGCACGGATTTTCTGGTGTCCCAGTGACAATAGAGGGGATCGTCACCCTAGACGTCACGGCGGGTACAACCCCGAACAGAAGGATCGAGTCCATGGAATTCATGGTTGTGAACGTCAAGGCAGCCTACAATGCCATACTCGGTCGCCCCGGGCTCTGCTCACTCCAGGCGGTTCCCTCGGCCTACCACCAGAAAATAAAGTTCCCTACCAGCACTAGTGTTGGTGTTGTCCGAGGAAATCAAGAAGCAGCGCGCTCGTGCTACATGATGGCCATCGGGAGCGGTGTATTTTCCCTCGATGTCCTCGAACTAGAGCCCGAGAGGACCCAGCCAGAACCAGAGCAGGCAGACGAGCTAGAGTATGTCTCATTCGATACAGGGGATGCGTCGAAGCACTTCCGAGTGAGCTGCTCCCTCGCGCCCGACCTCAAGTCCGCCCTGATCGCCTGCATTCGCCGCAATGTCGACCTTTTTGCCTGGAAGCCCTCTGACATGCCAGGTATCTTCGAGGATCTCATCATGCACAAACTCAGCGTGACCCCCGGGTCGAAGTCGGTTGTCCAAAAGCGGCGTAAGTTCGCTCCAGAGCGACAGCAGGCGGTGAACGCGGAAGTAGAAAAGCTCTTGTCAGTGTGTTTCGTACAAGAGGTCAGCTACCCTGAGTGGCTGGCGAACGTTGTCATGGTCAAGAAGGCAAGTGGGAGCTGGAGGACCTGCATAGATTTCACTGACCTCAACAAGGCATGCCCCAAGGATCTGTTCCCCCTCCCCAGCATCGATGCCCTTATCGACGCCACATCGGGTCACGAACACCTATCCTTCATGGATGCCTTCTCAGGCTACAACCAGATCTGGATGTTTCCTCCCGACATTGCCAAGACGTCCTTCGTCACAGACAGAGGACTTTACTGCTACCGGGTTATGCCCTTCGGGCTGAAGAACGCCGGTGTTACCTACCAGAGGCTCGTTAACCGAGTCTTCGAAGATCAAATCGGGCGTAACATGGAGGTGTACGTCGACGACATGCTCGTCAAAAGCCAACAGGGTCAGAATCACGTCGCCGATCTGGAAGAGGCCTTTGAGGTACTTCGAACCCACAACATGAGGCTCAATCCGGCGAAGTGTGCATTCGGCGTCTCCTCGGGAAAGTTCCTCGGTTTCACCGTCAGCCAGCATGGTATCGAGGCGAACCCCGAAAAATCCAGGCCATAATAGACATGGCCCCTCCCAGGAACATCAAAGAGGTCCAGAGGCTAACGGGGAGACTGGCGGCCATCGGTCGTTTTCTCTCCAAGTCTGGAGAGAAGTCCCTTCCGTTCTTTAAAGCGTTGTGCAGAACCAGAGGGTTTGAATGGGGTACTCAACAACAGGAGGCCTTCGCCCAATTAAAAGAGTACCTCACCAACCCTCCTCTCCTCAGCAAGCCCAAACCAGGCGAGCCACTCTGGCTCTACCTCTCGGCTTCGGAGAACGTGCTTAGCACCGTCCTCGTTCGAGAAGAGGAAGGGGTCCAAAAGCCCCTGTACTATGTGAGCAAGGTTTTGCTTGACACCGAGACCAGATATTCCAGAATGGAGAAAGTAGCATACGCCTTGGTCATGGACGCGCGAAAGCTCCGTCCATATTTTTAGGCACATACGGTCCAGGTACTCACAGATCAACCCCTGAAGGCGGTTCTCTATAAGCCCGAGAGCTCGGGGCGACTAGTTAAGTGGTCGATTGAGCTCAGTCAGTACGACATCGGCTACCAGCTAAGGACGACCATCAAAGGGCGGGCCCTCGCCGAGTTCATCACAGAATGCACCATCTTCGAGCAGCCGACAGGCAAGGAAGCCGACCAGACGTGGGAAGTATACGTCGACGGTTCCTCTTGCGAAGCAGGGAGTGGTGCGGGCATCATTCTGCGGGGGCCAGATGGTTTTTTCCTTTAATACTGCCTTCGCCTCAACTTCTCGGCCTCTAACAACGAGGCCGAGTACGAGGCCATGATCGCCGAGCTCACCCTAGCTCATCAGGCCGGTGCCAGACATATCAGGGCCTTCAGTGACTCCCAGCTTGTGGTCAACCAGATCACTGGGGAGTACGAGGTCCGTGACGATCGGATGATCAGATACCTAGCTATGGTCCAATGGCTGTTAACGTCCTTCAACGTATCGACCGTTTTAAGGATCCCCAGGGAGCAGAATGCCCAGACCGATGTCCTATCAAAGTTAGCTTCCTCGTCCTTTGAATGCCTCGACCGGACCGTCCTGGTTGAAGTCCTGTTGAAGCCAAGCACAGACTTTCCTGAGGCTCTGTGCATTGAAGACGGAGCCCCTCCCGACGATTGGACCACTCTTATCAAGAAATTTCTAATCGAGGGAGAGCTCCCCGAAGACCGGGCCGAAGCAAGGCAGGTTAGGATCCACTCAGAAAGGTTTGCCATAATTGACGCAACCCTCTTCAAAAAGTCCTACACAACAACGGATGGCAGACCCTACCTCCGCTGCCTGAACCCTGATGAAGCAAAGTACGCCCTCAAGGAGCTACACGAGGAGATCGGTGGATGCCACATGGGAAGCCGTTCGCTAGTGCGGAAGGCATTAAATCACGGGTACTACTGGCCCACTATGCTGCAAGACGCCCTCACCCTAGTGAAGAAGTGCGGTCCTTGTCAACGGTTCTCCCTCGTAAAGAGGGCTCCGCAAGCAAATCTCCGTTCCATGTCCTGTCCGACCCCCTTTGCAATGTGGGGGATGGATCTGGTAGGCCCATTTCCGAAGGCAACGGGCCAAAGAAAGTTTCTCATAGTAGCGATCGACTACTTCACGAAGTGGATCGAGGCAGAGCCATTAGCAACGATCACCGAGCAACAGACCCAACAGTTCTTCTGGAAACACATCGTCTATCGGTTCGGGATCCCACAGGTGCTCATCACGGACAATGGGACTTAATTTGCGGGTAAGCACTTCCGAAAGTTCTGCGAAGATCTCGGGATCCAGCAGCGCTTCTCCTCTGTATGCCATCCCCAGTCGAACGGTCAGGCCGAGAACACGAACTGCCAAATTCTCGACGGCCTCAAGAAACGACTCGATAACTCTTCTAAGGGGTTATGGGTCGACGAGCTACCAAGCGTTCTCTGGGCCCACCGAACAACAAAGAGAATCCCCACAGGAGAATCGCCTTTCAATCTCACATACGGTGCGGAGGCCGTCATTCCCTTGGAGATCGGGATCCCTTCACCCCGGATCATGGCTTTCGACAAGGCAAGTAACTCTGAACAGCTGCGAGCCGACCTAGATCTCATAGACGAGGTCAGGGAGAAGTCCGCCATTAGAAGGAGCATCTACCAACAAAGGATTGAAAGGTTCTATAACAAGAAGGTGCGCCCCACCGATATCAAACTTGGAGACCTCGTCCTCCGAAAGCTGGCGGTATCCAACCTCGGGCAGAAAAGGAAATTGGCCCCAAATTGGGAGGGCCCCTACAGAGTGTCGGAGGTCGTGCGCCCAGGGACTTACTGCCTTACCAACTCAGAAGGCAAGGCCATCAAGAGGCCCTGGAATGCGAAGCACCTTATCAAATTCTCAGGCGGAGGGGATTAGCCTCCGCCCCATGTAAAAGTTATGAAGAATGTAATCGGCATGTCGTGCCTTGTTTTTTGTAAAAATTTCGAGTTGTTGTAAATATGCCAGCTTTCTTAAAACAAGTTTTTTGCTTCTTTTTGACTACCATTAAGAAAATACGGCTCGACGCTCGGATAGCATCTCGAGCCAGAAATGCTTCTCTTACAAGCTTGAGGTTCGGCGCTTGGATAGCATCGCGAGCCAGAAAAGCTTCCCTTATAAGCTTAGGGCTCGGTACTCGGATGGCATCGCGAGCCAGAAAAGCTTCCCTTACAAGCTTAAGGCTCGGCGATCGGATAGCATCTTAAGCCAGAAAAGCTTCCCTTACAAGCTTGAGGCTCGGCGATCGGATAGCATCTTGAGCCAGAAAAACTTCCCTTACAAGCTTGAGGTTCGGCGCTTGGATAGCATCGCAAGCCAGAAAAGCTTTTCTTACAAGCTTGAGGTTCGGCGCTCGGATAGCATTGCGAGCCAGAAAAGCTTCCCTTACAAGCTTGAGGTTCGGCACTCAGATAGCATCGCGAGCCAGAAAAGCTTTCCTTACAATCTTAGGGCTCGGCACTCGGATGGCATCGCGAGCCAGAAAAGCTTCCCTTGCAAGTTTGAGGCTCGGCGCTCGGATAGCATCGCGAGCCAGAAAAGCTTCCCTTACAAGCTTAGGGCTCGGCACTCGAATGGCATCGCGAGCCAGAAAAATTTTCCTTACAAGCTTGAGGCTCGGCGCTCGGATAGCATCTCGAGCCAGAAAAGCTTCTCTTACAAACTCGGCGCTCGGATAGCATCTCGAGCCAGAAGAGCTTCTCTTACAAGCTTGAGGCTCGGCGCTCGGATAGCATCTCGAGCCAGAAAAGCTTCCCTTACAAGCTTAGGGCCCGGCATTCGGATGGCATCGTGAGCCGGAAAAGCTTCTCTCACAAGCTTGAGTCTCGGTGCCCGGATAGCATCTCGAGCCAGAAAAGCTTCACTTACACATCTTTCTATGAACAAGTGCAGGAGCTCGACGTCGACATCGAGCAAGGCCGGAGCTTTCTTCAAAGCACCCCGACCTTAACGCTCGGCGCCGACCCTCGGTTATGCCTGCTACTGGCTTTCTCACCAGTGTGGGAGCTCGGCACCTGTCCCTAGCATGGTTTGGGCTTCTTCAAGCCCATCAACCTATGCACAAGGTGACAACTACCGGCTACACCCGTACCATCTTTCCTGAGAACAAGTGTAGGAGCTCGGCATCAACGTCGAGCAAGGCCGGGGCTTTCTTCAAAGCACCCCGACCTTAACGCTCGGCGACGACCCTCGGCTATGCCTGCTACTGGCTTTCTCACCGGTGTGGGGGCTCGGCACCTGTCCCTAGCATGGCTTGGGCTTCTTCAAGCTCGTCAACCTATGCACGGTACCGTCTTTCCTGAGAACAAGTGCGGGAGCTTGGCGTCGATGTCGAGCAAGGCCGGGGCTTTCTTCAAAGCACCCTAACCTTAACGTTCGGCGACGACCCTCGGCTATACCTGCTACTGGCTTTCTCACCGGTGTGGGGGCTCGGCCTGTCCCTTGCCTGGTTTGGGCTTCTTCAAGCCCATCAACTTATGCACGGGGTGACGACTGCCGGCTACACCCGTACCGTCTTTCCTGAGAACAAGTGCGGGAGCTCGGCGTCGACGTCGAGCAAGGTCGGGGCTTTCTTCAAAGCACCTCGACCTTAATGCTCGGCGAAGACCCTCGGCTACACCTGCTACTGGCTTTCTCACCGGTGTGGGGGCTCGGCACCTGTCCCTAGCATGGTTTGGGCTTCTTCAAGCCCATCGACCTATGCTCGAGGCGACAACTGCCGGCCACACCTGCACCGTCATCATGCGAACAAGTGCGGGAGCTCGGCGTCGACCCCGAGCAAGGCCGAGGCTTTTTTCAAAAGCAACTCGACCCATATGCTCGGCGACGACCTACCCCACGAGTGCTGCAACAAAATTTTTCATTAAGGTTTAGGACGTCCGCCTTCGGCGGACCCCCTGAACTTTGAGTCGATTGGTAGACCCTCCTCTCGCCCACGAACAACTCGGGGTTTACCGCTTTCACAAGCTGAAAGCCCGAACTGTTCAAGGACGGCAGGGGAGCCACCGACCCTCGGTTCTCTCCGAATCTCTGAACCAATTGGTTGGCCCACCACTCACCAACGAACAACCCGGGGTCTTACGGCCTTCAAGACCCAAACCCCGAATTGTTTGAGGGTGATTGGTGTGCCTCCAATCCGAAGCCCTCGAAAAAGTATTAACTTCGGGGCGCCTGCCTACGGCAAGCACCCCAGTCGAGCGGCTGATCAGCCACTCTCACTTCTTGGCAACCAACAAGGGGGAATGGGGGTTATATAGCCTCCTGAAGCATGCAGTTATTGCGTCTGGGAATGCCAAACGGCGGAAGGCAAAACGTCGCCATAAATGCTTATGGGAAGGCGAAACGTCGCCATTAATGACTTAGTAAAAGACGAAATGCCGTTGCATATGCGCCCTTTGCAGCAAGTCACCTCGGCGGTGACCTCCTGCGTGCCGAGCTCGGCAATCACTCTCGCCCAAAAAGACTTAAGGCTTGGGAAAGCGAATGCTCTTATTATTTCTCATTGCTTACAACTTAATGAACATCGGTATAAAGACAGTGCAAGGCTTACAACTCACTCACATCCAGCTTAAAATTCAAATTCGGCGCTCCCTTCGGGACTACCCTCACGTTCGGTCGGACCAACCAGGAAAGAGACCCCTGCCACCGAGCTTCCCGCATCTTCTGGTTGGGCGCCCTCCAATAAAAATGTCAGAGACCGAGCTGGGGTCGAGTTGCTAGCCTCCTCGATCAAACCCTGGCCTAACACCAGTCTCAGCCTGCGGATCTCCAACTCCTTCTCAACAACGGCCTCCCGAAGGAATGACTCCGATGCCGACCGCCCGCTCGAGGCATCCGAGATGGACCAGTCCATCTCGATTACCCACCAATCCCGTTCAGCTATGGCTTTCTTCAGACGAGTCACCTCCAGACCGATCTTCCTAGACTTGCTCATGAAATAGTTTACTGCGACCGCTTGGTCCCGAGCCTGTTTTTGCTGGCGAGCCAAAGCTGCCTCCATGGCCTCCCTCCCGGCTCAGACCAGGAATTCCTCGGCGGAAACAAGGTCGGCCCCCAAGACCTCGTGCTTCTATCAAAAGACAAGGAAAAACAAACTTTCACAAGGAGAGCGAGAAAATGCACAAGTCACGAAGCCTCGGCCCAAAAAAAGTATATTTCATTTCTTTCAAAAATTGGCGATACAAAAACCGCAGTGGCCAGTCTGCTCGAGGCATTTGCATCAAAAGAGAAAAGAAAAAACTAGTCTACTCTTGAGGGGGGGTGGCATCTCTTCTTCAGCATGGACGCCCCCCGTCTCGTCGCCGCCAGGGGTCAGCGGAAGGTTCGGCTGCCAGCCGTAGTGGAGATGATCGACTTTTTGCTCCGGGTAAATCATCCGGAAGTGCTCCTTAGCCTGATCATACGCCTCGTCCTGCGCAATGATCAGGGCTTCCGCTGAGGCAGTCTCCATCCTCTTTAACGCCTTCTGCCCCTTCAGTGCCTCCTCTTTGATCTTCTCCTCGAGGCACTCCACGTCCTTCTTGTGGATATCGCAGAGCGAGGCCATCTGGGCCTCATGGACGGCCGCCATACTCTGAGCCTCCTTCAAATCGTCAGTGGCCTTGTTCAGCTCGCGGAGGTACTTCTCCGCGTTCCTCCTCTCCACGTAGATCTCCTTCTCCAAACACTTTTGGAAGTGCTGACCATGAAGCATCGCCTGTCCGAGGGAAAAAAGATCAGAAAAAATAAATTCCAAGTCCAAAAATAGAAAAAAGTGCCATACTAACTCACCGAGACGTGCGCCTGGGACCACCGCATGAAGGCCCGGTCCGCCATCTGCACGGCCAGAGACATCCGATCACACTCGGTGGTGGCTTTCGTGAAGAACTCAATTGCCATGGGTCCTTCGAGCAGAGTGTCCCCCTGCACGATCGACCAATCGGGAGCAAAGGGCTGCAGCCCCTATTGGCCCACCATCTGTTCGGCTGTGGGCCGTGTTGGGGGAAGCCTCTTCCCTGGGGCATCGACAGTTTTTCCCGAACTACCCTCAGCGTCCCGAGCTGCCCTCGGCGTATGGGGGTGATGCTTCTTAGCCCTCTTCGCGGGAGAAGGCTCCTCGACTATCGGGGCTGGTCCCTTGCAGGACCCCCCAGCTTTGGCGGCCAGCTTCTCCTGCTCCGCCTTCTTCTGCTCCGCTCTCGCCTTCGCGGCAACGGCTAGCAAGGCTCGCCTGTCGTCCACCTGTTAGGAAGTCATCTCTGCAAAAAATGAAAGAAAGAAGGCTAATGTTAACACGAAGGCAAAAAGATGCAAAAATTCAGAACGAAACATACTAGGGTCGGCTGGGCTCAGTCCGGCCCGGGCAAGGTGTAGCTCGGTCACTCGAGGCCACGCGATATTGTGCCCCCTACTATCTTCTCCACCCTCTTTCACTTTTTTGCTGTCAATTCGCTTCGCTTCGGAGGTTTATGGTTCGGTTTGAAGAAACTCCACCTGGTTGATATCCCCCAAGACCTCTCACTCCGAACCACAAATACTTCTCTTTCCACCCCTTGATGGAATTCGTATGGCCGTGCATGACCTTCTTGTGCAGCCTGGGCAAAAAGTAAAATATCCCCTCCTGATCTGCGAGCGAGCTGATCCCTAGAATGTCTCGGAAGTATGTCAACCTCGGCTTCACCCCCTTCTCTTGGCACTTTAGAATGAAGCAAATCAAATGCTTCCAAGAGTTTGGGCCATACTGCATGGGACATAGCTTTGCCCAGTTCAAAACCCTCTTGATGAAGGGGTGCAATGGCAGCTTCAGTCCCGAAACAAAGGCGTCCTCAGAAAACATACAGTAGCCCGGCGCAAGAGCAGTGGTGGGTCGAACGCCAGGGGTCGGAATGAAGACCTCAAACTCCAGAGGAATGAAGTAGGAGGCCCTCAAAATGTGGAGATAATCCGCCCTTAAGATACACGGGATGCTATCCATCCGAATCTTCACACGGCTCTCTTCACCCGGCACAGGAGGGATAGGGTCGATGTCTTTGATATCATCAGGGTACATCCGTATCGACCCCGAATTTTTGAAGGAGACGCGGGGAAATTCGAGCCCCGGTCTAGGTGCATACTCATCCGGTGGAGGGGGATTGTCTGGAATACTTAGCTTCCTCTTCTTCCGACGGGGACGAGCCTTCCTCTCGGGAGACGGCATTGACAAAGGTGGAAGGGGCGAAAGGTCATCTCCGACCCCGACCGATCCTCCTGTTGTGCCTTCCCCAGCACCTCCTTGAGTGCCATGACCCCCGGGATCCTGGCCCCCCTCGTCATCATCCTCACCCTCGGGATCCTGATCCACCTCATCCTTATCTTCAACCTCGGAATCCTGGTCCCCCTCATCCTCGTCCTCACCCTCGAAAAATTGATTCTCCTCGTCATCCTCCTCACCTTTGGCATCCTGATCCTCCTGATCCTCTTCACCCTCGTCATCAACCTCTTCCTCTTCCTCTTCCTCCTCCTCCTCCTCTTCGCCCTCGACCCCGGCTCTTTCCCCGGCCTTCGGGATCTCAGCGGCGATACTATGAGGACTACATCGTCACCACCGTCCGACCCAGGGTCTGTCAGGACCTCCTCCTTGACCTTATATTTGCTGAGCGACGAAGACGTCTCCGACTCGGATTCCATCGCGGTGTGGCCCAACAAGCTAGCCTCGGATCCGAACTGAGTGCGCGACATTACTAAACAGAAATACTAACCTGAAGCGTAAACCGTAAGATCACCGGAAAAAGTCGCCGACAGCAAATAAAACCCTATTCTTGTAAAATTAGAAAGTGAGAGTAAAGAAATGAAGAAGAAAATTTAGGAAGGGGAGGGGGGTTTATAAGGAGAAGCGACTCCTCGATTTCCGCAATCAAGATCTGGCCGTTGGATCTTAATCATCAAAATCTAACGGCCACTAAGATCTGGAGACGCTTCGATCCTTGCGCTCCTAACGTCAGCAATGGGCGTGGAATTACCCAATCTACCCCCAGGCCTTTTTCCCCACACAGCAGACTTTTTCGACAAGTTAGGAAGACTTGGAGCTCGGATGGCCTCGCGAGCCACAATTCCCCTTCTATTCTCACAGAAGGGTCGACACTTGGATGATATCGCGAGCCACCACTCCTTTCTCTATTGTCCAGGAAGCTCGGTGCTCGGATGGCATCGCGAGCCACAATTCCCCTTTTTTTTTTACAGGAGGGTCGACGCTCGGATGGTATCGTGAGCCACCACTCCCTTCTCTATTATCCAGGAAGCTCGGAGCCCGGATAGCATCGCGACCCATAATTCCCCTTCTATTCTCACAGAAGGGTCGACGCTCGGATGGTTTCGCGAGCCACCACACCCTTCTCTATTGTCCAGGAAGCTCGGTGCTCGGATGGCATCGTGAGCCACAATTCCCCTTCTTTTTTCACAGGAGGGTCGACGCTCAGATGGTATCTCGAGCCACCACTCCCTTCTCTATTATCCAGAAAGCTCGGAGCTCGGATGGCATCGTGAGCCACAATACCCCTTCTATTCTCACAGAAGAGTCGATGCTCGGATGGTATCACGAGCCACGACTCCCTTCTCTATTATCCAGGAAGCTCGAAGCTCGGATAGCATCGCGAGCCACAATTCCTGTTCTATTTCACGGGAGGGTCGACGCTCGGATGGTATCGCGAGCCATCACTCCCTTCTCTATTGTCCAGGAAGCTCGGAGCTCGGACGGCATCGCGAGCCACAATTTCTCTTCTTTTTTCACAGGAGGGTCGACGCTCGGATGGCATCGCGAGCCACCACTCCCTTCTCTATTATCCAGGAAGCTCGGAGCTCGGATGGCATCGCGAGCCACAAATTTCTCTTCTATTTTCACAGAAGGGTCGACGCTCGGATGGCATCACAAGCCACAAACATCATCCTATATCTCACGGGGCTCGGACCTCGGATGAAAGCGCGAGCCCCAGAGCCATCCCCTATTCACAGGGGGCTCGGAGCTCGGATGACACTGCAAGCCCCAAGCACCCTCTTCTATTCGACAGGGGGACTCGGAGTTCAGATGACACCATGGGCCCCAAGCACCCTCCTCCATTCAACGGGGGGCTCGGAGCTCGGATGACACCGCGAGCCCCAAGCACCCTCCTTGATTCATGAGGAGCTCGGAGCTAGGATGGCATCGCGAGCCCTAAAAACCCTCCTATCCACCAAGCGAGGGGCTCGTCTGCCGACTACATATGCTCGGCATACCGAGCTCCAACCCGACAAGACCTCAACGTCCCCTCGCTCTTCCAACTAGCGAGAGGATCGTCTGCTGACCCTCAGAGCTCCTCTACCGACCCCAGATGCTCGGCAAACCGAGCTTCAATTGGACATACCTCGACGTCCCCTTGCTCTTCCAAGTAGCGACAGGATCGTCTGCCAGCCCTCGGAGCTCCTCTACCGACCCCTGACGCTCGGCAAACCAAGCTTCAATCGGACAGACCTCGACGTCCCCTCGTTCTTCCAACTAGCGAGAAGATCATCTACCAACCCTCGGAGCTCCCCTACCGACCCCATACGCTCGGCAAACCGAGCTCCAATCGGAAAAGCCTCGACGTCCCCTCGCTCTTCCAACTAGCGAGAGGATCGTCCGCCGATCCCCAAGGTTCGTCTGCCGACCCTAAGGCTCGGCAAGCGTCGCTCCGACCCTTCTACACTTGGCGTCCTGCGCAAACTTCAATGAGGGATCCCTTCCTCCTACCCCCCGGTCTCTTCTAGAAATAGCAGGTCCTACTTTTTCACCACACCCTCCACCCTGCTCTTCCCGCAGAGGCAAAGAACTACTCCTACACGGCTAGTTCCCCCAGCCCTCCAGGAGTGTGGGGCTTGTGATATGGGTCGGATGATGTGGCCCCTCCTGGGCCACAGGATCCCCTCAGAATACGCGCACCTCTAGATCATCCAGATCCGCCACGTCAACACCGAAAAACTGCCCGGGCCTCTGCCACGTCAGTCCTATACCGCCCGGGTTTCCACTGCTTCAACTCCACGGGCAACCGGGTCCAGACCCGGCCCTAAACGGGTCCAGAACCGGTTAGGTTCTCCTATAAATACCAGACCCCTACCCCTTGATCCAGGTAATCAATCTTTTCCCACTCAAATCCTAGTTACTGTTACTCTCTCACAGTAACTGACTAGATCGTCGGAGGGTCGCCACTGGGACCAACCCCAGTGTTCCTAGACCGTTTGCAGGTACACGAGACCTCGGATCCGAGCCTCCCGATCCGAGCCGAGCATCCAGCCTCCACCTCACTACCGCCTACATCCGTACCGTTCGCCCGGCTGAGGGTCGGCAGCACAGGAGCTTCCTCCACCAATACAAATCAAGTAAGAACTCATACCTGGTGCATCCACACGCTCCCCAAAACAAACCGCATCAGTAGGGTAGTGAGTAGATCCTTTCACAGATTCAAAGATTGATCTGTAGGTCCTTTCTTAATTAAACATAGTAGAAGGATCAGATCTTGATATACAATAATAAACCTTAGATTACAAAGATGGGATCTTGACATATTAAGATGATTCTTTCTTGAGAGAGAAAAGAGAAAAGGCTTGCATACCTTTCTTCGAGGTATCTTGCTGATAACATGTTACAAAAATAGAAAGATGGAAAGATGTAGCCACAAAATCCATATATAACATATGGCTTTTTATTCATAACATATATATATATATATATATATATATATGGAGAAAGTAAG
The DNA here is from genome assembly GCA_017893485.1 of Hemerocallis citrina. Lineage (NCBI taxonomy): Eukaryota > Viridiplantae > Streptophyta > Magnoliopsida > Asparagales > Asphodelaceae > Hemerocallis > Hemerocallis citrina. Next base: position 121,662,576 of record CM030366.1, read on the forward strand.
GATTAGGGTGTGGTAGTGGGCTTGGGTTGTCATCTTTGGCTAGGTTACATTTCATTCTTATGTTCTATTTACATTTATTTGGCTTATTTCTTATTTTTTACTTGCAAAGTGTTCATGTTTATTGGTCTTCTGAAAAATACAATGATTGTTGACATACTTATTTCTGAAGCTAAGTGAAGCTAGACTAAGGGGAATGGAATAAAAAAAATGTCATATAATGGGAAGTTACCATATAATCTATGCAAATATCATTTTGAATGAACACAATTTTCGCAGAGTTAACATATACAAAATTTCAGTTTTCATGTACTACTATATTTTTACCCTGATAATCAATATACTATAATATGTTTTACTCAAGTGTTGAAGGATATACCTTGGTTCCCATTAAAATTGGTCACTCGGTTGAAGTCCTTAATGACATGATTCTTGCATTGGTTAATTATTGGATTGATTATTTTTTTTATTTGCTTCTATCTTTTGTATTAAAATTTTGTATGAGGGCTTACACTAACATACAAAAGGTTATATTATCATCACCACACTTTTGGCATAAGGATTTTTCTCAATTTTTCTTTTTAAAACAAAAAAAATGAGGCAAACCCTTCACTATTTCTCCACACAAATTTTGAAGTGGAATCGTATTCGTTAACCAAACCTTAGAAATCGTGCAATATTGTATAGATGCAATTAGATAAATTATTCATAAATGATTTTGCTATTTTCTTTTTCTTTTTTGAAAATTTTGTGCAATATTGTAGGAAAGTTATACACATCGAGGTTTTTGAAGTTTCCTTTTAATTGAATAAAAAATATATAATGATATCGGTTTGAAAATGTGAATTGGTTAATCTATATATGTGTCATCTTTTGATATAGTTAATTATCAATTATTGTTCTCTCCATGTGTTTCTGATGTTGATTATATTTAATTTGAGTGGGAATTTTTGATTTGAGAAGGAAGACAGTTGAGAACCACGAAGTCAAGAAAGAGATAGCGGAGTACAGCAAGGAGTTCGAGAAGAGCCACGGCCCAACTTCGGTAATTATTCGACTTTTTTTTTTTTTTTTTTTCATTTCCTTTCAATTGAATAGAAGTATAGAATGATGTTGGTTGGTTTGAAAGTGTGAATTGGTTAATATGTAGATTTTTCATATTTTGATTATATTGTGATTGAAATATTTAAGGTGCATCTCTAAATTTTCGAGTTCCATATAATTAATTGAGGCCCTGAAAATTATTTTAATTTGTACAATTTACACAGGGTAACACTAGTATTTTATGAGATTTTTACAATCTACTTTTAGATATAGAGCAACCTGCATATATCAATCCCTTGACAAGCAGCAACAACAATAACAGATAAATAAATAAATAAATAAATAAATACAAAAAAAATAGAATAGCATAAATGCTAAAAAGGTCGATAAAACCCATAGAAAGATATTTTATTAAGGATAAATTTAGTTAATCCCTCAGGTTTTGACAGTTTCACATATAACCCCTAGGTTTTGAAATTTCTAAAATTTTCAAAATTTTCACTCTCAGTCTTTATCTTCTTTACTTTATGTTCCCGAGTTAGTTGACAAGTGAAATTTAAATTTAAATTAATATTTAATATAAATATTACTTAATTAAAATAATTGTCTTTTTCCTTTTCTTACTATAAGATTCTTAACTATTTTCATATATTTCTCTTTTTTCATTTATATTTCATCGATGATTTAAAAGGACATATCTCTTTATATCTATACTATTTTAATGAAAGAGTTTATCACTAAAAAAAAAATTATTTGTAACTAAATAAGTATGTGCATTGTAACCAAACGAACACGTTCACTGCACATGCATAACTAATATAATGGAGCTCTTAAGTTCGTTGCTAGACAAGGTTAGAATTTTTTTATAAAAAAGATTATATTTATAAAAACGTGCATTGCACGTGTAAATTACTAGTATAGTCAAATATAAATCAATCAATCAAAAATTTATAAATATTCTAATATTACAAAAATAATTCTTAATTGTTCTTGCATATTTCATTTGTAAATAGATAATCATACTATTTAATACGATTTTAAAGAAATATACATGAACCCGGCAAGGAATTTTCCCTCGACCTATATTTTGAAACCATGTATTTGGTCAAACAAAACAAAATTTTCCAAGCAAAAAAACAAACAAGTTGATGCAGTATTATTCAAACTCAAAGCTCATCCATCCTCCACAATAAATATATGCATCCATAGCCAGAAACTGTTCAAACAAAACCATGGCCAAAAACTTCGTCTTCCTACTCCTCTTCTTCTTCCCTCTCTCATCAACAACAACCTCAATCCACCAGCCTCACCCTTTAGACCCCCTTACCCCTTCTGAATTCACTGTCATTGCCACCACCATCAAATCCTCTCATCTCTCCTCATCTAATAATAATCCACACCTCAACTTCCACTACATTGGCCTCGACGACCCTGACAAGCACTTCCTCCTCTCCCACCTCTCCTCCCCCTCCACCACGCCTCCTCCCCCTCGACGAGCCTTTGTTATCGCTCGCTCCGACCACAAAACCCATGAAATTATAGTCGATCTCTCCACCAAAACCATCATATCCGACCACATTTACCAAGGCTTCGGATACCCGTTACTCACCTTTGAAGAACAGTTTGCAGCTTCAATCTTGCCGTTGAACTTCACACCCTTCATTGAGTCGGTGAAGAAGAGGAAGGTGGAGATGAAGGATGTGGTTTGTACTACTTTTTCAGTAGGTTGGTTTGGTGAAGTGAAACAGGGGAAGAGAACTATTAAGATACTCTGTTATCTGACAGGGGAGACGGTCAACTTTTATATGAGGCCTTTGGAGGGGATTACAGTAGTGGTTGATCTCGATGACATGGAGATTGTGAAGTATGAGGATAGGTTGGTGGTCCCAGTGCCGGCAGCGGCAGGCACCGATTATCGAGCATCATCAAGACAGAGGCCACCGTTTGGGCCAAGAGCAGCGCCGGTGGAGGTGGTGCAGCCGGAGGGAAAGGGGTTTGAGATTGATGGTCATATGATCAGGTCTGTGTACGTCGTGGAGTCTCTTTCAATTGTTCAAGTTTTGTGCATTTATTTATTTATTTATTATATTTCAAATCCATATTATATTTGTGTACATGATATGTATCTAATCATTTCATAAAAATCAGGAAGGTATATAGATTCAAAGTAGAAAGGAGACAAACTAAGAAACAATCGAGCATAAGGATAGATAGTTATGGTATATTACTAAATCACATCATAGTTTATGTAAGCTACACTTTGTAAGTAACGGTATTATTGGTCTTTTTCAGCTGTTTTACATGAAAAGCAATACTTGCAGTTCATACTTTGGAATTTGCGTACATGATGATACAGTTCATTAATTCCTAGCGTCAAAAGGAACACAAATTCCTTTAGATCATCGTTCATGACTGTAAAGTTGTGCATAAGTACTCTACTATCAGATATTTAATGTACCAAATTTTCTGCATCATGTACTAGGTAATCGAGAAAAGAAATGGAACACCAAGTATTATTGCTTATGAAAATTATAGTGACTGTATTGTATAGGTATGAAAATTATAGTGACTGTAACAGTACTTTTGTGTATCCCAAATCATGCTTATAGCTAAAATTTTAAAAATTAAATTAAAACCTTCACCTCTCTCACTTATCACTTCATTTCTACTGCACCTTCGAAATGCTAAACAGACCCATTGATTCGGACATCAATCATCAGAAACAAATGGCCCGTCCCACCTTCGTCTGTTACAATAATGCTAGATAGATATTCTCATCTAAAATACTGAACAGTATGTAAACCTGAAAACCAGTGTCAGTTACTCGTCATTTCCTCATTCATAAATATCCATAATACTCACAGAAATGTTCCATCCCACCTTCGTCTGTTACAATAGCGAGATAGATATTTTAGTTCAAAGACTGAACAGTATCTGAAAACCACCTGTGTCAGTTCCTTCTCATTTCTTAAGAAGAATCAATATCCTTCAATCCGATTAGCAATTCACTAGCAGATAACTACTCTTTGGATAACCAATAGCAACAATATTCTATGAAACTCAGACATGGGTACGCGCGTCAACATGGACAAAATTTTACTTAACATAGTATACACTGAAATGGGCAGGGTTGTAAGTTCTATGTATGTCTGATATAGTGTTGTTGCATGTCTTACACAAGAATACAAGTGTTTGTACTTAATGTGCATTTAATAGCTGATAAAACATTCTCACTATATACTTGTTACCCTCAACTTAAAAACTAATGAAAATCTATTCCCTTCCCTTCTAATACAGATGGGCTAACTGGGAGTTTCACCTCAGCTATGATATCCGAGCTGGTGCTGTCATATCCCTAGCCTCAGTCAAAGAGAACAATAAAAGCCGCCTCCGGAGCGTTTTGTACAAGGGCTTTGTATCAGAGCTATTCGTCCCGTATATGGACCCATCTGAGGAATGGTACTACAAGACATTTTTTGATGCAGGTGAGTTTGGTTTCGGGCTTTCAGCCTCATCTCTCCAGCCCATGACCGACTGCCCAGCAAATGCCGCATTCATGGATGGATATTATGCTGGGCAGGATGGAACGCCAGTCAAGATTCAGAATGTGTTCTGCATCTTTGAGCGGTATGCAGGAGACCCTACGTGGAGACATACGGAGATCGGAATCCCAGCAAGAGTGGTGAGTTGAAACAAAATTGGAGTCACAGTAAGGAATTGTTTTGGTCAGTTTTTTTTTTTTTTTTGTGTGTGTGTGTTTTCAAATTAATTTATGTTGCAGATTACGGAAGTTAGGCCTGATGTAAGCCTAGTAGTGAGGATGGTATCAACAGTGGGGAACTATGATTATGTGACGGATTGGGAATTCAAGACTACTGGTTCGCTGAAAGTTGGGGTAAGATATCAATTTGACTCTAGTTCAATACCACTCTAACTGTATATACTCCACCTTATCCTAGGAATATTTTAAGCTTGCTCCGATATCACAGATAGAATCAACTTTCCCCTCTCCACATAAGAATCAGGAAGAAACAAGTTCACAGAGAGAATGAGAAAGACTCTTGAAAATGGAATTAAGTATCCATGTAAGCAATTAGAAAGAAGAAGAAAAATAAAAAGAAAAGGAGGTTAAGACTCTAAAGATAGGAAGAAAACTTGACCAATTCCATAGACAATGACTATTATGATAGGAAGAAAACTAAAGATTATGATTTGTAAAATTCTGTAACAGTGAACCAAAAGAATCTTTGTGCAAAAGAGTCTTACATATGATACTTCTCTTTAGTCAATTTGTCTCATGATGCAAGTGCTGAATACTTTGATTTGATGTTAAAGAAACTTATACGGACTAATCAATGAAAGGGAACACAGGACCGAATCAAAGTCTTATCTCTCTTGCTACAGTTCAATGTCACAATATGAAATTTCTCCTATATCAATTTGTCTCATGACGCAAGTGCTTAATACTTGGATGTTCAAGAAACTTATACTGACTAATCAATGAAAGGGGGAACACAAGACCGAATAAAAGTCTCTCTCTCTCTCTCTCGCTACAGTTCAATGTCACAAAACCTTTCACACATGGAAAAATAAATTCGTGTTCTTTGACTTGTATCGGTTACTCGTGTATTGCAGGTGTCACTAACAGGAATCCTAGAAGTAAAGGGAAGCCCCTATACTCATACTGACCAAATACCAAATAATGAGCATGGAAATCTAATTGCTCGTAATATTGAAGGCATATATCATGATCACTTTATAACATACTACCTTGACATCGACATTGATGGGTACACGAATTCCTTCATCAAAAACAAACTTAGAACAGTCAAAGTTCACAGTGGGGACACACCTCGCAAGAGTTATTGGACTGTTGATAAAGAGACGGCAAAAACCGAAGCTGATGCAAGAGTTGAGCTTGGATCGGAACTGGGTGATTTGTTGATTGTGAACCCAAACAAGAAAACTAAGATTGGTAACAAAGTCGGGTATAGGATTATCAGTGGTGGGTCAGCTACTTCACTGTTGACAGATGATGATTATCCTCAGATACGAGCAAGTTATACCAAAAAGCAGGTTTGGGTAACAGCTTATAACAAGTCGGAGAAGTGGGCGGCAGGACTTTATGCTGATCAGAGCAGAGGGGACGACAATCTTGCTGTTTGGAGTCAAAGGTAAGAGAGTATTCATTCAGTCATTGCCAAATTGTGAGATCAACTAATTGATCTTTAGTATGAAATTCACTTCTTTTACAATGATTTAATGAGACTTGACTAATAGAACCTTTGTGTTATATATATACTTAAAATTATTTGACAGGAAAGAGAAAACTGTATGTTACAGTACGTAGTATGAAGAAATTTGCACAAGTAGTTGGAAAAAGTATAGGGACGTATATGAGTTGAATGGAAATATAGATGTGTATGATGGGAATAAACTCCAGAGGTTACAGGAGGCCGACAAATAGAGGATAACAAGAAAGTAATAAACAATGAAGAGGAACTATTAGTAGGCACTCTAATTCTAGTATATAATATATGGTTTTCATCTATAGTGACCTGAAATTTGCAACCATATGCAATATTATCAATTATAAGAGTAACTATTTCGAAGAACCCAGGATTAAATATACATACATCACATAGACACCAAAACGTATAGATACTAGAGGAATGCAGCTGCACATGAATTTAAATATACACTATCTGTATGTTAGTAATGGACATCACTACTAAGCAAGCTGGGGTTTATGAAAAGGTTACTGCTACGGCTTAATCATAACTAGAAAATATAAAGAACACAACAACGCTAACAGTTCATATACTGTCAATTTTAGTGTTGATATTGAATCAGTATACTATGCTATATGATCACTAATACTCGATACTGTGTTGTCTAAAACAGGAACAGGAAGATAGAGAATACAGATATTGTACTATGGTACAGTGCTGGGTTCCATCACATTCCATACCAAGAAGATTTTCCGTTGATGCCGATGTTGAGTGGAGGATTTGAGCTTCGACCTTCCAATTTTTTCGAGAGCAATCCATTGATCAAGACAAAGCCTTATAAGCATGTAAAGTGGCCGAATTGCACTAACAGCTCCTAGAAGAAATGAGGTCCTAAAGTTTTTAAGTTTAAGAACACAACCCAGATATAGCAACAAATATAGTTAACAAGAAAATGTATTTTGTTGCCGGAAACAGACAAATAAAGACCACAAAATATTTTGTGCAATTTTTTTGTCTTAAGTGAATGCCTTCCATCAAGTTTAATAGGAGTTCATGTTATTTATGAAATTCTCACAGTGCGGTAGAACCCTATTTGAGTAGTTTTTTTTTAGAGTAATGCTACATCCACTACCAATTTCACTACATTTCTCTTCACTACTTTAGGTGGCACACTCCAATAGGTAGGGAAAAATAGAGTAGGTGGGGGAACTCTTTAATAGGAGTATGCCACCTAAGGTAGTGAAGAGAATGGTAGTGAAATTGGTAGTGGCTAAAGCATTACTCTTTTTTTAATATCGTGGTGGGTCCAAAGCCCCATGCATTCAATTAATAAGAATTTAATGAAACATACAACGTAAATAAGGGGTATGGTGTTCATGTCTCCCAACATATAGGTCATGAGACTCATTCCCCGCAAAAAAGAGAACCCACCTCATACATGATACTTCCTTACCCAAAAAACAATCTATATACAAGTATTACAAGATTCAGTAAAAAATATCGAATCAGTCCCCAAAAGAAACCTCAAACCCGAGTAAGCAGTCAACCACCCTCCCCCACCTGCCAATCACTCCCCCCCCCCCCCCCCCCCCCCCGGTCCTTGGACTCTGCTTCGTAACTGGGAGTTGTAACATCCGCATACATCTCCTTAATCTTTTTTGTCGTGTCCGCACTTGCCGTTTGAGACCAGAATATTGATATGGCTAAAAATAGGATTAAATCGGAACCTTTCAAATCGGCCACGAATCTTAAAACTCTCAGGGGTAAAACAGTAATTTCACCAACAAATGGGTCTGAAATGGGAACTGAGTCTTTCTTCAAAGCCTAATAACCCATAAATGGATCTGTCCTACCGGGTATGGGTAGCAACCCGTTACAAACCAATCCAGATAGATAAAGAGTAATTCAAATTTATGGTTATCTCTATGAAACGATTTAAACTCTACATTTTATCCAAAAACACTGGGAAGTAGAGATAATTTCTTATCTCGAAACGGGTCCCTAAGGCGACAATAAATACCCTTCTCCCCCCACCATAACAAGGTAATCAATCTTTTTTCCACACAAAGCTCTTTCATAATCTTCCTGATTACTGACAAGAGCGTCGGAGGGTTCGTCGCCGGGATCCATCCCGGTGTATCGAACTTTTTGCAGGTTCACGGCAGCGGCAAGAAACCAGTCAACATGCAGGTGAAGGTCAACAGGTTTGCTTATTTGTTTCCTCGAAGAATCCACAAATTCATCTGTTTGCTCCCACACCAACAATCAGCAGCAACAGATTGGCGCCGTCTGTGGGAAATAGAAAAAGCAATCCAACCTTACTTCATCAGTGAAAGTTGTTTTCAAACCATGCATCCGAAAGAGAAGGGGAAGGCAGCGGCCTCCAGCCGAAGCCACTCCTCTTCCTCCTCCTCCACCAGTTCAAGATGTTCTTCCTCAACAGCCTCCTCCTCAACAGGTCCCTTCAGGGTCTCGGGGGGCTGCCCAAGGGGGCTCTCGTTGGAATCGTCCAAAGCAACATCCTCTTTATGACCATGTCTCGGTTCCCAATCCTTCAATTGACTCTATGGCTTCTCAAAGCCCTCCCGAGCAGGATCTTCGTCAAGTGATTGTTAACCGCCAACAAGAGGTTGACCTCCAAACTCGCTTGAATGGATGGCGAGCCCTTGAGGGAGTCCATCAACCTGAGGACCGAGGGGGCTCGAGGGTCCGGACCCCCCGCAGATCGAGGACCAGAAGATCCCCTCCCTCGAAGAGGCGAAGAGAGTCCCCTCCACGTCATCGGTGGAGAAGTCATAATCCAGTAAGCCAAGCCACACATAGGGACTGCCAAGCTGGAGGGGCACCAGTTACAAGGGCGGAGTTCCAGGATTTTCAAGAAGCCGTTCTGCGGGCCCTCAATGTCACTCCCAACCACGAGCAACGGGCGCCTAGTCCTCTGCCTGCCCCAAGCCATTACCACCGCACTCCCAGTCCCCTTCCGCATGAGAAAGAGTCTCGGGGCTCGACAAGATATGATCAAAGGGAAGACTCTGTCTACCGCCGTCTCCACGAGATGGAGAGGTGCCTTGGCCAACTTGACAGAGAAAAGGAACAACGGGCGAGGAATTTCCGCCCGAGCAGGCCTCCGTTCTCCTGGACCATCATGGAAGCCCCGGTCCCGAAAAACTTCACATCCCCTAACTTAGAGTCATACAGTGGGGAGTCGGACCCCGCCGACCACATCGCGAGTTTTAAAACTCTCATGATGATCCACCAGGCTTTGGATGCGTTCCTTTGTAAAACCTTTCCTGCCGCACTGAAGGGGCCTGCGAGAGAATGGTACTCTTGACTTGCCCCGACCTCTATCTTCTCCTTCGATCAATTCGAAGAGCTCTTCCTTACTCATTTCATAAGTAGCCGCCGGGCTGAGAAAATAAGTGCATCTTTGGTGACCCTCAGCCAAAGAAAGGGTGAACGCCTAAAAGATTACGTTCGACACTTCACCGCCGAAGCTCGGTCTATTGCCTCCCTCAACCAATCAGTAGCCTCGGCGGCATTCAGGCACAACGTCACTAATGTCGACCTCAAGGCGCCCCTTGCCAAGAAGCCTCCTCGGGACTTCTCAGAACTCCTACTTAGGTGTGAGAAGTACATCCGAGTGGAAGAGGCTCTCAACCCCTCTCCTCCTCCCCACTTTTAAGGAATCATCTTTCAGGAACAAACAGAAGAATACTAGCGAAGAAAGGTCCCATAAATTTTAGAGAGACGACAATGGCCAACGCCGCCCAGCTCCTCGTTTTGAGAAGTTCACCCCCCTCATTGCTACTATATCCGCAGTTCTTATGAAGGTGGACAAGGAAGGGCTACTCCGCGCTCTCCCTAGAATGAATACCCCTGGCAAGAAAAGAAATAGGGATAAGTGGTGCCGCTTTCATAGGAACCACGGCCACGATGCAGATAATTGTCGGACTCTTTAAGAGGAGATCGAAGAACTCATACAGCGGGGATACCTGGCCAAGTTCGTCCGAAAAGATGGGACCGATCTTCCACCCCGAGGAGCCTAGAAGCGAACAGAGAGGTCCGCCGAGTTCCAAGATTCCAAACCTGGGGCCGTCCTCCACCTTATCCATGGAGGTCCAATGGAGGGAGAACCGAACTCCTCCCAAAAGGCCTTCAGCCTATCATACAAGTAGAATTTCAGTTTTCAATAAGACTGATGCTTGTAACACGACCAAAAAGCATGTAATAATGGCTCGCCCTATTGAAGCAGCCACTTAGTTTGTTTCAATAAAACTTAGCATTTTTCTATTGAAAATTATTGCATTTGCCTCATTTCTATCTCTCCGAGTCACATCTACGACTCGTTAAACGGTAAGTTCAGAGTCCAACTTGACCCACAGGATTGCTCCCACAACTTACTAAGCTCAAAAAACGAGTTTGGAGTCCAACACTTGGTTCGACGCCGCTTTAGCCGCTTGTAAACAAACAAGTGCGGAGCAGCTCACCATTCGGAATTGCTCCTACAACTCGTTAAACACCTTCAAACAACAAGTTTGTAATCCAATACTTGGTTCGATGCTGCTTTAGCCGCTTGTAAACAAACAAGTGCGGAGCAGCTTACCATTCGGAATTGCTCCTACAACTTGTTAAACACCCTCAAACAACAAGTTCAGAATCCAACACTTGGTTCGATGCCGCTTTAGCTATTTGCGAACGAGCGAGTACGAAGTAGCTCACCATTCGAAATTGCTTCCACAACTGTTGAAACTCTCTTAAACAACAAGTTCGGAGCACGACTCTTACCTAGAATTGCTCCTCAAACTTGTCTCCCAAATGGCTCTCCCCTAGAGCCTGGGGAAGCTCATCGCTTCGCTCGCCTCCAGAGCGGACCTCTTCTAAACGAGTTCGGAGCTCAACTCTCCCCTAGAGTTGCTCCTCAAACTTGTTTCCCAAACGGCTCTCTCCTAGAGCCTGGTGAAGCTCATCGCTCCGGTCGTCTCCAAAGCGGACCTCTTCTCGACGAGTTCAAAGCTCAACTCTCCCCTAGAGTTGCGCCTCAAACTTACCTCCTAAGCGGCCTTCTTAATGAGTTGAGAGCTAAAACTCTCTCCTAGAGTTGCTCCTCGCACTCGCCTCCAAGAATGGATCTTCCCAAGAGCCATACAAAGCACTTCTCAACTTCATGAAGACAAATATTTGAATCAGCTTCGAAATGAGGGGTCACACGCCCCGATCGGACCTCCGTAGTTCCACAAAAATTAGTTACAGTGAAGCTCGCCACAACCATTCGCCAAACGGTCTGAGCTGGCCGAGCAAACAGTGATCCGATCGAAAAATGAGTAAAGTGGCGTTGACCAGTCAACGGTCTAAAGCCACGTGTCACTCTCTAGTAGTTCGACATATGCTCGCCAAGCTCACTGCTTCGTGTCGAACAGACGATGATCCGATCAAAATATGGGCAAAGTGGCATTGACCAGTCAACCGTCTAGAGCCACGTGTCACTCATCTGTAGTTCGACGCACGCTCGCTATACTCGCCGTTTCAAGCCGAGCAAACGGAGAACCGAACGGAACGAGGCCAAAATCGTTCGCCGGCGATTCGCCTATTCGTTCGCCAGCGTTCTTCAAAACATTCGCCAATAATCACAAGCGCTCGCCGTTTTCTGCCAAGCAAACGATGATCCGAACAAAAAATGAGAGAAAAACTCTGCCTCAAGATCCGCACTCAAATCAAGATCTACGGCTCAGATTCGTCAAACAAACAGAGGAAAAAAAGGAGGCTAATAGGTTAACGGGTCGGGTTTGAACCCGTTATAGGCCCAAACCCATAACCCTCCTTTCCTTCTTCTTCACTAAGCGCCAAAACGAAAAAGAAAAAACCCAACTTCGTCGACCTCCACGTTCGCCAAGCTCTTCGCCATCGAACCCCTCCATTCCTCGCCGAGCTCCAATGCACATATCTTAGAAACTAAGAACCTCAAAGCATTCGGATAACCAAAATTATGAAAAACGTTTCTTATAGATGCATACGTCGAAAGACATGCTTCAATGTGTTGAAGATGCATGAGAAAACTTCGGTATGTGAAATGACTCCTGCAGGCCCTGCCTGCAATAATTGACAGGAAGGGGAAAAAATTAAAATAAAATATCCTTATATTGATTCATAAGTACGAGGATGAAGAATATTGAAATGTAGTAATACTAATATGTATATTCTGTTTCCTAATTTATAGGAAACAGATTCCCCAAATCTCTCACCCCTCAATCTTCTTTCAATCTCCTTTCTTCTCCTCCAAGAATGTAATCCTTATATATAGATGTATACGGTAAAGAATAAAGTACAACAAGAATAAGAATAATTATATTTCCAAATCAGTTTTCAACATGGTATCAGAGCCTAAAAAGATCTAGGCTAGTTGAAGAAGAAAAAGACATAGAGGTGATCATATCTGAGGCATCATCGCTCCCGATCCAGACCAGTCACCGACAACTGATCCCGACCCGATCCCGACCAGTCACCAACAACCGATCTCCTACATCTCCACCGATCTCTACAACCACCTGCCACCTGCATCTCCACCGATATAGATCCCGACGCCATCATCTCGTAGCCATCATCGATCACCTTATCCAAATCTCGTCGCCATCATCAATCCAAGCTTCATTTTTGCAAGCTTCGATCTCAAAATCTCGACTTCACCGAGATCTGAGTCCACCTGTACCCTTCGCCGCCTTCGACCTTGATATGGTTTTAAATAGGGTTAAATCAGAACCATTCAAATCAGGGCACGAATCTTAAAGTTCAGGGGTAAAATCGGAATTTCACCCATAACCAGGTCTGAAATGGGAACTGGGTCTTTCTTCAAAAGCCCAATAACCCATAAACAGATCCGTCTTACTGGGTACGGGTTCCAACCCGTATGAAACCCAGTCTGACTGGATAGGAGAGGATTCAGATTTATGATTATCCTTAAACAACGGTCTTAACCACTTCTATCCATTTACATCGGGAAGTAGGGATTTAATCTTATCCTGAAACTGATCCCTAAGGCGGCTATAAATACCCCCTCCCCCCACTGTTACCAGGTAATCATTTTTTTTTCCAATTAAAACTATTTTCTAAATCATTCAGATTACTAACAAGAGCGTCAGATGGTGCGTCGCCGGGATCAACCCCAGTGTCTCGCACTTTTTGCAGGTTAACGGCGAAAGGATCTCGGTCAAACTCCGGTGAAGTCGTTCAGGGTTGACTATTCAACTTCTACCGAATCCACAAATCTATCTGTTTGCCCCCACACCGATTTCAGCGGCAACAGATTGGCACCGTCTGTGGGAACCACAAATAGCAGTCCAACCTCTTCCACCGGTCAATACCACCTCCAGCCATGCCGCCAAGGAAAGTAAGATTCAGAGGCTCCAACTGTGGGCCCCCTCCCATTCCTCCCCAACCACAACCGGAGGCTCCCCTCCAACCTGTCCAGCAACAGGGATAGCTCCCTCATCAACCTGATCCACCTCTACAGCAGGGGCAGCCTCCTCTTCGAAATCCTCAACTCCAGCAGGCTCAACTCGGGCCCCAGAACCCTGGTACAGGGATCTCTCGTCCTCATTCTCAGAAGTAACCTGTTCACCACGATCGCATCTCGATACATAACCCTTCCACTGACTCCATGGCATCCCATAACCCTCGGCCTTCAGAAGATCTCCACAACATCATAATCAATCGGCAGAAGGAGGAAGACCTTCGTCGCCATTTGGATGAGAGGCGGGCCCGAGAGGAAGTCTCCCACTCAGAACGTACAAATGCACGATCTCCTCGCTGCCGCGACTGCAGGAGGTCCCCTCGTCCTAGGAAGCGGAGGGAGTCCCCCAAGTACCGTCGAAGGGAGAACCGTTCTCCTGCTAGTCGACAGGCCCAAAGGGACCAGAACGGACCCATCACCTGAGCAGAATTCCAAGAGTTTCAAGCAACAGTCTTGCGGGCCTTCAATGTCCCGCCAAACAACAATAATATCCCGAGGGTCCCCCCTCCCGAGGCAGTTCGAAGCCCTTGCCATCGATCCCAAATTCCTCCTCAAGCTCCAAGCCACCGCTCTCACATCCCCACTCTTCACCAGTCTTCGAGCGACCATCGTTGTAGCCCACGTTCTCCTTCGTACGAAGACGAGTCCAGAGGCTCACCAGGATACCATTGAAGGGAGGATGCTGTCTACCGTCGTCTCAACGAGATGGAGAGACACCTCAGTCAACTCGATAGGGACAAGGAACTAAGAGGGAGGACCCTCCGTCCAAGCAGACCTCCATTCTCTCGTACCATCATGGGGGCCCCCGTTCCAGCAAATTTTCATCCTCCGCAGTTTGAGACATACACAGGAGAATCAGACCCCATGGATAACATCGAGAGTTTCAAAACCCTCAAGATGATCCATCAGGCCTCCGATGCTCTCCTATGCAAGACCTTCCCGGCCACTCTCAATGGTCCGGCTCGGGAATGGTACTCCTGCCTCGCCCCGTCCTCCATCTTCTTTTTCGACTAGTTCGAGACCCTATTCATAACCCACTTCGTGAGCAGTTGTCGGTCCGAAAAGACGAGTATTTCACTACTCTTCCTTAGTCAGAAGAAGGGCGAGAAACCGAGGGACTATGTCAAGCGGTTTACCGCAGAGGCCAGGTCCATCACCTCCCTCGATCAGTCGGTCGCAGCGGCCACCTTTCAATCCAATGTCCTCAACTCTGACCTCCGGTCATCCCTAGCCAAGAAGCCCCCACGAGATTTCTCTGATCTTCTTCTCAGAAGCGAGAAATACATTCGAGTAGAGGAAGCTGCGCACCGCCCCACATTCAAGGGATCCTCTTCTGGAAGCAAGAGGAAGGCCTCTGAAGATGAGGGAGCTAAAAAGCTCCAAAAGGAAAACGGGGGTCAGCGTCGTCCACCTCCCAGATTTGAGAAGTTCACCCCTCTCAATGCCTATGTCTCGGCCATTCTAATGGAAGTTGAGAAAGAAGGAATTCTACCTCCTCTCCCAAAGATGAACACTCCTGGAAAGAAGATGGATAAGGAGAAGTGGTGTTTCTACCATCGAGACCACGGCCATGACACCAATGAATGTCGAGCTCTGAAAAATAAGATCGAAGCCCTCATCCAGAGAGGGCAGCTCGACAAGTTTGTAAGGAAGGACCGGGCCGATCCTCCTCCACCACCCAGAGGGGTTAACAAGCAGCCCGAGAGGCGTGAGGAGACACCCGAATTCGAGAAAGAGCGCATCTTGCACCTCATCCATGGAGGTCCAATGGGAGGTACCTCTAACTCCTCTCGAAAGGCCTTCGTCAGGGAAGTCAATTCGGTGTATAGCCTCCCCCCTCCCAAAGGTCTTGGAGTCCCAGTTACTTTCTCAAATGATGATTTGGAGGGTGTTCGAACCCGCCACTGTGATGCACTGGTGATCAACCTCCACATGGCTAACTTCAAGGTAGAAAGGATTCTAGTGGATAATGACAGTTCTGTCAACATCCTCTTTCTAAAGACCTTCCGAGGACTCCAATTATCAAGGGACAGGCTCAAGCCCGCCAGTTACACACTCCATGGATTCACAGAAGTGCCAGTGACGATCGAGGGTGTTATAACCCTCGGCGTAACTGCTGGCAAAGCTCCTACTACCCGAACAGAGCTAATGAACTTCATTGTTGTAGATGTCCCCACCGCCTATAATGTGATCCTAGGTCGACCTGGCCTAGCTGCTTTGGAAGTCGTCCCATCAGCTTACCGCCTAAAGATGAAGTTTCCCACCAAGACAGGCGTAGGAGAAGTGAGGGGAAGTCAGGAAACGGCGCGTAAATTCTATATGACCTCGACTGAAGGACCCGTCCTCTCCCTCGAGGCCCTTGAAATTCCCTAAGGAAACACCCAGCCAATGTCAGAACCGGTAGACGAGCTCGAGGAAGTGCTCTTCTTGGAGGAAGATCCGACCCGGAAATTCTTCATCAGCAAAACCCTCCCTTCTGCCCTCTGCTTCGACATAGTCCAGTGCATAAAAAGAAATTGTGACCTCTTCGCGTGGACAGCAGCCGACATGCCGGGGATTTTCGAAGAGTTTCTATTCCACCATCTAAGTGTCGCTCCGGGGGCCAGACCGGTCCAGCAGAAGAGGCGTAAGTTCGCCCCCGAGCACCAGCAGGCTATAAAGAAGGAGGTGGAGAAGTTCCTCAAAGCCCGGTTCATACAGGAGGTCAACTATCCAGAATGCCTCTCCAACGTTATGATGGTCAAAAAGGCTAATGGAAGTTGGAGGATCTGTATCCACTTCACAGATTTGAACAAGGCATGCCCCAAGGATCCTTTCTCACTCCCCAGCATCGACACCTTGATCGATGCCACTTCGGGCCATGAGCTTCTAAGCTTCATGGAAGCATTCTCCGGATACAACCAAATCCGAATGTTCCCTCCAGATATCCCGAAGATGTCCTTCGTCACCGATCAAGGCCTCTATTGCTATAGAGTGATGCCCTTCGGGCTCAAAAATGCTGGTGCCACCTACCAACGTATCGTCAATAAGGTCTTCAAAAGTCAGATCGGACGGAACATGGAGGTTTATGTCGACGATATACTAGTGAAAAGCATCCATGGGTCTGACCATATCGCTGACCTCCAATAAGCTTTTGACGTTCTAAGGAGGCATAACATGAGACTAAACCCGAATAAATGTGCATTCGGAGTCTCATCGGGTAAATTTTTAGATTTTATGGTCAGCCAGAGAGGGATTGAAGCCAACCCTGAGAAGATAAAGGCCATATTGAACATGCCTCCCCCCTCAAATGTGAAAGAAGTGCAAAAGCTCACCGGACGCCTCACGGCTATAGGGTGCTTCCTCTCCAAGTTCGGGGAAAAGTGTCTCCCTTACTTTAAAGCCCTCAGGGGGGCTAAGGGCTTCGATTGGGGCCAGCAGCAGCAAGAGTCGTTCGACCAACTCAAAACCTACTTGGTCAACCCCCCCACTCCTCAGCAAGCCTACACCCGGGGAAACCCTCTATCTCTACCTCGCCACCTCTGAACAAACCCTCAGTGCTGTTCTAGTGAGGGAAGAAGACAAGACACAGAAGCCTATCTACTACGTGAGCAAGGTCCTTAGAGATGCCGAGCTCCGTTATCTGAAGTTGGAAAAGATAGCCTACGCTTTGGTTATGGCGGCCCGGAAGCTTCGTCCCTATTTCCAATCCCATTCGTTGGTCGTCCTTACCGACCAGCTGCTCAAGCAGGTCCTGTATAAGTCCGAGACCTCCGAACATCTAATGAAGTGGTCAATTGAGCTGAGTCAACATGACATATCCTATCAGCCTCGGATCGCTATTAAAGCTCAAGCGCTAGCTGAGTTCATAGTAGAAAGCACGATCCCTGAGGTCAGTCAAGCGGAAAATGGGCCACCCGTCTGGACGATGTATGTGGATGGGTCTTCTTGCGCTAAAGGGAGCGGAGCCAGAGTCATCCTGGCAGGCTGAGATGACTTCATTCTCCAATACTCCTTCCGCATCAATTTCAAGGCTTCCAACAACGAAGCCGAGTACGAAGCCCTAATAGCGGGCCTGGGCATGGCTCACAAGGCAGGGGCAAAGCAGGTTCGAATTTTCAGTGACTCTTAGCTCGTGGTGAATCAGGTCTTGGGAGAATACGAGGCACGAGACGACCGTATGGCCAAGTACCTAGCCAAGGTCAAAAGTCTCATGGCTTCGTTCGAGGAAGCACGTCTCCAGCGGATCCCTCGAGTGGAGAACGCCCAAGCAGATGCCCTCTCGAAACTAGCCTCCTCCTCCCTTCAAGGCCTCGAACAGACCGTCTTGATTGAAGTTTTACTAAGGCCTAGCATCGAAGAAGAAGCCCCCGCCTCAATGGAGTCACTACCTGTCCAACTCGAAAATAACTGGATGAGGCCTTTAGTTGAGTTCCACAGAGACGGGAGCCTTCCCCAAGATCCTAAAGAAGCTCGCCAAATCCAAATGAGAGCGGAGCGGTACACTTTTATTGAGGGAGTCTTGTACAAACGCTCCTACACCCAAGTAGATGGCCGACCCTACTTGAGATGTCTCTCTCCAGAAGAAACCCTGTATGCTCTGAAGGAGCTCCATGAAGGGATAGGCGGAGCCCATTCGGGATCAAGGTCCCTTGCCCGCAAAGTCTGGAATTATGGGTACTTTTGGCCTACCCTCCTTCGGGACGCCGAGCAACATGTTCGACAATGTGGCCCCTGTCAACAATTCTCCACTATCCACCGTCTACCACAAGCTCAACTCTCTTCTCTCTCAAGTCCAACCCCCTTCGCAATGTGGGGAATGGACCTACTAGGTCCGTTCCCACCAGCTCCGGGCCAGCACAAGTTCCTAGTTGTGGCAATCGACTATTTCTCCAAGTGGATCGAGGTCGAACCACTAGCAACTATTACTGAGAACAGGGTGCAACAGTTCTTCTGGAAGAACGTGATCTGCAGGTTTGGTATACCTCGAGTCTTGGTGACAGATAACAGAATACAATTTGCGGGGGCAACATTCCACTCCTTTTGTGAAGGCCTCGGCATTCAGCAGCGGTTCTCCTTCGTCCCCCACCCTCAATCCAATGGCTAAGTAGAAAACGCCAATAGGCAAATCCTCTCGGGCATCAAGAAGAGACTAAGCAAGTCGGTTAAAGAATTGTGGGTAGAGCAGCTTCCTAACGTACTGTGGAACTACCGCACTACAAAGAGAACCCCCACAGGGGAGTCACCCTTCAACCTCACCTACGGTTCTGAGGCCGTAATCCCCTTAGAAGTTGGTTTGCCATCCCCCCGCCTAATTGCATATAATGAAGAGCAGAACGTCAGGGAGCTCTGAGCCAATCTGGACCTTATCAATGAACTCCGCAAAAGAGCCTTGATTCGCTAAGAGAATTGTCGAAGTAGAATCGAGCAATCCTACAACAGAAGGGTCTGTCCCACAGATCTTAAGGAGGGGGACTTAGTCCTCAGAAGCTAGCCATCTCGTTCCCCAGCCAAAGGAGCAAGCTAGCCCCAAATTGGAAAGGACCATACAAGATCTTCAGGGTAGTTCGACCCGGAGCATACCATCTTGAAGATCTCGAAGGCAGGAAGATACCAAGAACATGGAACGCCGATCATTTACTGAAATACCAAGAGGGTGTTTGAACACCTCTCCGAGTACCATCAATTGTTAGGCTATTCTATTTGTTTCTCTTTTTTATTCTTCCATTCTAATAACGGCCCGCAACTTAGAAGCGGTCGATTAGCAATATTTAATAAAGAGTTTTTCTTTGAATAAGAATTTTCTTGTGATCATTTTATCTCTGTTTAATACCCCAACCGTATTATCTAAAACGACGAGTTCGGAGTCCAAACATTGGCTCGATTTTGCTTCGAATAACTTGCTCTTAAGCAAGTTAAAAGTGGTTCGCCATTCGTAACTGCTCCCACAACCATTGAATCTCTTTAAAACGACGAGTTTGGAGTCCAACACTTGGCTCGATTCTGCTTTGCAAACTTGCTCTTAAGCAAGTTAGAAGTGGTTCGCCATTCGGAACTGCTCCCACAACCATTGAATCTTTCTTAAACGACGAGTTCGGAGTCCAACACTTGGCTCGATTCCGCTTCGCAAACTTGCTCTTAAGCGAGTTAGAAGTGCTTAGACATTCGGAACTTCTCCTAAAACCATTGAATCTCTCTTAAATGACGAGTTCAGAATCCAACACTTGGCTCGATTCTGCTTCGAATAACTTGCTCTTGAGCAAGTTAGAAGTAGTTCGCCATTCGGAACTGCTCCCACAACCGTTGAATCTCTCTAAAATGACGAGTTCGGAGTCAACACTTGGTTCAATTCTGCTTCGCAAACTTGCTCTTAAGCGAGTTAGAAGTGGTTCGCCATTCGAAACTGCTCCCACAACCATTGAATCTCTCTTAAACGACGAGTTCAGAGTCCAACACTTGGCTCGATTTCGCTTTGCAAACTTGCTCTTAAGCGAGTTAGAAGTGGTTCGCCATTCGGAACTGCTCCCACAACCTTTGAATCTCTCTTAAACGACGAGTTCATAGTCAAACAATTGGGTCGATTCTGCTTCACAAACTTGCTTTTAAGCGAGTTAGAAGTGGTTCGCCATTCGGAACTGCTCCCACAACCGTTAAATCTCTCTTAAACGACAAGTTTGGAGCCCAACACTTGGCTCGATTCCACTTCGCAAACTTGCTCATGTGCGAGTAAGAAGTGGCTCGCCATTCAGGGTGCTCCTACAACTATCTACAACCATAGGTGTTAACAAAATGCGCAAGTTCACAAAACAAGTATTATTGCATTTATGCTTAGGGAACAAATCTCTTTACAAGACCAACTACTTGTCCTTATGACGAGATACAAAACTTGAGGAACAAAAAGAACAAGAGTACAAAGAGCAACTTCAACGCATCCTAGGGGCGGGGATACTTCGGTTTAGAGACACCGAGGGACGACGAGCACTGTGCTGCCGACGTCTCACCTCGGCACTTGTCTCTAGACTAGCAAGCTGGGACGCATCTTCTGCACTACTTCTAATGGTAGCCCCAACCGACGCTCCGCTCAACGAAGCAGCCACCCCACTTTGTGCATCACCAGGGCTCCGACAAACAACGGGCGAGCGAGTCGCGAGCGAGTAAAAAGAAATTCCTCTATCGCTCTCTTCCCACGTACAGGAGGTGCTCCTAACGTTGACGCGCTCGGGTTGGGGCTTAAGACGAGCAACCTCTTCCTCAAGTTCAACTATTCTTTCCTTTAGTGAGTCGTCCTTCATGGTTATCTTCAAACGAGGCAGTCGCGCCGAGCCCGCGCCACCTGAATTGTCAGTGACAATCCGATGAAGATGAGTAACCTCAATGCTCTTGTCGACAGTCACTCTCTTTAGCTCATCTCTCTCCGTCATCAGCTTGTCCATCACCACTGTCAGCTCGTCTCTTTCCACTGTAAGTTTGTTCTTCGCTGCCATCAGTTCGTCTCTTTCAACTACCAATTCATCTCTCTCCGCTGTCATCTTAGTCAGAGAATGACGAAGTCACCTAAGCCTCAGGCCTTGGTTAACTACTGTCGACGAACCATAATCCTCACCTTTGGGGGTCATCTCCCTGAGCCTCTCTTCTAACCGCCGAATCTCGAGGTCTCGACGGCCTAAGACTAGCCGCAGATGATTTCGCTCACGTTTGACTCTGCGAAGATCCCACTCAACATCGTAAAGCCGCTCGTGGCTCCTAGCGAGGCACAACTTCATCGCCCCTAGTCCGGCCTCGGGACGAGTCACCTCGGTCGCATGAGGCACCTCGGCAAGCTGCGTCACTTCGGCGACCTGAAAATTTCAAAGTAAAACCACGGTGAACACAGCCAAAACTTCAAGCCAAGACAACCTCAACACTTAGCCAAAATTCGAAAGTTTTCCAAACACATAGTCAAAATTTCGAGGCTCAAGAGTTAGATAACCAAGGAGTTCAAAATGTCCCCAACACTTAGTCAAAATAAGAAGTTTTCATTCATATAAAAAGCAGTGGCTAGTCCGCTATAAGGCAGTACAGGAAAAAAAAAAGCGAAAACGAAAATACAAGGCGACTAAAGTCAAGGGGCCACCTTGGGTGGTAGCTCGGTGACAGGCTCCTCGGTGGTCGCCTCCCCTTCCTTCGCCACCCCAGCTTGGGGGTCGGCCATAGCTTCGTCACCCCCTTTCTCCACCACCACGGCCTCGGTATCAGCCACAGCATCATCGCCTGCTTGCTCCTCCCCCTCCTCGCCTCCAGCCTCTTAATCAGCTTCGGGGTCCTCCTCGTCAGCCGGACCCCACAACCCGTATCCTGACCTGTCGAAGCCGGGGACTTGAGCCTCGACGTGCTCAAGCGCAGTGCGTAAGACTGCTCCATGTTCGCCATCATGTGCTTTTTCGCCTCAGCCTCTATTTCCGCCCTCACTGCCTCCACTGCTCGTCCTTCTGCCGCATCACCTCCTCCAGGGCCTTCTTCGCCTTGGCCTTCTCCTCGTCTGCCCTAGCCACCTCCGAGGCGACCTTTTCGTTTGCCTGTGCCAGGGCCGCCTCTAAATCAGCGACCTATGCTGTCAAAACGTTCGAGCGATGTTGCTCCGCCTCGTACAGCTTTGCGACCCTCGCCCTCTCTGCTCGGTCCCTGTTACATGCGAGCTTCAGCTCCTTCTCTTGCGGAATACTGCTCGAGAAGGTGGCTGAAGTAGCACGTGATCTACAAAAGAGCAATAGAAACGATGAAGACCGAGCAAAAAACTTAGAAAATTTTCGAGTTATCAAAATCAACTAAGAAGACTTACCGACATGGTCGCCCGAGCTATCTCGAGAGCGTCGTCACCCGTCGTCCCCGCCTTCATCGCTGCTCGGTCCTTTGGGGTCGGGAGATGGTGCAGGGCTTGCATGCTCATAGCCGAGTCCCCTAAGAAGCCGTCGTGGTTCATCACCCGCCAGTCGGGGACGAAGAGCTTCTTGTGCCCCTCGGTCAGAATTACCTCGGCCTACTCGGTGAAGGGCAGGGCCTCGAGCGCCAAAGCTGCCAAGACAGAGAAGCCTTTGCCCGAAGGGTCAGACGGGGTCGGTTAAGGAAGAACAACAGCTGAGGCCGACCGCTGAGGAGACGCCAGGTCAACGGTCTCGACCGCGACAGAGGACATCTTGGCAGGTCGGCCAGAC
Organism: Hemerocallis citrina; assembly: GCA_017893485.1. Lineage (NCBI taxonomy): Eukaryota > Viridiplantae > Streptophyta > Magnoliopsida > Asparagales > Asphodelaceae > Hemerocallis > Hemerocallis citrina. Next base: position 121,685,522 of record CM030366.1, read on the forward strand.
GAAGGCCCCGCGCTCATCCTCTTCCTCTTCTTGGCATCGAAAGCCTTATTCCGCTCGGCCATGATCGCCCTGAAGTCGATGTTCCTCTGACAGATAAAGAAAACAAAGATAAGATAAAAATGCATAAGGAACGGAAAGTAAACAAGAAAATAGAGATGTTCGGAGTGTACTCGGGTCGATCGGACAAAGGCCCGACCCGTGGAGCATCTCCTCGGTCATGCCCCTCTAGCTCAGGGTCGGGAGGCCGACCAGCTTCGCCGCAACTTCTGCCTCGGTCGGAGTCAATACTGGCTCGGCCTTCGCCCACTTCGGCACATCCGCCTTCCACTGGGTCGGGAAATCCCACGCCAAGGGGGCTCGGATCAGAAAAAACTTGCCCTTCCACAACTTGATAGAGTCCGGGTTCTCTATCAATTTGATGCCTTTTTGTGGCGACAAATAGTACCGGTGTTCGGTCTTGCTCATCCGATTGATCCGATACAAGCTTCGGAGAATGACGAGCCGATGCTCCACCTTCGCCGTTCGACACTGGAGCAGAAACCCGAGCACTTGTCGCCACATGTTCGGCATGAACTGGATCGGGCTCCGTCCATACCACCAAAGCACGTCGGTCACGAAGGGATGAAGGGGAAGGCACAGTCTGGCATTCAGCGCGTCGTAGGCGAAGATGCACGTGTCGAGCGTGAACGCCGTGCATGCTCGCACCCCGGGCCTGGGGAGGATTAAAGTGTACTATGGGGGAATCACGAAGCTCTTCCGTATCCGAAGTAGGTCCCTCTCCGTCAGAACCGAGGGGATGTCATCGACCTCGGTAACCTCCCTCGGCTCGTTCTCTTCGTACGTCTCCGATCGACCGTAGACGGCCTTTGTCAACAGTTCGCCGGTATACTGCTGGATCCCCCCGTGGCCGGATATCTCCGTCGGCAACCGACCCATTTCTCCTCCTCATCTTATAAGCTCTACCACTGTTTCGACGATCAGACCGAGCCACCTCCTTCCCCTTCCCCTTAAAGAGCGAAGAGACTGACTCGGCCGCAGACGACCCTATTATCTCCTTCCCCCTCTCTCGGCTCAACACTTCTCCCCCCTCCTCGTGAACGGCCGGACATACTAACTGCGGCCCTGTAACCCCTGTTTCCATTAATTTGTATTTTTCAATTATTTTTCCGTATTTTAAATTAAACTATTCTCTTTTAACTTAATATGTTATTCAAACTATTTTGAGAAGCCCAATATTTGATTATTCAACAATTTTAATATTTGAAATATTTTGGAACCCAATTTTTATTATAAGCCAGTAATTTAAATTAAACCCAAAAGTCTAATTATTTATTTGAGCCCATTATATATTTAAATAATTAAAATGATTTGAGCCCAAGGACCAGGCCCGCCTCCTATTGGGTATTGATCCGCTAACCCAAACCCAAACTCCATTGTTGACCAGATCAACAATTTCCCCTTAAATTTCCCCTAATCTCTCCTACCTCCTGTAAATATCTCCCCATTAACATAGCAGTTATAAAAATCCTAATCACCTTCAATTCTCCTCCACACATATTTGAATTCAGTAACCCCTCCCCCTATTATCACTCTACTAATTATTTCTATATTAACTCTATAAATTTATTTTAAATTATAATATATCTCATTCTCTCTCTCCCCGTACTCTCTCTCCTCCTCTGTTAAAACACAGCCAAAAACAAAACCAAACCAAACAAAACAAAACCCATCAGACACCAACCCATCTTCTTCCTCTCCCGCTCTCCCATCTTCCCCATTTCGAAACCCACAAAACCCATCGACAACACCCCGAGCCACCACCATTGCCTTTCCACCTCGCCCCACCTCCTAGCCGCCATCGAACCCTCCACCATCGTCTTCTCGCCATTACCCAAACTCCGAAAACCCATCTTCTTCAACCTCGCACCTCGCCGCCATTATCATCGCCAATCACCACCCCCATTGCCTCGTCATCTCCTGCTACGTCGCCCTCAACCCCCTCATCCTCCGTCGCGTCGTCACACACCCCGAACCCAACTCCCCTGTTTCGAACCCAGAGCCGAGTCGCCGCCGCGCGATGAGTCCCCTCTCGACGTCGCGCCGTCGCCAGCGTCGCGAGCCCCGCCTCTTCACCGTCGAAGCCATCGCCAGCCTGCGCCACAGTCCTGCCCTCTCTCCCGCTCACTACCGAAGCGAGGAAGAAGATAAACAGCCATTGGCTCGTTTGGCTGTTTCGTGTTCACCCGCAGCGGATCCCACTTTCGCTGTCCCCTGTTCGGCCGAATTCAGTGCGGGGACGCGATCTGATTGGGCGAGATCCGCAGTTTGCTGTTTTGTTACGCCGGATCGAGAGTCGCTGTTTGCAGTTTGGGGGAGATCTGGTGTGGAAAAATTCGATCTACTGTGGATTTTCACACGTGCTTTTGGGAGACTTCGCCCGGGAATTTTCGATCCCGATTTCTTCAACAATCGGATCTATTCGTCTTCAATCAAGGCAATTATCTCTTGTACAATTTTATTTGTTCTAGTACAAGCCCCTTGTAAAAATACCGCAAGTATATTATTTTTTGACTCCAATTCGCATTCATAAGTCGAATCGATACCCATTTCTATACCTAATCCGTCGATCCTGTATTCACATGAGATCGTGAATACTTGTTATCCTATGCATGACACGAACACAAATAAATATACACAATGTACTCTTAGGATTATACATATTTATGTGCCGGAATGTTTCACCCGTGACAGTAGTTAAATCTGAATATGACATCTTGTTCTTGTTGGTTAAATTAAAATAAAAGTAACAAGCCGGGGTATAAGGGAAAGATTTAAGTAGTGGGCAATATAGAAGAGCGTACTCGGACGGGAGCTCGTGGTTTCCCGATGCAAATTGCAAGTTACAAGTTGCAAGTTTGCGAATGATATGTTTATATGTTTCACATTACATGTTTACACTATGTTTGACTCGATATGTTTCACGTTATATGTTTGCACGTATCTCGATACAATATTGAATGACATGTTTTCCAGAGTACGTGACCTATAAAACCCACCACTAAATCTAAATGAAATTGTATTGACTGTAGCAACCATGTAGTAAAAAGATGGATGCATGAAGTGCTACCTAGATAGAATCAAACATTAGACATAAGATTAACACGTGCATTTGCATGATCCAACTATATGTTACATGTTCATGTTGACTCGATACTTGTTACTTGATTACTTGTTTTATATGTCACCTGTTTCATAATGCGTTGTTCATACCATGTTTACATATTGCATTTTCCTGACTCTTGATTCCTTGCTCTTCTCCTGTTTTTCTTTTGTTTTATTTTTGTTCCTGTTTCCTTAGCTTGTACCCCCTTGCGGCCCGTAACTTGTATTAACAGGCATTTTCTTGTTTCCATTTTTTTTCCTTTTGTTATAATATACTTGCAGGCCCAAATGGAGAGTTACCAGATGGTGTTGCTGACCAAGTATTCTAGTTTAATATTATCATGTTATATTTAGTTTGTGGGTTACTTCATTAAACTCTTTAATGTAATCCGGGCTTGTTTGACCCGTAACTATTGTATTTCCCAGTTGTTGGGTTTTTTATGGACTATGTCATGAATTTTCATTATCAAATTGTGATTTACATGCCTGCGTGGATTGTTTTATTATCTTGTTGTTGAGCTTACTTGTACAGCTTATGAATGGTGCATTCGCACCATTCGCTGGGCCTTAATCTCGAGCCCGTATTCCCGTATTTTGGGAAGCGGGACGTGACAGGGTTTTTAGTGGTATCAGAGCTCAAGTTTGGCTAATGTGTTAGTTTGACTAATACATTAGACAGACTTGTCTCAATCAGGTTAACTCAACAACACGAGCACCAGGCATGAATCACATGGATAATGAATAACCAACATAATCTGGATACTTCTCTGATTTGATTCCTCTTTGAATCCTTCGCATTCAGTCCTTTCATTTCTTAACTTGTTTCACCTATTCCATTCATTCACATTCATTGATTTCTTATTAGGTATAGATTCTTTCTTTTTGTACCCATGTTATTTTGATTCCGGTGTCCCATTCTTCCTCTTCCTGCACGGTTCGTCGATTGGCGCCATGTGGTCTACAACGACATGTCTACAGCTTGGAACGTCGCCATCAGAGTAGCGCAGCGGAAGCGTTGTGGGCCCATAACCCACATATCCCAGAATTTTCTTATTGTTTTCCCTTCCTTGCACTGCTTACTCTTCTTTCATACATTTGCATTGTCTTCATTCATTGAATCTCTAGTGGACATCATTCTAGATCACCCCATTCTTGTCTATGATTTTCTTATTATGTTATTGCCACCCTCATGACATTTCTTTGAATCCCCTATTTTGTTATCCCTCATAAGAGTTTGCTTTGCCTTGTCCTATATACCACCTAAGCAAATTTCGAGGATGAAATTTTGTTGTAAGGTGGGTAGGATTTGTAACCCCTGTTTCCATTAATTTGTATTTTTCAATCATTTTTCCGTATTTTAAATTAAACTATTCTCTTTTAACTTAATATGTTATTCAAACTATTTTGAGAAGCCTAATATTTGATTATTCAACTATTTTAATATTTGAAATATTTTGGAACCCAATTTTTATTATAAGCCAGTAATTTAAATTAAACCCAAAAGTCTAATTATTTGTTTGAGCCCAATTCTATATTTAAATAATTAAATTGATTTGAGCCCAAGGACCAGGCCCACCTCCTATTGGGTATTGATCCGCTAACCCAAACCCAAACTCCATTGTTGACCAGATCAACAATTTCCCCTAAAATTTTCCCTAATCTCTCCTACCTCCTGTAAATATCTCCCCATTAACATAGCAGTTATAACAATCCTAATCACCTTCAATTCTCCTCCACACATATTTGAATTCAGTAACCCCCTCCCCCTATTATCACTCTACTCATTATTTCTATATTAACTCTATACATTTATTTTAAATTATAATGTATCTCATTCTCTCTCCCCCCGTACTCTCTCTCTCCTCCTCTGTTAAAACACAGCCAAAAACAAAACCAAACCAAACAAAACAAAACCCATCAGACACCAACCCATCTTCTTCCTCTCCCGCTCTCCCATCTTCCCCATTTCGAAACCCACAAAACCCATCGACAACACCCCGAGCCGCCGCCATTGCCTCTCCACCTCGTCCCACCTCCTAGCCACCATCGAACCCTCCACCATTGTCTACTTGCCATTACCCAAACTCCGAAAACCCATCTTCTTCAACCTCGTACCTCGCCGCCATTATCATCGCCAGTGACTACCCCCATTGCCTCGTCATCTCCTCGCTGCGTCGCCCTCAACCCCCTCATCCTCCGTCGCGTCGTCACACACCCCGAACCCAACTCCCCTGTTTTGAACCCAGAGCAGAGTCGCCGCCGCACGACGAGTTCCCTCTCGACGTCGCGCCATCGCCAGCGTCACGAGCCCTGCCTCTTCACCGTCGAAGCCATCGCCAGCCTGCGCCACAGTCCCGCCCTCTCTCCCGCTCACTACCGAAGCGAGGAAGAAGACAAACAGCCATTGGCTCGTTTGGTTGTTTCGTGTTCACCCGCAGCGGATCCCACTTCCGCTGTCCCCTGTTCGGCCGAATCCAGTGCAGGGACGCGATCTGATTGGGCGAGATCCGCTGTTTGCTGTTTTGCCACTCCGGATCGAGAGTCGCTGTTTGCTGTTCGGGGAGATCTGGTGTAGGAAAATTCGATCTACTGTGGATTTTTGCACGTGCTTCACACGTGCTTTTGGGAGACTTCGCCCGGGAATTTTCGATCCCGATTTCTTCAACAATCGTATCTATTCGTCTTCAATCAAGGCAATTATCTCTTGTACAATTTTATTTGTTATAGTACAAGCCCCTTGTAAAAATACCGCAAGTATATTATTTTATGACTCCAATTCGCATTCATAAGTCGAATCGATACCCATTTCTATACCTAATCCGTCGATCCTGTATTCACATGAGATCGTGAATACTTGTTATCCTATGCATGACACGAACACAAATAAATATACACATATGTACTCTTAGGATTATACATGTTTATGTGCCGAAATGTTTCACCCGTGACAGTAGTTAAATCTGAATATGACATCTTGTTCTTGTTGGTTAAATTAAAATAAAAGTAACAAGTCGGGGTATAAGGGAAAGATTTAAGTAGTGGGCAATATAGAAGAGCGTACTCGGACGGGAGCTCGTGGTTTCCCGATGCAAATTGTTGGATCCTGTAGGCGACGCAACAAACACTAGAGGGGGGGTGAATAGTGTTAATTAAAATAAACTGCGGAATAAATAATTTTTCTTCGGTGCAGTCGACTTAGGAGTGAACCAGTCGACTGAGATGACCAAATAAAAGAAAATACAAACAACTCTGTGCAGTCGACTTAAAGTTGAGACAGGCGACTGAAGACACAATTAATGTTTAAAGATACAAGACTGACCAGTCGACTGATAATGTGCTGAGTCGACTGTCCAGACAAGTTTCACAGAACTTAAACAAACAGAAAAAGTAAATACAAGTTCAAGAGAAACAACCACAGAGTACACACGATATATCCTGGTTCGGTCCTTCCGACCTACATCCAGTCCCCAAGCAACCCACTTGAGATTTCCACTATTCTTGGAAAAACAAGTTTACAAGAATACCCTACGGCGTTCAGACAACAACCTTGTCTAACCCGTAGTCCTTTCTCTCAACCAGAGAAAGCAGACCCACTCTACCACCAAGAGTGAAACGACCGACTCTACACCCTAGAGTCTAACTCTCCAACCGAGAGCAAAAGAAAACAATAAAAATTTACAGTCAACCTATATCCTTGTTTGTGTTATATGATGTGGAACGTGGCTAAAAAGAGGTCGACTTCTATACCCAGTCCAGAACGAATTCCGATGTTATACTGGACTGAGTGTAGAGAACCAAAGACTTAGAACTTGAGAGCTTTTTCTCTTAAACACTTAGAAATTCTCAAGAGTGCTCGGGATTGTTAACAATGTTGTAAGAACTTTTTCAGTGAGTTCTGAACTCTATTTATAGAGTTAGAATTCCTGGACGTTGGGAGACAGTTATTCCAACTGTCAACCAACGGATCTAAGAGCTTTTGAATTTGAAAAATCGATTTTGAAAACAGAAAACGGTCAAAAGCACTCGAACAGTCGACTGGGTTGCCATAATGAGTCGACTGGTCAGAGTTTGAATAAATGTAAATAGTTTTGTACTAACAGTCGACTGATAGAAACACCGGTCGACTGGTACTCAAAAGTTAAACCAATTCAAACTGTTTTGACCTTATTTTGATGTTTTAAGAACACACATTGTAAAATAGTGAGTGTATGTGTGTGACAAGGCTTTACATCATACTAAGACTCAACAAAAATAAGATTACATTGTTTACAAGACATGACTATAAATGACACTTTTAAGCTTGAGACTTTGGCTTGAGTCTTGAGTCCTGGCTTGAGTCTTGAGTCTTGTCTAGAGTCTTGAGTCTTGAATGAAGCTTTAACCATTGTCTTAATCTGGAGCCTTTGTGCTTGTTCATTTGTTCAGCTGTATAGTAGTGAGTTATTTGTGTATAGCACCTACAATTATAAGGTATAGCAAGGATACATGTGCAGTGTGTTGTGATCATCAAAATCAAGAATCAACATTCTCCCCCTTTTTGATAATGACAACACAATACCTGATAATAATATAAGCATAGAAATGATATGCTCCCCCTATTAAAAACACAACATGCATACGTAAAGATATATCATAAAATAGATTGTATCAGTCGACTTATAATAGAAGCAGTCGACTGAACAGAGAAAGAATAAACATAGTAGACATGTGAAACACAAATACAGTAAGTACAGTGAGATCAGTCGACTTATGATGATGATATCAGTCGACTTACCAGAGAAAAAAAATTAAACACACAGAACACAGTGAAACACACAGAACATAGTATAAACACATAAACACACAGAACAAAACGTGTAAATAAATAAGAGGTAGTTTTCTCCCCCTTTGTCATCAACAAAAACAAAAAAAATAACTAGTCCTTTGCATAAATAAACACAGAAATAATTGTCTCATACATAAACTAATAGCAAAGAAATAAGAAAAAATACATATGAAAAAGTAAAAAAGCATCAATCGTCGTCCTCGGAATCTTCATCAGCAGCTTGAGATGGAGGGGGAAATTGAGAAGTAAAGAGATTGGTTAGGTGGGTAATTTTGGAGTCAAGAGAGTCAAGCTGAGAATCAACAGAAAGTGAATGTTTCATAAGATAATTGACACAGTCACAAAGAGTAGATGGATCCTCATAATTAGCATGAGGACGAGATGAACTAGAAAATGCTGATGGTCTAGCAGAAGATGCTAAAGGTACTTGAGAAAGAGGAGGAGACCTAGGGGAAGTTCTAGGAGGAGGGTCAAGAAGCTTCATACGGGCTAAACTAGCACGATCGAAGCATTCATAGTGCTTAACGATATTGGTCTCGGAATCGAGATCAATATCATAAGCCTGAAAGACTCGAGTAAGGAGACCTCCAAAAGGTAAGAAGTGAGTATGATTTTGTTCAAGTTTGGAAAAAATGACACGACCCCAATTTATAGCTATCTTACCAAAAATGGCATAAACAGCTTGTTGCAATTCCATAGAATACTGATCATAACTTCCTCTTTTGGGAAGAATGTTATAAGCAAGTATTCTTGCAACCAATTTGGCAACAGGTGTTATATTTTTACCAGTCATTGGGGGTCCATGATTGGGTAAATATATTTTTGACAAAACAGAGATATCATCTTGAATTATTTCTCCTAAGTCAATACCCTCGTCATCAATACCCAAAATAAGATTAATTCTCTCAGAAGTGAGTTTAATCTTGGTATTTTTGACCGAGGTATAAATAACTATTTCTCCATCCTCTTTTTGAACAATTTTCATGTTCGTATAAAAGAGATAGATAAGTTGGGGATAGTAATTTGGTTGATTGACTAAAGAAAGAAATTCATATAAACTACAATTTTGAAAGATAGGGACAAGATTAAACCTATCCAACTCATTGAAATTAACAAATCTTCCTGGAAAAATGACCATGGTACAAATGAGATACCATCGTTCTAAAAGGTCAGGACTTCTAAGAAATTGAGAGTAATCTTTGGATGATGAACTCTCATCACCATGAGATCTCTTTGATCTTTTAGGTGCCTTTAAGAAAAATGCAAGGAGTGAGATTTTACCAACAGGAAAGAGGAAAACAAAATGAGAGACGAGGATCAGCAGTTCGGCAGAGTAGCAGTCGACTTCTTGGATCTCCTTCTTCTCTCTTTTAGGGTTTTAGATTTGGGGGTAAAAGTGAAAGTGGGAGAAAGAGACACTGGAAAGGGTTTTTAACAGCAGACAAGCGGCTGAGAGCGAATAGGAAAGATATCAACGGCTGATGTAGAGGTCACGGGTGAAAAGAAAAAGAAATTTCATCTCAAAAATGTGGGATGAATCGTCGCTGAAGACAATTGAACTCGCGACAGTCGACTGATAGGGTAGAGCAGTCGACTTAGTCGAGAAAAAAAATTTAGATCAATATATCAGTCGACTGGGGAAAGGTTCAGTCGACTGGTAAAAGATAAAAAATAAGTATACAAAACATGCAGTACAGTCGACTTAATAAATACACAGTCGACTTAACAGATGAAATTTTCAACAAATATCAGTAAAATTACATATTCCTAGTTCTCTTCTTAAGTTAATAAAAGTATCTTCTTTAAGGGGTTTGGTAAAGATATCTACTACTTGTTTATCAGTAGAGATAAAGTCTAAAGATATATCTCCTTTTAAAACATGATCACATAGAAAATGATGTCTAATATCAATATGCATGAATGTTGAATCGGATTTTTAAATAGATTAATTGCACTGGTATTATCACACATAATTGAAGGTTTTTCAAAGGAAATACCATAATCTAATAAAGTTTGTTTCATCCACAAGATTTATGCACATGCAAAACTTGCAGCGACATATTCAGCTTCTGTAGTTGAAAGAGATACTGAATTTTTCTTTTTACTGCACAAAGAAACTAGTGAATGTCCCAAAAAGTGACATGTTCCACTAGTGCTCTTGCGATCAGTTTTACTACCAGCAAAATCAGCATCGCTATATGACAAAAGTTGAAAATTATCGGTGCGTGGATAAAATAAACCATAATCAGATGCGCCTTTAATGTATCTTAAAATTCGTTTCACTGTTTTTAAATGAGACTCTTTAGGACTAGACTGATATCTAGCACATAAACATACGCTGAACATAATATCTGGTCTACTTGCGGTAATATATAAGAGTGAACCAATCATACCTCGATAGAGTTTTTGATCAACACTCTTACCTAATATATCTTTGTCAAGGGTAGTAGTAGTAGCCATATGTGTGGATTTACTACTAATACTATCCATGTTAAACCGTTTGAGTAATTCCTTTGCATATTTTTCTTGATTAATAAATATGCCATTTGAGGACTGTTTAATTTGAAGTCCAAGGAAATAATTGAGTTCACCCATGTGACTCATCTCAAACTCGTTTTTCATGGTGTTAGCAAACTCTTGACATAGATTATTATTAGTAAAACCAAAAATTATATCATCAACATATATTTGTATGATTAAGATATCATTCTTAACTCTCTTAATAAACAAGGTAGTGTCTACTTTACCTATCTCAAATCCTGTTTCTAAAAGAAAAGTTTTCAGACGATCATACCAAGCACGAGGTGCTTGTTTAAGACCGTACAAAGCCTTTTTCAATTTATAAACATGATCTGGGAATTGTTCATGTTCAAAACCTGGTGGTTGTTTAACATAAACATTCTCTTTAATAAACCCATTAAGGAAAGCACTTTTAACATCCATTTGATAAAGTATAAAATTCATGAAACAAGCAAAAGATAATAAAATTCGAATTGATTCTAGTCTAGCAACAGGAGCATATGTTTCATCAAAATCTATACCTTCTTCTTGATTATACCCTTGAGCAACTAGTCTAGCTTTATTCCTTACAACTTGTCCTGATTCATCTAACTTATTTTTGAATATCCATTTGGTACCAATAATAGTCTGATCAGGTGGTCGTGGAACTAAATCCCATACATCATTTCTTATAAATTGGTTTAATTCATCTTGCATGGCATTCATCCAAAATTCATTCTCACAAGCTTTTTGTATGTTTTTCGGTTCAAAATCTGACAAGAATGCTGTATGAGAAATCATATTAATATGAGAACGTGTCTGAATACCATGGGAGATGTCACCAATTATTAAGTCATGAGGATGATCTTTAACTTCAACAAAAGGTTTTGGTAAAGTTGAAGATATCACAATAGGATCAGTCGACTTGACATGTTCTTCAGTCGACTGCTTTGCTTCAGTCGACTGGGAATCCTTATCAGTCGACTTATCAGCCAGACTAGTTTGTTCTAAAGATTTAATCACATTATTTAAAGGTGATGAATCAGTTTCATCATCTTTATTTAAATTTGATGAAGGCAGAGATTCATCGAATGTAACATGCATTGACTATTCAATAGTCATTGTAGACTTATTGAAAATTCTATATGCTTTACTCCTATTTGAGTATCCTAAAAAGATACCCTCATTAGATCTAGGATCAAATTTGTCTAAATTATCTTTAGTGTTCAGAATAAAACACTTACAACCAAATGTCTTAAAATAAGAGACTTTAGGAATTTTGTTAAAAAATAACTCATAACAAGTCTTCTTTAGCTTAGGTCTTATAAGAATCCTATTTAAAACATAACAAGCTGTAGCAACGGCTTCAGCCCAAAAGTACTTTGGCAAATTGCTTTCAACAAGTATGGTACGTGCGCATTCTTGCAAAGTCCTATTTTTTCTTTCAACCACTCCATTTTGTGGTGAAGCTTTAGGAAATGCAAATGAATGTGTTATACCATTCTTGTTGCAATATTCTGTAAATGTTTCATTCTCAAATTCTCCACCATGATCACTTCTAATAGTGACTATGGTTAGAGATCTTTGATTTTGAATACGTTTACAAAAATTTGCAAATTTATCAAAAGCATCATTCTTATGTTTTAAAAAGAATGTCCAAGTGAATCTTGAAAAATCATCTACTAAAACAAATACATATCTACTTTTATTTAAAGAGGCAATTCTAGTAGGGCCAAATAAATCCATATGAATTAATTCGAGCGGCCTACTAGTAGAAATTACTTCTTTTGTTTTAAAAGTGGATTTAATTTGTTTTCCTAGTTGACATGCATCACATAACTTATCCTTTTTAAAGGATAGTTTTGGCAGTCCTTTAACTAGGTTATACTTAGATATTTTTGAGAGATTCTTCATATTTACATGGCCAAATCTTCTATGCCAAAGCCAAGAGTCATTGTTAGAAGCTATTAAACAAAAATCATTTGAAAACTCAATTGTATTCAAACACAATTCATAAATATTGTTTTTGTGAAAACCTTGAAAAATAATGTTTTGCATAGTAGAGTCATAAATCAAACATGCATCTTTTTCAAATACTATTTTATATCCTTTATCACACAATTGATTAATACTTAACAAATTATGTTTTAATCCACTAACGAACAACACATTTTCTATAGTGGGGTTAGAATTTTTACCAACCATGCCGATTCCTATGACTTTTCCTTTGTTGTTATCACCAAAGGTAACTGTTCCTCCATCGATGCTTTGAATGGTGGATAGAAGGTTGGCATGTCCGGTCATATATTTTGAACACCCGCTGTCAAGTATCCAGCGATCTTTCTTGGGTACCTATAAAATATTCAAGGTAAATATGGTACCCTTTTTATTGGGTCCAAAACATATTAGTTTGGGGGAAACCAAACCCATAATGAGTTTGATTTTCCTCCATAAGCAGGAATAAAATTAATAGAATTACACACATTTAATAAATATGAATTGATATATGCAATTCTATCATTCTAATTTAAGTTAACTGGAATCCATACAAATTTGTTCTGTCCAGTCGACTTTACAGTATCCTTCAGTCGACTTCTATTAAGAGTCAGTCGACTGGATGATACGATAGGTCGACTTATATGAGGTTTTGATCTTGTTGAATAAGATTCAATTCCTCTGGACAGACGACTGATGGATGGACTCAGTCGACTTAACCGAACGTCAGACTTGCTTTTATGACTAAAATTTATTACCTTGGGCTTTTCAAAGAATTCATATAATTTATGTGTAACACTAGAAATAGATTCAGATTTACTAGTGTGTTTAGAAGAAGATTCTTTTATAGAAGAATTTTTGAAACCAAGACCATATTTTTGACTAGATTTCACTTGATGATGAAGGACATCATTTAAATTCTCTTTGCCTTTGTTAAACTTAAACACGTTCTTGGATATCTCTTCATAATTTTTTTTTAGAGATTCAAGATCAGTATCTAAACTTGCAATGCGAGAATTTAAAGATTTCACTTCCTTATCAAGGTTAAGATTTTCTTGAGAAAGTGTTTGATTGACTTTCTCTAGATTCTTAACTCTAATCTTTTCCTTTTTCAATTCTTGAAAGATTTCATTAAAAGCATCAAGTAAATCTTCTGAATCAAAATCATTACTTACATGATCTTGTGAAGCCATAAAGCACATGTTTGCAACTTCATTGTTTTCATCAGTTTCTTCTTCTGAAGAAGAATCACTATCATCCCAAGTTGCTTGATAGGCCTTCTTGTTCTTAGCAAACGTATTCTTTGTGTATTTGTCCTTCTTGAAGTTGGATGTTTTTCCCTTGTTCTTTGTATTTTCTAGGGGACAATCCTTCTTCATGTGACCTGTTTTATTGCACCTGAAACAAGTAGGAAGATCATTAGAATCTCTAAATTTGGAATTGAACTTACCTTTCTTTAGAAATTTTTTGAATCTTCTAGTGAACATGGCTATCTCCTCTTCATCTTCTTCCTCATCTTCTGAGTCTGTCATGACTTTAAAAGCCAATGATTTCTTCTTTGCTTGTTGTGATTCTGCATCCTTCTTTCGCTCTTCAATTTGAACCTCGTACGCCATTAGATTTCCCACAAGATTCTCATGAGAAAGTTGTGACAAATCATTTGCTTCTTCTATTGTCGTGGTCTTCTTTTCCCATTCAGGAGTGAGTGCACGAAGAACTTTTCTAACCATCTCTGCTTGAGTGTATGTCTTTCTAAGTGCCACAAGTGAATTTGTAATATCAGTAAATCTGGTGATCATCTCGCACACAGTTTCATTTTCCTTCATGCGAAACATCTCAAACCTGTGAACAAGAACAGAGATTTTAGATTCTTTCACTTTATTTGTTCCTTCATGAGTTACCTCGAGTGTATGCCAGATTTGATGTGCGGTTGTAGCATTTGATACACGGTTGAACTCCTCCTTTGTGAGAGCACAAAATAATGCATTCATTGCTTTTGCATTATTCATAGTTTGGTTCTACTAATCATCATTCCATTGTGCATATGGAATAGTAGGGGCAGTGTATTCCGTCTCCGTCATGTGCCAAATTTCATAGTTGATTGATTGGAGGTAGATCCTCATTCTGCACTTCCAATAATTGTAGTTTGTTCCATCGAATAGAGGTGGCCTCTGTGTAGATTGGCCTTCATGGTACTAATTTGTATTCGAAGTAGTTGCCATAGCCTTTAACCTTGCTCTGATACCAAGTGTTGGATCCTGTAGGCGAGGCAACAAACACTAGAGGGAGGGGTGAATAATGTTAATTAAAATAAACTGCGGAATAAATAATTTTTCTTCGGTACAGTCGACTTAGGAGTGAACCAGTCGACTGAGATGACCAAATAAAAGAAAATACAAACAACTCTGTGCAGTCTACTTAAAGTTGGGACAGGCGACTGAAGACACAATTAATGTTTAAAGATACGAGACTGACCAGTCGACTGATAATGTGCTGAGTCGACTGTCCAGACAAGTTTCACAGAACTTAAACAAACAGAAAAAGTAAATACAAGTTCAAGAGAAACAACCACAGAGTACACACGATATATCCTGGTTCGGTCCTTCCGACCTACATCCAGTCCCCAAGCAACCCACTTGAGATTTCCACTATTCTTGAAAAACAAGTTTACAAGAATACCCAACGGCGTTCAGACAACAATCTTATCTAACCCGTAGTCCTTTCTCTCAACCAGAGAAAGCAGACCCACTCTACCACCAAGAGTGAAACGACCGACTCTACACCCTAGAGTCTAACTCTCCAACCGAGAGCAAAAGAAAACAATAAAAATTTACAGTCAACCTATAGCCTTGTTTGTGTTATATGATGTGGAACGTGGCTAAAAAGAGGTCGACTTCTATACCCAGTCCAGAACGAATTCCGATGTTATACTGGACTGAGTGTAGAGAACCAAAGACTTAGAACTTGAGAGCTTTTTCTCTTAAACACTTAGAAATTCTCAAGAGTGCTCGGGATTGTTAACAATGTTGTAAGAACTTTTTCAGTGAGTTCTGAACTCTATTTATAGAGTTAGAATTCCTGGACGTTGGGAGACAGTTATTCCAACTGTCAACCAACGGATCTAAGAGCTTTTGAATTTGAAAAATCGATTTTGAAAACAGAAAACGGTCAAAAGCACTCGAACAGTTGACTGGGTTGCCATAATGAGTCAACTGGTCAGAGTTTGAATAAATTTAAACAGTTTTGTACTAACAGTCGACTGATAGAAACACCGGTCGACTGGTACTCAAAAGTTAAACCAGTTCAAACTGTTTTGACCTTATTTTGATGTTTTAAGAACACACATTGTAAAATAGTGAGTGTATGTGTGTGTGACAAGGCTTTACATCATACTAAGACTCAACAAAAATAAGATTACATTGTTTACAAGACATGACTATAAATGACACTTTTAAGCTTGAGACTTTGGCTTGAGTCTTAAGTCTTGGCTTGAGTCTTGAGACTTGTCTAGAGTCTTGAGTCTTGAATGAAGCTTTAACCATTGTCTTTATCTGGAGCCTTTGTGCTTGTTCATTTGTTCAGCTGTATAGTAGTGAGTTATTTGTGTATAGCACCTGCAATTATAAGGTATAGCAAGGATACATGTGCAGTGTGTTGTGATCATCAAAATCAAGAATCAACACAAATTGCAAGTTACAAGTTGCAAGTTTGCGAATGATATGTTTATATGTTTCACGTTACATGTTTACACTATGTTTGACTCGATATGTTTCACGTTATATGTTTGCACGTATCTCGATACAATATTGAATGACATGTTTTCCCGAGTACGTGACCTATAAAACCCACCACTAAATCTAAACGAAATTGTATCGACTGTAGCAACCATGTAGTGAAAAGATGGATGCATGAAGTGCTACCTAGATAGAATCAAACATTAGACATAAGATTAACACGTGCATTTGCATGATCCAACTATATGTTACATGTTCATGTTGACTCGATACTTGTTACTTGATTACTTGTTTTATATGTTACCTGTTTCATAATGCCTTGTTCATACCATGTTTACATATTGCATTTCCCTTACTCTTGATTCCTTGCTCTTCTCCTATTTTTCTTTTGTTTTATTTTTGTTCCTGTTTCCTTAGCTTGTACCCCCTTGCGGCTTGTAACTTGTATTAACGGGCATTTTCTTGTTTCCATTTTTTTTTATTTTGTTATAATATACTTGCAGGCCCAAATGGAGAGTTACCAGATGGTGTTGCTGACCAAGTATTCTAGTTTAATATTATCATGTTATATTTAGTTTGTGTGTTACTTCATTAAACTCTTTAATGTCATCCGAGCTTGTTTGACCTGTAACTATTGTATTTCCGAGTTGTTGGTTTTTTATGGACTATGTCATGAATTTTCATTATCAAATTGTGATTTACATGCCTGCGTGGATTGTTTTATTATCTTGTTGTAGAGTTTACTTGTACAGCTCATGAATGGTGCATTCGCACCATTCGCTGGGCCTTAGTCTCGCGCCCTTATTCCCGTGTTTTGGGAAGCGGGGCGTGACAGGCTCACTCTGCCCTCCCGAGGAAGAAGCTTCGCAACCCGAGGACGCTCTAGACATCTCGAAAAGTATATATATATGATTGAAAATATATATACTTACCTTGATGTGACGTTCTCGGTCGGAATACTTCGCCAGAAATCGCATTGCCACGCCGCGACAGCTAGCACAACCACCCTTGAGCGAAAAGCACTGCTAGTAGAGCGACTCGAGAGCAAAAAAGATTTCTGAGAGTGAAAAGTGAAAGAGTGAGAGAAATGGTGAGGAGGGGGAAGACTTGTAGTAAAAAGAGGCGACCCTTGGGCTTCTAACGCATTGGGCCCCACTCAAGCCCGTTTAAGAAGGCTAAACGAGGGAATGCAGAAGGGCAGGAACGATCTAGACCTAGCCTCGTAGCTCAGCAGCTCACGAAGTGCTGAGCCACCGAGGCACTCTGCCGAGCTACCGGGGAACCGACCTCCACATTTGGAGAAAAATGCTGCCGAACCTCTTGGGCCGTCAGATTGTCCTAAGATTCGCACCAAAAGTTGATGGATGGCTCAGATTCCACCACGTCCACAAAATGAAAAAAACACGTTTTCTCGTGATCTGAGCCTTGCGCATCGTGATTCGCGCCCTGATGGATGCTCCAGATTTAGCCACGTAGCTTGGCAGCTCACGAACCACCAAGGCACTCTGCCGAGCTACCGGGGTACCGACCTCCACATTTGAAGAAAAATGCTGCCCAGCTCCTTGGGTCATCAGATTGTCCCAAGATTCGCGGCAAAAGTTGATGGACGGCTCAGATTTCACCACGTCCACAAAACAACAAAAAACATTTTCTCGTGATCTGAGCCTCATGCAATGTGATTCGCGCCGTGATGGACGCTCCAGATTTAGCCACGTAGCTCGGCAGCTCACGAAGCACCGAGCTACCAAGGCACTCTGCCGAGCTACCGGGGCACCGACCACCACATTTGGAGAAAAATACTGCCGAGCTCCTTGGGCCATCAGATTGTCCCAAGATTCGCGCCAAAAGTTGATGGACGGCTTAGATTTCACCATGTCCAAAAAACGACAAAAATACGTTTTCTCGTGATCTGACCCTCCTATATCGTGATTCGCGCCCTGATGGATGTTAGTGTAGGTGCCCTAGAGGCAATACAATGATATTATGTAATCAGTATTATTGACATTATGTTCTATTTGATTAAATTAATAATTTATTATGCTTCGTATTTACTGCGTTATAAATGTTAGCATGATAAATGTCCTTAGATTATTAATACGAACTATATGAACATGAGATCATATATAGTATAATAATCTTAAATGTCCCTAGTCGAGTATTATTATTATTAGGACAGTAATAATAAATTGAGACTAGTATGTTGATTGATTGATGACCACCTCTCATGGGTCATTAGTATAGAGATACTAAAATCAATACATAGGTAAATGTAAAAGTACATTGTACTGGACAGACCCACTGTGAGATTCAACATGGAATAAATAAATAAGTGTCATAAGTAATCTCACTGTGATAATGGTGTAATGGTCCTCTGACCTGAAATCATTATATTTCTACACGAGAATTAATGTACTTTGATTCTATCAAAAGTTATCTTTAATCGGATAATGATAAAGATAGTATTGGGTTCATTATGAATCGTGTGAGAAATGTGAATGATCTAGATGGAATTTAACCCTCCTAATTTTAGGAGCGATATTATCGGCCTCTTGTTTGAGTGAGACTATGAAATGCATGGCCATGCTCAAATATTGATTTGTTTGAATAGTCTACTCATCGATCAAGAAAATAAAGATTAAATTATTAAGAGGATGACACGAACCATGCCTCTAGTTTAATCTATAATATCAAGGTTAAAAGGATTATATTACATGGAGACATTAGTCACGAAAGGTTTAATTGAATCACCAATTATTATTATTACTTGGGTAGCAATGATGTATTACTAGATGCCGCTCATTGTTTATAATTTTATTATTAGATAATAAAATTATTGCCAACGTAATAATAACCTAAAGGGTCACACACTTAGAACGTTTAAAAAGAGTTTTAATTTAAATTCGGAATTTAAATTAAATGATTCGAAATTAGTTATTTAATTAATTGAGTTGGACTTAATTAATTAAAAAATAATTCGAATTTAAATGATAAAACCAAATCAGATTGGTCTTAGCAGAAGCCAAACTGATTACGGTTAAGCCCACCTCATTCTCTCTTATAATTACATAGAGATGTATTGGTTTATTTGATCTATTGGCAACTTCGTTTTCCATAGAAAAACCCTAGCCGCTCCAATTGTTGAGAGGCAAGAGGGAAAACCCTAGCCGCTCCAATTGTTGAGAGGCAAAAGAGAGAGAGAGAGATAGAGGCAAGCTTCATCGGCTAGTACCGGCTCCCTTGATCGTTGGACGATCGGACGTTCGTGTGGACTGCTTTAGAGACGCGGATCTTGCTACAAGGGTTGCGTGGTGATTGTGTAACAGGACCTCCATCTTTCAGCCTTAGTAAAGCTCCTAAAAAGGTAAAATTTCGTTTCTCCATAATCAGCCATGTATTGTACACAGATCCTAGGGTTAGGGTTTCGAATTTTATCTATGGTTTTTTTTTCGCTGCATTTGTGCCCCGAATCCCTACAATGGACGCTCTAGATTTAGCCCCGTAGCTCGGCAGCTCACAAAGCGCCGAGCTACCAAGGCACTTTGCTGAGCTACCGGGGCACCGACCTCCACATTTGGAGAAAAATGCTGCCGAACTCCCTGGGCCGTCAGATTGTCCCAAGATTCGCGCCAAAAGTTGATGGACGGCTCAGATTTCGCCACATCCACAAAACGAAAAAAATACGTTTTCTCGTGATCTGAGCCTCGTGCATCGTGATTCGCACTGTGATTGATGCTTCAAATTTAGCCACGTAGCTCGGCAACTCACGAAGCGCCGAGCTACCGAGGCACTCTGCCGGGCTACCTAAGCACCGACCTCCACGCACGGAGAAAAATGCTGCCGAGCTACTCGAACCGTCAGATCGCTCAGATATTCGTGCCCTTAGCCGATGGACGGTCCAGATCTTACCACGTCATAAATGGTATTAAAAATCTATTTTTTATTTATTAAATTCGAATTATTTATTTAAAAATTGCGAAAAATGGTTAAAAATCAGGAAAATTAATTAAAAATTCTAAAAAATAATTATAAATTCGGGAAAATATTTTTGAGCCTCTGGGTAAATAATTATTGCTTAGAATAATTAATTAATGCCCTCAAAAAATAAATCACCGCTTTGCAAAATTGAATAAATGATCCGAAAAATAATTAAAATATCGAGGAAAATCGCCAAAAATCCAGGAGAGCTCAAAAACAATCTTGAGTGCACTACCAACTCAGAAAAACATCATAATGCATCGTATAGGATTTGAAACCCCTCATTTGGACTCTGATACAACCCTACAAGTCATCAAATCAGTAAAACTACTCCTCAAAGGCTAACCAAATCCAGTCTTCAGGAGTGGGGGGCTTGTGATATGGTTAAAAATAGGGTTAAATCGGAACCATTCAAATTAGGGCACGAATCTTAAAGTTCAGGGGTAAAATGGTAATTTCACCCATAAACAGGTCTGAAATGGAAACTGGGTTTTTCTTCAAAAGCCCAATAACCTATAAACGGATCCGTCTTACTGGGTATGGGTTCCAACCCATATGAAACCCAGTCTGACTGGATAGGAGAGGATTCAGATTTATGATTATCCTTAAACAACAGTCTTAACCACTTCTATCCATTTACATCGGGAAGTAGGGATTTAATCTTATCCTGAAACTGATCCCTAAGGCGGCTATAAATACCCCCCTCCCCCCACTGTTACCAGGTAATCAATCTTTTTCCAATTAAAACTCTTTTCTTAATCATTCAGATTACTGACAAGAGCGTCGGAGGGTGCGTCGCAGGGATCAACCCCGGTGTCTCGCACTTTTTGCAAATCAACAGCGAAAGGATCTCGGTCAAACTCCGGTGAAGTCATTCAGGGTTGACTATTCAACTTCCCCTGAATCCAAAAATCTATCTGTCTGTCCCTACACCGATTTCAGCGGCAACAGATTGGCGCCGTCTGTGGGAACCACGAATAGCTGTCCAACCTCTTCCACCGGTCAGTACTGCCTCCAGCCATGCTGCCAAGGAAAGTAAGATCCAGAGGGTCCAACTGTGGGCCCACTCCCATTCCTCCCCAACCACAACCTGAGGCTCCCCTCCAACCCGTCCAGCAACAGGGACAGCTCCCTCCTCAACCTTATCCACTGCTACAGCAAGGGCAGCCTCATTTACTAAATCCTCAACCCCAGTAGGCTCAACTCGGGCCCCAGAACCATGGTATAGGGACCTCTCGTCCTCATCCTCAGAAGCAACCTCTTCACCGCAATCATATCTCGGTACATAACCCTTCCACCGACTCCATGGCATCCCATAACCCTCAGCCTTCAGAAGATCTCCACAACATCATAATCAACCGGCAGAAGGAGGAAGACCTTTGTCGCCATTTGGATGAGAAGCGGGCCCGAGAGGAAATCTCCCGCTCAGAACGTCCAAATGCGCGATCTCCTCGCCGCAGCGACTGGAGGAGGTCCCCTCATCCTAGGAGGCAGAGGGAGTCCCCCGAGTACCGTCAAAGGGGGAACCGTTCTCCCACTAGTCGACAGGCCCAGAGGGACCAGAACGGACCCATCACCCGAGCAGAAATCCAAGAGTTTCAGGCAACAGTCTTGCGGGCCCTCAATGTCCCGCCAAACAACAATAATATCCCGAGGGTCCCCCCTCCCGAGAAAGTTTGAAGCCCTCTCCATTGATCCCAAAGACTTCTCAAGCTCCAAGCCACCGTTCTCACATCCCCAGTCCTCACCAGTCTCCGAGCTACCGTCGTTGTAGCCCACGTTCCCCTTCGTACGAAGACGAGTCCAGAGGCTCACCAGGATACCGTCGAAGAGAGGATACTTTCTACCATCATATCCACGAGATGGAGAGATGCCTCGATCAACTCGATAGGGACGAGGAACTAAGAGGGAGGACCCTCCGTCCAAGCAGACCTCCATTCTCTCGTACCATTAAGGAGGCCCCCGTTCCAGCAAATTTCAAACCTCCACAGTTCGAGACATACATAGGAGAATCAGACCCTATGGATCACTGTAACACCTTGAATTTGTAAAATACCAAAAACACCCGTTTTTATGTTTCTGGAGCGAGGAGAATTTTATTTGGGGTATTTTTATTTTAATTATTGATATTGGTGTCTACATTTGTATTAGATTGGAGTTATTGAGATATTGGAGCTACGAGTTAAAATTTTATGTGAAGAGATATTGTTTATTTTATTTTTATTTTATAGTTTGGAGGATTATTATAAGATAATTTTATTGTATTTTGTATTGTTTGTATTATTAAATTATAAAGTTGGGGTTGATTTGAAATATTTTGGAGATTTGAGGACTTATTTATAAATACTCCTTTATATATATATATATATATTTATTTATTTTATAAAAAAAAAAAAAAAAAAAAACCTTCTCCACTTCCTCCTTCTTCCCTTCTTTCTTTTCTTCCCGATTGTAACCAGCACCAAAAGTACCCATCGTCCTCTCCCTCTCTCCACCCAAATCCCCTCCATATCTCCACCGTTTTCAAATTAAATTGAGGGATTGCCTAATTAAAGGGTCCTCTACGTCGTGGCGGAGTCCGTTTTTCGAAAGGGTTTCGAAAAGGTAAACCCTAGATTTTATTTTTGTATAAAATTAGTGTGGTAAATTTATTTTGAGTAGGAGTATTATGGTAGGGAGATTAGAAGATGTTGAGAAGGGTGGAGACGAGAAATTAGCAATTTCTTAGAGATTTTGCAAGTTGCTAAAAATTAGGATTTTGGGTTTGTAAAAGAGAATTATATAGGTATGAATTGTTTCTTGTATGGTAATGGAAATTATAGCTGAGTTATGAAAATATTTTGGGGGTGATTCTAGTTATTGTTTAGGGGATAAAAAACCCCGTAGGAATTTGTCGATTACGTGCATTGCACGTGTATCCCAGACGTTCAATAAAATGTCTGTGTGATAGTAAGATAATTAGTATTATTATTTTCCCGTGACTGGTTTGAATGATTTGAGCCTTAATTGCGTTAAAATTTGATAATAGGATATGTTGGCGACTTTGGATGCGGGATGGCGAGATGGCACTTCGAGTCTTCGCAGGAGGCTATGTGAGTATGATCTTTTATTCTATGTGCATAATGTGATATGATTAATTTTAAAATATGGTTTGGTGTATGATGTGTGAAGCATATTGAATATAGAAAAGTTCATAAATAGGATACAGAGTAAATTATGAGGTGTAAGAAATTAGTATATATATGTATGAGAATGTGTTATTGCTTGTAGATAAATATTTATATGCTTCTGGGTTGTAATGATTAGATTTATGTATGCGAATGTATGGGGGATGTGTGATGTGTGATCTCATGACTGATGTGATGAGGTGGAACGCATGGTGTATATGATATGAGTCATATGGTGTATGTGTGATATGCGGGTGATAAATTGGAAATTTTATGTGATATTGTGATGTGAAATGGATATGGTGTGTGTGTGATGTGTGGGTGGGAAATGAAAAGTTTATATGATATCAGTGAGATTAATGGCTTGTGTATGTTTATGAATTTCATGGAGTTTATATGCTTTCATGTTATGTTATAACGGTGAAATTAGAGTATAAAGGAGTTATATTGTAAATGAGTTTTTTATAAAGGAGCCATACTGTAAAGGAGATATACAGTGATATTATAAAGGAGTTATGTTATAAAGGTGTTATATTCTTAAGATGTTATGATATACAGGAGATATCTATATATATGGAGTTATATTATAACGGAGAGATATATATATGGAGAAATATTATAAAGGAGATATATTATAAATGAATATATGGAGATATTTTATTAAAGGAGTTATTATAAAGGAGTTATGTTGTAAATGAGTTGTCTTATAAAGGAGTTATATTTTAAATGAATATAAGGAGTTATATATATTGCCCCAAATTTTATATTTGGGGAACAGGAGTTATATACATAATGATATTGCCCCAAATTTTATATTTGGGGAACAGGAGTTATATTGTGAAGGAGTATATAATAAAGGAGATATGTATATGTATATAAAGGAGAATTAAATATTGCAGTGCCGCACAATCTCCCAGGGGTTTGGGCTAGACCCCACAGGCCCGGGATACACCCGGGAACAGGAGTTATATTTATGTTGCCCCAAATTTTATATTTGGGGATCAGGAGTTATATATTGCCCCAAATTATATTTGGGGATCAGGAGTTTCCCTCGCTGGTATAGGGCCAGGAGGAAGATGTAGCCTCGGACGTGTAAGACTCTGTGTGAGCATCGATCCGCGTGTTATATTTTACTTTTGACTAGCCTTTTGTCTTTAGTCTTGGTTGGACAAGCGCGCAACCGTACTTTCAGTCCAGCCCACAAATGATAAATGCTTAGGATACCTGGATCTGGGTGATATGGTGGGTTAGCGGGATTGAAATGTACGGAATGGGAGGCACAGAGATCCCTGTGTTGTACGAGGAGGTCAGTTGTGTGGGCATTGAAAAGGAGAAAATATAAAGGTGTATGTGTATTGATAGAATATATGTATATGTAAAGATACGGATGATATGATATCTTACGGAGATTACTTATATTATGGGAGATATGAATATACTACGGGGGAGATATATATATATGTGTGGGGGGGGGGGTATATATTGGTATGTGACTATACTTATGATGCGATATTGGTAAATGAATGAACATGAGTAGAGGAGAGTGAGAAAGTAAAGAAAAGAAATGAATAGTATATAGAGTATGTATGTGAATGAATGTTAGAAATAAAGAAGAGGAGTTATGCAATCATGAATGAAATGTAAGGTGAGATATAATATGAGAATGAAAAGTTAAAGTAAGCGGTGTTATGAGTTGTGAATGGAGATTTAAGTAAAAGCATGACATTACCCAAGTTGGTATGCCTTGGAATTGTGTCTAGGAACTACTCGCCTGCTATTTCAGTGGAAATAGTGGAAACTACCCGCCGAGGCACAATTTCCAGGGTGAGTTGGTAGGTTAACGAGATAATTGTTTTAGTGTGTGATGAAATAAGAATGAGGTATAAGTAATGAATTGTGTTTGCTTTTGGTGATGGAATGGAATGTGTACATATATCTAGCGAAGAAAATAAGTTATGTTATGAGGTGAAATTGTGTTTTAGCTTTTAACTAAGTATGTTATGTAGTGAAATTGTGTTTTGGCTTTTAACGGAAAGTATGGTGATAAATTTTATTTAGTTATGCATATACATAAAGATCAGTTTTGGAGTAAGAATTTTGTAATAGAGCTGCATTCGCTTGATGTGATGATGATTATTTATAACAGAATGAAGTAATGTATATTTGGACATGAAAGTTAGCAATGGGTGTGTATTTACATATGTATATATTGGGAATGTGGGGGTGACTAAAAGGTGGGATAATTATTATGTTGAATTTAGTGATTGTTAATAGTTATTAAGTAGAGTTTGAGATTTGGGCTACTTATGATATGATTACATCATAATTTCAAATATACTATTATTCTTGGGCACTCCATTGTGTAAAAATTTAATTTACTACCATGTTGGTATTTTAAAAGTCTGCATTTATTTATATCATTCATTTTTGTTAAGTTATAATTGATTATACTCACACCAGAAATGGCTAACCCCTTAGTGTTTGGGGGGTTAGGGGAGTCCTAGGACTACCCTAGATCCCCTACTATTGCAGGTACTCGGCAGGGTATCTAGGTGAGGCATGGAAGTTAGTTAAATATTTCTTTTTTTCTATATACTTTATTTTAAAGTTTTATGTATAAATTTAGTCATGTAAATAGTAACTTTTATGGTTTAAATTGTAATATGGATGTATACGTATGTAAATGACGATGAGGAGTATAGTGTGAGGTAGTATGGTATGTTTGTGACCCGTACCCATCTCGTTGTGGAGTACCGGGCTCTGTGGTAAGTTTTACAATGATTTTTCTAGATTTTTACCTCGTTTTTCAAAGAAATTTATAGTTTTTATTTGATATTTGATAATTCGTTATGAGTTTGGCCCCCAGAGCATTATATTATATTGCCTGTGTATTTCTGCTCATTTTGGCCTGAGGAGCCCGTGGAATTATTGTATATATTGTGAGCTACGGAATTTTGAGCAGAATTTCGTAAGCTATCTGTGTTTCGGGGCAAAATTTACAGGGGAAACTCTGCCAAAATTTTTCCTGAAATATAACTTTTCTTAGTTTATGTTTAAAGTAACATAGAAATTAAAAGAATTGAGTTTGGTGTCAAAAAAAAGTTGGGTCGTTACAATCACATCGAAAGTTTCAAAACCCTCATGATGATCCATCAGGCCTCTGATGCTCTCCTATGCAAGACCTCCCCGGCCACTCTCACTGGTCCGGCTCGGGAATGGTACTCTTGCCTCGCCCCATCCTCCATCTTCTTTTTCGGCTAGTTCGAGACCCTATTCATAACCCACTTCATGAGCAGCCGCCGGTCCGAAAAGACGAGTATTTCACTACTCTTCCTTAGTCAGAAGAAGGGCGAGAAACCGAGGGACTATGTCAAGCGGTTTACCGTGGAGGCCAGGTCCATCGCTCGATCAGTCGGTCGCAGCGACCGCCTTTCAATCCAATGTCCTCAACTCCGACCTCCGGTCGTCCCTAGCCAAGAAGCCCCCGCGAGATTTCTCTGATCTTTTTCTCAGAAGAGAGAAATACATCTCGGTAGAGGAAGCTGCGCACCGCCCCACATTCGAGGGATCCTTTTCTGGAAGCAAGAGGAAGGCCGCTGAAGATGAGGGAGCTAAAATGCTCCAAAAGGACAACGGGGGTTAGTGTCATCCACCTCCCAAATTTGAGAAGTTCACCCCTCTCAATGCCAATGTCTCGGCTATTCTAATGGAAGTTGAGAAAGAAGGAATTCTACCTCCTCCCCCAAAGATAAACACTCCTGGGAAGAAAAGGGATAAGGAAAAGTGGTGCCGCTACCATCGAGACCACGGCTATGACACCAATGACTGTCATGCTCTGAAAAATGAGATCAAAGCCCTCATCCAGAGAGGACAGCTCGATAAGTTTGTAAGAAAGGACCGGGCCGATCCTCCTCCACCCCCCAGAGGGGCTAACAAGCAGCCCGAGAGGCGTGAGGAGACTCTCGAATTCGAGGAAGAGCGCATCTTGCACCTCATCCACGGAGGTCCAATGGGAGGTACCTCTAACTCCTCTTGAAAGGCCTTCGTCAGGGAAGTCAATCAGTGCACAGCCTCCCCCCTTCTAAAGGTCTTGGAGTTCCAGTTACTTTCTCAAATGATGATCTGGAGGGTGTCTGAACCTCCCACTGTGATGCACTGGTGATCAACCTCCACATGGCTAACTTCAAGGTAGAAAGGATTCTAGTGGATAATGGCAGTTCTGTCAACATCCTCTTTCTAGAGGCCTTCCGAGGACTCCAATTATCAAGGGACAAGCACAAGCCCGCAGGTTACACACTCCATGGGTTTACAGGAGTGCCAGTGACGAACGAGGGTGTTATAACCCTCGACGTAACCGCTAGCAAAGCTCCTACTACCCGAACGGAGCCAATGGACTTCATGGTTGTAGACGTCTCCGTCGCCTATAATGTGATCCTAGGTCAACCGGGCCTAGCTGCTTTGGAAGCCGTCCCATCAGCTTACCACCTAAAGATGAAGTTTCCCACCAAGGCAGGCATAGGAGAAGTGAGGGGAAGTCAGGAAACGGCGTGTAAATGCTATATGACCTCGACTAGAGGATCCGTCCTCTCCTTCGAGGCCCTTGAAATTCCCCAAGGAAACACCAAGCTAATGTCGGAACCGGTAGACGAGCTCGAGGAAGTGCTCTTCTCGGAGGAAGATCCGACCCGCAAATTCTTCATCAGCAAAACCCTCCCTTCTGCCCTCTGCTCCGACATAGTCCAGTGCATAAAAAGAAACCGTGACCTCTTTGCATGGACAGTAGCCGACATGCCAGGCAATTCCGAAGAGCTTCTCGTCCACCATCTAAGTATCGCTCTGGGGGCCAAACCGGTCCAGCAGAAGAGGCGTAAGTTTGCCCCCAAGCACCAGCAGGCTATAAAGGAAGAGATGGAGAAGTTCCTCAAAGCCCAGTTCATACAGGAGGTCAACTATCCAGAATGGCTTTGGGGTTAGACACAGGAAGCTCTAATACCTGGATTTAGAATCTGAAAGTTCAAGTAAGTTGAATAAAGCTCTAAGTGTGGAAGGATCCGAAGATGAGAATAAGAAATCAGATATTTGGTTATGGCATCGACGTTTAGGGCATGTTTTTTTTGGTTAAATGAAGAAATTATTTACAAGTTTATTTTTGAAGTTGGATATATCTGCCTTTCAGTGTGATGTGTGTGAACTCGCAAAATGTCACCATGCCTCTTTTCCTCCAAATCCAAGTAGAAGATCTTTTCCATTTATGATTATTCATTTTGATATTTGGGGTCCATCCAAAACCACTACATTTGGAGGAGCCAAATGGTTTGTGATATTTATGGATGACTGTACCCGTATGACCTGGATTTGTTTGATGAAGTCGAAAAGTGAAGTTAGTGGCTTGTTTTAGAAATTTCATAAGTATGTTATGATTCAGTATAAATCACAGATTCAAGTTCTTAGGAGTGATAATGGCAGTGAGTACATGAGTTCGAATCTGCAACAATATTTGGTGGAATACAGAATTTTTCACCAGACTACATGCTCATATACACCTCAACAGAATGGGGTTGCAGAAAGGAAAAATAGACACTTGCTCGAGGTGATTCGTGCTTCTCTCATCCATGGAAATATACCACTCATTTATTGGGGAGAAGCCCTTGCTTCTGCTGCATACTTAATTAACCGAGTTCTCTCTAATATCCTAAACTTCCTCACACCATTTCAAGCATTAACAGAAGCTATAAATGCACGAAAAGTCTCAACTTGTCACCTCGTGTGTTTGGGTGTGTTGCATTTGTTCATCTTCATCAACATGAATGCAATAAGTTAACTCCTCGAGCTGTTCGCTGTATTTTTGTGGAATATGCACAGAATAAGAAAGGGTATCTGTGCTATCACCCACCAACTCAAAAGATATTTGTGACTATGAATGTCATGTTCCATGAAGATGAGATGTATTTTTCCTCTGAGGTTCAACTTCAAGGGGATTACCGAAGTAAAATTCAAACTCTTGTCTATGATGAAGTGGTTACTATTCAGACTGAACAATCGGATATAAGGGAAGAAAATCTGGATGTAAGTAGTGATGATTACTCGAATGAAGACTTGGTTGAGGAAGAAAATTTCCATGAAGAACTGCAGTCAGTGCCGAACCTCCATGAAGATGAGCCATCTCCACCACCAGTACCATCTGAACCATCTCCACCACCAGTACCATCAGATCTATCCTACCCCCAGCAAAAACCCAAAACCAATCGTCATCATTGTCCGAAGCTCCAAGAAGAGAACTCCCAAACCGTACTACTAGAGGTATCCCAAAACCCACTTATGAGCCTAATCCCACTAGTAAAGTCAAGTATCCCATGAGTCATTATGTGTCCACTCACCGATTGTCTGAATCAAATAAATCATTTGTGAATTAATTATCTATTGTATCTATTCCTAACAGTGTGCAGGAAGCCTTAGCCGATCCAAGGTGGAAAGCAGCTATGGATGAAAAGATGAAGTCCTAGAAGAAAAATGAGACTTGGGAGATAGTCAAACTGGCAACAGAAAAGAAGCCGGTAGGATGTAGATGGATTTATACAGTGAAATATAAATCGGATGGTTCGATAGAGCGGTACAAGGCAAGGCTGGTTGCCAAAGGGTACACTCAAACTTATGGAATTGATTATGACGAAACATTTGCACCTGTGGCAAAGTTCAACACTGTTCGAGTTCTACTGTCACTTGCTGCAAATCTTGACTGGTCGTTGGAGCAATCTGATGTGAAGAATGCATTTCTGCAGGGAGAATTGACAGAAGAGGTTTATATCACTACAACACATAGGGCTTTCTACAGCGGACTTATTATAGCATTTAAGTGTTAATGCTATTGAAAGTGATCAATAATAGCATTTTTGAAGAAAATGTTATCTTTGATTAATTTTGAAATTTACTCTTAGTTATGACAGTGTTTTTAAAACGCTATATTATTTACGGCATTTTAGAAACGCTATTATATCTGTAAATAAACAAAAAAAATATGGGCAAAAAAAAAAATACAAGTAAAAAATCCAAATCCATCAAAACCCTTTTAACTTCTCCCCCGTTTCCAAAATGCCTCCTTCACGAAATCTATCCCTAATTTAATTTCTCCGCGCCTCCTTCATCAAAACCCTTTTCTCCTTCGCGCCCCCCCAAATCGCCGACCCACGCCTCTCGAATCGCCGACCCGCGCCTCCCGAATCTTCTCTTCTCCTCCCCGCGACCCCGCGACCCCGTTGCCTTACCCGCCGTCGCCCAATGCCCTCCCTCCCTGCCCTCCAAAGCCAGACACGTCGTCGCCGAACACCACCTTCTCCTCCCCGCCCCCGAAGTCCTACCACGTCGTCACAGTTCCAGAACTACCCCTTCTCCTCCCCGCTATCTCCCACGCTAGCCAATTCCAGGTAATTTTGTTTGCTGAGGGAGTTCTTGGATTAGATTTAGTATTTTTTTTAATATTTTTTTTAATTGAAAACTTTGGAGTCTCACATGCTTGAGACTGGATGAGGTTTACTCATCAGCTACTTCACCGTAAGTTTCAAATTGATGGAAATTTCTTGTAGTTAATCATTCTAGAATATCTAGTGATGTATATAGAACTAAAACATACAGGTGCACAATTATATATCTCTCTATAACTAGTTATAGAGAGATATATATATTTATCTCTGTTTGCTACTTATGTAGTTATAGAGAGAGAGAGAGAGAAGACACATACAGTGAATGTGCTAATCATGTAATCACTAACCACAATTCTTAGTAGAGCAGTTCACATAATCACATCGATTATACTATTTCGAGGACTGATTGAAATTTAATTTCTTTAATGTCGAGCATTCCGAGACATTTATATTTTGGAACATCTGTTTACTATTTTGTTTCACTACATTAAAACTTATTGCTGTTTTTGTTTACTATTTTGTTTCACTACATTAAAACTTATTGCTGTTTTTTTGTAATCTAGCTGTACTTTGGTCTGTAGAGCAGTAACTGTATTTGTAAATAAACATAATGTGTGCATGAAGCCAAAATGAGCTGAGTGTTTTTGATTCAGAGAGACAAACAGTGCCAGCAAGAGCTAGCTGTTGCATGTTCAATACAAAACACAATGTCAATAAACAAAGTACCAATCTGTAACTTGATAGTAAGAAATGAGCGGTGAAAAAAAGAAAGAAAGAAAGAAGAACTATGCATGTTGCAAGTTGAACTGATATCTGAATCAACTAATGATATATAATGATATATATCATTACTGCTACCATATCTAATATTCAGATATTGCTATGTAGAGAAATGATAGCACACTCCAAATGTGTAGCTTCATTTACAACTCTTTCTGATTGGTCCACTTATTAAAAAGTAATGCTATAATTTCTCTTGGTGATGGTGATGAGGGTTCATGCATGCAGATGGATTACTTTTCTACTCTTAAGGAATTTTGTTTGGTTCTGTGTCAATTGTATATGTATACACAGTCGGGCTTCATTTATCTTTATTTGACATTTTTATCATTCAGTTAGATTTCTAGAGTTGAAGAACTTTGGAATGTTAGAATGGTCACATTCCGATTCATGTCGATACAGTTATAGCTATAAAATGACGGAGTTTTATGAACATGTGAATTTTGTGTGCGTCACTTCTATAGCTCTATGAATCATATGTATTATGTAGTCATTCATAAATTACTGTTGTATAATTAGATGATATATGAGCTTTATGTTTTTATCATTCTAGAATAACTTGTAGATATATATCTCTGTTTACTACTGATGCAGTTGCAAGATCCAAACACAAATTGCAGTAAAAAAGAGAGTAAAAGATCCCTTTGCTTTTGTACTTGCAACTTGCATTGTGAAATCAAGGGAATCTTGCAATTTCAACTACATCCAAATGAAACTGTTTATTCAGTAGCAAATACACCTTAAACCCCCGGTTATCTTGTTAATTTCAACTCGTTGTTGATTTGTGTATTGATTTAAAAAAAATATGTTTGTCATTGTACTGATTTAAAAAATATATGTTTGTTTCATTATCTTTGCCTTTTTTTTAATATATGAAGAGTATTAGTATCTTAGAGAATTTTGTTTTGTTTAATTACTCATCTATAAGGTGACTGTTATGTGAGTTTTGGGGAGCAATATTGTCAGGTCAATAAAAGTTTGCTGTGATCTTACTCTTTGCTATGCTTAGATTCATCATATTGTATCCTTTTTCCATGCTTTTTACCGAAAGCATTTTGAAGAGATGATTGAGTAAAGTGAACTAAACCTGCCACATGTAACTCATTGTGCATGATTTAATGAAAGTCTATACATGAAATTAATAATGGATTATGGTGGCCATTTTAACTTCTTTCTTTTTTTGGTTCTTCATGTCTGATGCCAATGATAATGCACTATGAACTTATTGATTTAATTTTTTTGGCATTTTGGGATTATCAATGAGGTTTTAGACAGTTCATATTTGGAATGTTGTAAAAAATTGAGAAGATTGCAAATAAATATGTTTCTTTGTTAGATTATTTCAAGAGGATTTTGTTGCATATGAATTTAAATATTTGAAAATGAAAAAAAATTACAAACCCAAGCTGTGGAATCTGGGTAACTGTGGAAGTAAAGATCAGTATAGTTGTATAGGTCTATACCAGTAATTGAGGATGCAGATTGCTGACTCAAATGTTTAGTTTGGAAATTGTGCACCTGTATGTTTTAGTTCGTTTTGTAAATAAATTACAGGCTCTCTTCGCCCTGCTTCTCTGTTATTAAAACTTATTTGTTTCAATTTTACTTGGATGACCTATAAAGTAGCATACTTATTACATCCTTACATTTAGTTACAAGTCCATCTATAGTATAAAGAACTATTTTGTAGCCTTCTCTTTCTGTAGAACTTCTTGTCTGGAGTTACTTGGAACGGCAAGAGGCAGTTTACTATTATCAATCCAGCTTTATTGTGATGGTAACTGCTTTACAGTGGAAAGTTAGTCACAGTAGACAAACTTTTTGCAATTGAAAGTTCTTATTTGAGTTAAGGATGACATTAGGTTGCATGTATGTTTATCATTATGGCTTAGTTCCACTACATTAACATTTTTTGCTAGTAATGTGTGTACCTCTTGATATGCAACTGGTGAATGGATATGACATATTTAAAAAACATATTTTTTAAATCATATCAATTATAGTTTGATCCACGTTGTTGATGTGTGTATTGTTTGTGTTATCTTGTTAATTTCTCCTCGGTTGTCATCTCTTCAAGGTCAGAGGAGCTGGTGTGTCATCACAATGAATAAAGATTGGGTTCATCTTAACAAGTAATGAAATCTGACCCAAATTAATATTTTAATATATAATAGATATTAAGATATTACATGTTTTCATGACCACTATTTTATAATTTATAGAAATACAACAGCATATAAAGTGGCAGTTCATCAGTTTGTGGAAATTGCGAAGTCAACTGCTGAGGACCCAAACTGGATTATATGTCCATGCAGAGATTGCCAAAATTTCTGTCGTGGAAATGAGGATATGCTTTTACTTCATTTGCTCAAGCGTGGAATGGATATGACTTGCATAAATTGGATTTGGCATGGGGAAGGGCGAAGAGTTCTACTAAGAAATCTGTATTGCCAGATAGAATAATTGAAGATGCATATGTTGATAATAAGGGTATTCATGAATCTAATGGTAAAGAGGGAGAGGATGACTTAACAAATATGTTGAAGGACGCTAATATTCCTTTATATCCTGGTTGCACTAAATACAGTAGGCTATCAGCAACAATTATTCTATATAAGCATAAATCCATGTATGGTGTTTCTAACAAATGCTTTAATCAACTTTTGGAGATATTGCATGATATGTTACCTGATGAAAATACAATTCCAGAATCCGCACGAGCTGCACATCAATTAATTAAGTCATTTAAACTTGATTGTGAAATCATACATGCATGCGTTAACGATTGTTGCCTATTTAGAGGTGAGTTCAAAGATGATGATGAATGCAGGAAGTGCCATGAGTCAGGTGGAAGAAGGATCATCGGACTAAGAAGATTCTTATTGGAGTGCCAGTTAAGATTTTGAGGTATTTTCCAATAATTCCAAGGTTTAGAAGAATGTTCCAAACATCAGAACTTGCTGAAAATTTATGGTGGCATCACAATCATAAAAGTAAAGATGATAAAATTAGGCACCCTGTTGACTCTTTGGCTTGGAAAACAATTGATAATAAATGGCCATCTTTTGCTACCGAGCCTGTTAGCAGATCGAGCTCGAAGGATAAGCACCAAAAGATCAAACCAGTTAAACTGGGAGGCACCGAGTGAAGTGATTGCTATTGGGCGATGGGTGACAAATGATCCTGAGGTGGTAGTGCACTGTGTACCCCTTGGGCAAAATGCTTCCAAAGTTTGGGTGGATGAAGTAAGACAACCTTCAGCACCGTTGTTTAGGCGAGGTGGTGGTGTAGATACTCTAGATGAGGTTATGGGACTTGCAATTGCATGGCCGGCCGATCACATCAAGATGTTGGATGCTAACTAGGTACATTACTTTCCTTGTAAAAAATTATATAGTGGGATAAACCCTTGAACTTGGTATTTGTTAATCATATAGTATTGAACCACACCACTATCAATTGATAAAGGATTTGAAATTGAATACACTGACAATAAATTGGTAGAAGTTATTGTTACTGCAAGCTTGGAGCCTTTTCTTGCTTGCATGTGTTCATGTTTATGCCCACATGAATTCTTCCTTCGACATGGATTTGTTTCTAATCTTACCTTATATATTGCTCCTTCATTGAAGATAAAGTCTTAGATTTAAAATAGTAGTTATATAGTAGTTTTTGAAAACTGATGCTTTAATCAGATCCTCATCAAATCAAACACATGAAAAGTCACAATACTAAATTATTAATTTATTATAGCATCTGTCTTAAAACACTAACTCAGGATAACCATTTATATGAATGTCGGTAAACTGACAGACTCACTTGAAATTCAGTATAAACATTTATATGCTTGTAGCTACTGTCAGTAAACATTATACCCTTTTGAAGTTAAGGTAGTATTTGGTTAAAGGGAAATTACGATAACTTGAACTTGAGCTATCTTTGCATTCAGAATTTTGCAACTTGATGAGTGTTGTTGCGGACTGATTCAAGCCTCAAAACCATATCAAATTGATGAGTGTCAGTAAACATTATACTCTATTATCATTCAAGGTAGGAATATCTTTGATCAAAATAAATCTGTAACAAACCTGAATCTTATGTTTGACATTTTTTCTTCTACCTTTGCATATTGGAGACGTCGTGGATGAAACGAAGAGTGCAAGTTGTGTTGATGTTAGGCACTCAAAAAATTTTTGTCGTCAGTTTTAAATTTGCGAGTTGTGTTGATGTTAGGCACTCAAGAATTTTTTGTCGTCAGTTTTAAGTTTGCGAGTTGTGTTGATGTTAGGCAATCAAGAATTTTTTGTCATCAGTTTTAAGTTTATTGGATGAACTTTTGTATCAGTTTATTGTGTAGATATTTCTATGTTGGTATGTTTTTATATATTTGTACACAAATTTGCGAAACTTTTATAGTTATAATGGTGTATTGACATTTTCGATAAATCGATTTTTATTTGTATCCGTAGATTTTTTTTTGTGTCCGTAGATTTTTTTTTGTATCGATTTTTATTTGTATCCGTACCATATTCTCAAGCTTACCTTCCAACTTCACAGAAGGCTTACCTCCCAGCTTCAGATCTTCTTAGCAATTGCTCAACCAATGCAAAAAAAGGTAACATGAGTATGAAGTTATTTAATATGTTATCTTTCTTCTCTGTTTCTAACAATTCTTACTTCTGAATTATTAATTGAACAATATGCAGAGCAATCAAGGGCTGAAGCGAACACCAAATGCACACCTTCCAAAGAGGTATCTGCTAAAGTTTGTTACTTTTTCTATAATTTACTGAACTCCCTAATTTCTTCCCCTTCATAACACTTTTTTGCAGGGCTCACTGAATCCACCGTTGAATCCACCATCTTGCGGTATAAAGAAATTCGGTATCTTTTATGTTGAACGTAAGATAAACTCCATGACATCATGCTATTTGTACTCATGCTTATGTTTTTTCCTGAAATTGTTCAGGTGCATCTGAACCACCAATGTTGATGGCAGAGCAAGCTCGTCAGGCTCAACTTGTGGTATATTTCCTTTATTCAATTATTTTAAAAAAGTTAATCGGCTTCTTATTGCTGATGAACATCTAAAGGACTTCTTGCTGATAAATTTCTTTTCTACTTCCTGGATAATTTTCTGTTTGGCTTCAGCAATACATGGCAGATGCTTCATTTCATGGTATGAATTTTTCTTCTTTCACTTTGTGTTGTTAATTTGATGTTTATATTTTCCTCCCAGGTTTCCTGTGTCCATTTAATTTCCGTTAATTCGTGAATTTCCCATTTCTGAAATTTTGAAATAATGATGTCAACCATTTTAACGATGAGTACTATTTTGCTCTCCCCATATTTGTTGTTTAAGATAGAGAAGGTCATGAATGACCTTGGAGGCGATTTATTCCTATAGACTGCTGTGCTTTGTTGTCCAATCCACAGAACAAATGAAGGTAGACCAAACGATAGAACTGATGTCTAGTTTCTTTATGTTACTTTGATGCCACATCTGACAAGTCTGTATATGACTGCTGATACATAGAGATTAGAGATGGATTATGTTATATGACTGCTGATATATGACTTATGTTTGACATTTTTTCTTCTACCTTGCAGATTGGAGACGTCGTGGATGAAACGAAGAGTGCGAGTTGTGTTGATGTTAGGCACTCAAGAATTTTTTGTCGTCAGTTTTAAGTTTGCGAGTTGTGTTGATGTTAGGCACTCAATAATTTTTTGTCGTCAATTTTAAGTTTATTGGATGAACTTTTGTATCAGTTTATTGTGTAGATATTTCTATGTTGGTATGTTTTTATATATTCGTACACAAATTTGCGATACTTTTATAGTTATAATGGTGTATTGACATTTTCGATAAATCGATTTTTATTTATATCCGTAGATTTTTTTTGTATACAGTTAAATATGCTATAAATTTTATAGCATTTGCGGAACGCTATAGATTCTATAGCATTTTACAAAACGCTATAGAAACTATAGCGTTTCGGAAACGCTATAGAAACTATAGCATTTTACAAAACGCTATAGTTTCTATAGCGTTTCTGAAACGCTATAGTAACTATAGCGTTTTGTAAAACGCTATAGAAACTATAGCGTTCCGGAAACGCTATAGTTTAAAACGCTATAGAAACTATAGCGTTTCCGGAACGCTATAGTTTCTATAGTGTTTTACAATAGAAACTATAGCGTTTCCGGAACGCTATAGTTTCTAT
Source organism: Hemerocallis citrina (assembly GCA_017893485.1). NCBI lineage: Eukaryota > Viridiplantae > Streptophyta > Magnoliopsida > Asparagales > Asphodelaceae > Hemerocallis > Hemerocallis citrina. Next base: position 121,723,304 of record CM030366.1, read on the forward strand.
AGTGTTTTACAAAACACTATAGAAACTATAGCGTTCCGGAAACGCTATAGTTTCTATAGCATTTGGTCAAAACGCTATAGACTTATTATAGCGGGGCTTTTGATAGCGTTTGTAAAACGCTATCGTAGGTCTACTATAGCATTTTATGAATGCTATCAAATGTCATATTTGTTGTAGTGTATGGATTTACCGCCAGAACCAAATAGACCAGTCCAATACAGTAATAAAGTGTGTCGGTTGAGGAAGGCACTATATGGCCTCAAACAATTGCCAAGAGCTTGGTTTGGAAGGTTTATAAAATCAATGAGGACGTTTGGATATTGTCAAAGTAATTCAGATCATACCCTATTCTTGAAAAGGAAAGAAGGTAAGATTAATACTCTCATTATATATGTGGATGACATGATAGTAACTGGGAATGATCCTGAGGAGAGAATGGCATTGAAGAGCTACTTGTCACAAGAGTTCGAAATGAAGAATCTTGGCTCTTTGAGATCTTTTCTTGGTATTGAAGTTTCTCGCTCAAGAAATGGTATATTTCTGTCTCAAAGAAAGTATGCTCTCGATTTATTGAAGAAAACTGGAATGTCTGCTTGTCAGCCGATTGGTACACCGTTAGAAGAAGGATTGAAACTTTGCAACGATTCTGATCATCTGCCTTGTGACAAGGAAATATAACAGAGATTGGTTGGGCGACTGATGTATCTTGCACATACACAGGCAGATTTATCATATGCTTTAAGTGTAGTAAGTCAATTTATGCATGCACCTCAGGAACACCACATGGATACAGTGATGAGAATACTTAGATATATTAAGTCTGCTCCAGGAAAGGGGATCATATTTGCGAAACATGGTCATTTGAAGGTTGAGGCATATACTGATACTGATTGGGCAGGATCTATAATTGATAGGCACTCCACTTCAGGATATTTCACATTTGTTGGAGGAATCTAGTTACATGGAGAAGTAAGAAGCAAAATGTTGTTGCACGCTCTAGTGCAACGGCTGAGTATCGCGAAGTAGCTCTATGTATAGCTAAAGCTTTATGGCTGAAACTCTTGTTGCAGGACTTAGGCTGTGGTCCGAATGAACCTATGAAGGTGTATTGTGACAGTCAAGCAGCATGTCATATTGCCGCCAATCCAGTTCAACATGATAGAACGAAACATGTAGAGGTGGATAGATTCTTCATCAAGGAGAAATTGGATGAGAAAGTCATTGAGATATCTAAAGTGAAGTTAGAAGATCAGCTTGCAGATATCCTGACCAAGGCAGTTTCAAGTCGGCTCTTCTTGGAATTTGTTGACAAGTTGGGCATGATCAATATATATGCACCAACTTGAGGGGGAGTGTTGAAATGTAGTAAGTACTAATATGTATATTCTGTTTCCTAATCTATAGGAAATAGATTCCCCAAATCTCTCACCCCTCAATCTTCTCTCAACCTCCTTTCTTCTCCTCCAAAAATGTAATCCTTATATATAGATGTATACAGTAAAGAATAAAGTACAACAAGAATAAGAATAATTATTTTTCCAAATCAGTTTTCAATAAAGAATACCATTTGTAGGCAATCACCATATACCTGTGTTACAAAAATGCCGCCTTCATTAAGCCTGGGTTTGACGATTGATTCATAGAATGATTTTGTAAACAGTTGGTAGCATGGCCCGTCTTCAATCGGATCAGCAAGGTCGCCTATGATCAGCAAGGTTGCAATATTGTCAATTACTTCATTAGTACTATTATCTTAGCTAGTAAATGTTAAGAGCTAATGCAGTATTCTCTTAATTTCAAGTTGTACTTCATTTGTTATATCTCATGAAGAAAATAATAATCTAAATCTGGCATCACTAATTCAAGTATTCAAGCGTAATAGGGTTACCAAGCATCATTAATAACTAGGTGGAGTCTTGAATCAGAGAAGGCATCTTTATTAGCGTCCAGATGAGATTTACAGAAATCAACTGCTTCCTGCATGGGATTTTAAAAGAAAGGAAGTAGTATTACAAGCAGTTCTAAGACACATTATTAACTAAGAGTAGACAAATATTTTTAAACACCGAGCTACAAAACGAGACTAAAAATCAAAACTAGGCCTCAAATTGATGTGCAGAATAGAAGATAGTGTCAATTAATTTCATGCTGTAGTAACAAAGCTCTAAGCCTTCAATTTAAGTTTTGTATCCGATTAATAGTAAAATTCATTTAGAAAGTTGCTCAAGTCAATTACCTCATCAATGTTGCACATAACCACCTTTTCTACAGTCCCATGGCGAAGGATTTCTCTTGCCGTTGATCCCTCTCCACCCCCCATTACGAAAATGGCCTTAGGACTATACCCAAAAAAAAAAAAAAAAGGTGTCAGTATCCTAGACCATAATGAGGGCCTAATCTGTCTTAAGAAAAGGAAATATTCAATTGACGAAAATAGTACCTGTTATGGTGGAGCAATGCTGGGTGATCCAGGGATTCATGATAGATGAATTCATCGATCTCTGCACTTTGAAGCTTTCCATCAATAACTAATGCCTGTCGAGGAAGAAGAACCAAAAAGAGGAGCTAAAAATATTTTTGGGAGCGTTTGGTAGGGAGATTTTTTTTTGGTTCCCGGGAGGAATCATGATTCCTCTGAACGATGATTCCTGGAAATGTTGAAAATGTGTTTGGTAGGCCTTAAACATTCTTGGAAATGTTACTTGGTAATCTTGATTCCCATATTTGATTTAAATGATATCTTTCCTACGAATGTTATTTTTATTTACAAAAATACCCTTAAATATAGATTATATGAAAATGAAAATTTTTAAATATTATTAAAATGTTAAAAATTAAAATTGTAGCGCCCCAAATTTCTAATATGAGAGCTTAGAAAATAAGTGGCGAAATCCCAGCAATCCACTTCAATAGAACAATAAACACCAACAACACCACTAAAATTTTTCTTTCTTTATTACAACAATTATTACATATCACAGCGGAAGTCTAATCATCTCAACATAAATGTTTCTTTTTGTTTACAACTCAAAATGATCTCTATTATACTTTACAGCTTTACACAAATCACTAAATAATCCAATATTCTCAAATTTCTCACTCAAGCCTCCAACCTTCGACCTAAGCAATAACCTGCAACAAGTGAGGCTAGAGTCGAACCCTAACCCCCAAACTAAAGGGGTCAGCCATCAAAATGGTGTGAGTGGCAACAAAACAACAAATAACATAAATGAGCTTAAAACATAATGTCCAACAATAATAATCAAACAATAAAGTATGGAGTAACGACAGAGAATGATGGGTGATACCAAAACCAAAAGCCAAGTGTGTAAAAACAGGAAATCCAAATGCATAAGAGTGATTCAAGAAAACATCATGACTACATGCTGACAACGATGACTACTAAGAGATGAAGATACACTATGATAATTTGCCCATGCTTGATAATTCCGGAGATTGATCCCACATCACAGGTATTTTCCCTGGATAATTCAGGAGATCATCCCACATCTAAACATAGACTCCTCATCACAATAATACCCCAAAAGTGTCGCCTCGACTCCGATAATTCCGTAGTTCAATCCCACATCACAAGATAATTACTTGGATAATTCAGGAGAAATATCTCGCATCACAGGTTAACTATCTGGATAATTCCGGAGATAAATCACACATCACAAGTTAACTACTTGGATAATTCAGGAGATTAAATCCTACATCAAAAGCCATACTGAGGTGCATAACTTAAGTTCCCATTCGTCATAACACTACTAATGCCTGTCCTTATTAATTTGGGTCACTGAACAAATCTCCTAGAGTAGTGTACCCTACCGGACTAAAAATCTGAATAACTGAAAATGTGCCTCAATGGGCCTCAACAAATAACTGAACAAATATCTCAACACCGGTATACTAGGGTCACTTACCTCTAGAGACTCAAAAACAAATAACTGAACAAATTCCCACTAAACAAGTGGCTCAACAAAATATCTCAAAATCATGTTCTTAACTGAACATCTCAAAATCAAATACTGAACAATTATCTCAGAATCAAGTACTGAACAAATGTCTCAAAATCAAACACTAAACAAAATATCTCAAAATCAAATACAAAGATCCTACAGGACCAGTCGACTGCATAAAGGACTAGTCGACTGTCCAGAGGACATCTCCCAACGTTTCACAAAAGAAAATAATCTAAGGCATGACCAGTCGACTTGACAAGTCATCAGTCGACCGCCCCGAGACAAATTCAAATAATCCTCTTTAAAAATAATCTAAGTATTTGAGTCGACTGAAAGGTCATAGGTCGACTGTCCCGAAAGGACTGAACAAAAATACAAACAGAGGATCAGTCGACTGACCTCAGTCTAGGTCGACTGTCCCGAACAAATCTCAAAGACTACAAGTACATCAGTAGGCTCGAACCAGTCGGCTGCTCTACATGCCAGTCGACCGTCGGCTACAGGTTTCCAAACAGAATAGATCCGAACACAAATCAAAACTAGAGTTTTCTAAAGATTCTCTGATCATAAAATTTTATTGTTTCCAGGCTAATAAACAACTCTCAATAATCTCTATCATGGATACATTTCTCAATTAATCAAGTACTCAAAACTCATATCCCCATGATCTAAACTCTTAATCCTTTGATTAGGGATTTTCTCAACAAAACTGAATGTCTTCCTCAACACATAATCAAGATTGGTTTGCAATCACTAGATCCAGATGATTACTATCTGATCACAACATAATCAGTTCTTAATTTGCTTTCTAACAACAGGATCTCATAAATCAACATATCCTCAACAATCTAAATCTTTTTCTCATCATGGTCCAAATATCAATAAAAGTTCTCATCATCCAAATCAAATTAAAGATCCATATCATACATACAACGAGCCTAACAAATAAATGGTATAACGATCACAAACAAGCGAAACAAAGGTCTCATGTCATTCATCAATCAAAACAAACAAACAAGACAAAACAAACAAACCACTCACCTTGTTTTGAAGAAAAGATCCACAAAAGCTCCTCCTTGCTAGATCCAAAGTCCTCCCTTTTCGCTCTACAAAGTAAATCTCAAGAAATTCTGAATATATCAATGACGGCTGGGAAGAATTTCCCTTAAATATGCCGGGGTAAAATATTAGGGTTTTATTCCCACTTTGCAAAATAATCCTTTTAAGAATACAATTTTACATTCATAGGTTTAGTCTTGAAAATTCAATCAAATATCATTTAAATTAGGATCTAATAGAAAATATATTTCTAAACTCAGCAAATACTGATCGGAATGTCCAGCAAATACATTTTGCACTCTAAACCCTCAAAATTGTCAATTTTGCAAATAAGTCCTTCTTTTCCCAAAAATTGCAAATAGTACTAATTAATTTCAGAAAAATCTGGAAAAATATTAAATAAATCCCAAATAATTAAATAATGATTTTTCATAAGGAAAACCAAAATTTTCAAACTTCTGAAAGGCCATTTGCACGTGTTTTGCACGTGTACAAAAGATAAATCTTTTAGAAAATATTTATCAAATACTCAAAATCATTTAAAATTCATTTTCAAATAATTAAAATAATATTTGAAAATACGGGGTTCTACATCACTCCCTCTTTAGAAGAGTTCTGTCCTCAGAACTACCACTAATGAGTTCAAGCACATACTGACAAGAGGAAAACAATACTTCATAGATAGATCATAATCCAAATAATTTCATATAACATCACAATCAAATTAAAGATTACATCATGTATCAATCAATAATTCAATCATTCAAAGAATTCCATTCACATACAAGAAATACACTCATACAAACAATTCGGGAAAATCACTCAGCATGCGGTCCTCTGGCTCCCAAGTAGCCTCCTCGAACTGTTGATTCCTCCACAATACCTTGACCATAGGTATCACCTTGCTTCTAAGGACTTTCTCCCTACGATCAACGATCTCAACAGGCTGTTCCTTGTAGCTCAAGTTCACCTGTAGATCTTCGGGAACTTCTACCAACTGATGCTTCTGATCGGCCACATACTTCCTTAATAATGATACATGAAACACATCATGCACCTGAGCCAACTCCTCTGGAAGCTTCAATCTGTATGCGGTCTTACCAATCCTCTCCACGATCCTGTACGGACCAATGTACCTCGGCGCCAACTTGCCACCCTTACCAAATCTGATCACTCCTTTGGTCGGAGAAACCTTGAGAAAAACTGCATCCCCAACCTCAAATTCCAAATCTCTCCGTCGAGTGTCGGCATAACTCTTCTGCCGACTCTGAGCTTCAACCAACCTCTTGCGAATCAGCTCAATCTGCTCTGACGTCTGCTGTACGATCTCAGGACCATACATCTGCCTCTCGCCAACCTCATACCAACAAACAGGTGTCCTGCACCTCCGCCCATACAAAGCCTCATACGGTGCCATCCCAATACTTGCATGGTAACTGTTGTTATAGGCAAACTCAACCAATGCCAAGTATCTCTCCCAACTACCACCAAAGTCCATAACACAAGCTCTCAACATATCTTCCAGCACTCGATTCACCCTCTCCGTCTGACCATCTGTCTGCGGATGAAATGCTGTACTGAAATCAGTCCTGGTGCCCAAAGCTGCCTGTAAACTTCTCCAAAACCATGATGTAAACCTCGGATCTCTGTCAGACACAATTGAAACTGGAACTCCATGAAGTCTCACAATCTCTTCAATGTACAACTCAGCCAACTTCTCCATCGACCAAGTAATCTTCATGGCTAGAAAATGTGCCGACTTAGTCAATCGGTCCACAACAACCCAAATCGAGTCATTGCCCTTCGAACTCCTCGGCAAACCCGTGATAAAGTCCATGCTGATATTCTCCCACTTCCACTCCGGAATGGGTAATGACTGTAACAAACCTCCAGGTCTCTGGTTCTCTGCCTTGATCTGCTGACAAGTCAGACACCTTGCCACGAAATCTGCTACATCTCGCTTCATGCCAGACCACCAAAAGTGTGGTTTGATATCCCTATACATCTTCGTGCCTCCTGGGTGAACTGATAACAATGTGCTGTGTGCCTCCTGCAAGATACTCTCTCTCAACTCTGCATCATCTGGAACACACAACCGCTCACCCAACCAAAGAACTCCATCTTGGTCACGAAATTCTGATAACTTGCCTTCTGAAACCTGCTGCATCATCTTCTGGATCTCTGGATCTGATCTCTGACCTTCCACAATCTTCTCTCTCAAGGACGGCTGCAGTCTCAACTGAGCCAAAGATGCCCCTAAACCTCGCAGTACCACCTCGATACCTGCCTGATCGATCTCTGCTGCCAACTCCCTTCGAGTAGTGATCAACCTTGACAAACTACTCTTCCTGCTAAGTCCATCAGCCACTACATTTGCCTTGCCCGGATGATACTTGATCTCAGGACGAATGTCTTCTAATACCTCCAACCATCTTCTCTGACGAAGATTCAAATCCCTCTGCTGATAGATATACTTCAGGCTCTTGTGGTCAGTGTACATATTGACCTTCTCACCATAGACATAATGCCTCCATAGCTTCAAGGCATAAATGATAGCCGCTAACTCCAAGTCATGCGTCGGATAATTCTTCTCATGCGGACGCAACTGCCTCGAACCATAAGCAATGACCTTGCCTTCCTGCATCAAGACACAACCCAAACCTCTGAGAGATGCATCACTGTAGATGTCATAATCCTTCCCTGCTTGCGGCAATGCTAGTATGGGTGCAGTAGTCAACCTTTCCTTTAACTCAAGGAAACTCTCCTTGCACTTATCTGTCCACACAAATGCCACACTCTTCCGGGTCAAACCTGTCAATGGGACTGCAATCTGAGAATACCCCTGAATAAACCTCCTGTAGTAACCAGCTAATCCCAAGAAGCTTCTGACTTCCTTCACTGACGTCGGCCTGGGCCAATCCTTCACTGCTTCCACTTTCTGAGGATCAGTAGCCACTCCCTCCTTAGAAAGAATGTGACCAAGGAAAGCTACCTCAGACTTCCAGAATTCACACTTCGACAATTTGGCGTACAAGCTGTGCTCCTGCAATGTCTGTAATACCGCTGTCAAGTGCTTAGAATGATCCTCCTCCGACTTCGAATACACCAAGATATCATCAATGAAGACTACCACGAAGGAATCAATGAATGGCCTCAACACCCGATTCATCATATCCATGAAAACTGCTGGCGCATTCGTCAACCCGAATGGCATCACCAAAAATTCATACAACCCGTGACGAGTCCTGAAAGCTGTCTTGCTCACATCTTCCTCCTTGACTCGCACCTGATGATATCCTGACCTCAAGTCAATCTTCGAAAACACCGCTGCTCCTCGAAGCCTGTCGAACAAATCATCTATCCGCGGCAGTGGGTATTTGTTCTGAATAGTCACCCTATTCAACTCCCTGTAGTCAATGCACATCCTCATCGACCCATCCTTCTTCTTGACCAACAACACTGGTGCTCCCCACGGAGATGAACTCGGTCTGATAAGCCCTTTGCTCAAAAGCTCTTCAATCTGCTTCTTCACCTCATCTTGCTCTACAGGTGCCATCCTGTACGGAGCCTTGGAAATCGGCGCACTTTCCGGCTGAACATTGATGCAAAACTCTACATCTCTCTGCGGCGGTAATCCTGGAAAATCATCCAAGAACACCTGAGGAAACTTTTGAACCACCGGAATGCCCTTGACTTCATCTGCAATAGACTTCTTAGATACCATTGCAGCCACCTGCGGGATCTTCTTCTTCCCTTGGAAAGTTACTGCAGGTCCACCTGGTGCTTTCACCAACACCTCCTTCTGCTTGCAATCAATTGTTGCATCATAAATAGCCATCCAATCGATGCCTACAATAACATCCACTCCCAACACTTGTAGCTCGATCAAGTCGATGCCGAACATCCTTCCATCAATCTCGATATCACAGCCCTCGTAATATCGATCCGCTACAAGCTCTTCACCTGACGGCGTTGCCACCGACAAAACTCTGCCTGGAAATAACTTAGGTTCCAAACCTAAGATCTGTGCAAAACTTGGCGATACAAATGTATGCGATGATCCAGTGTCAAACAAAACCTTTGCTTTTATTCCATTTATTAAAACATTTCCTGTTACAATAAGAATGATACTCAATCTTAAATTGTTCTGAAATAAAAGTTTTATTCATTACACTGATTCAAAAATGAAAGAGATCAAAATTCCTGCATACCCTGTATTACATCTTCCGAGTTCTTCGCATCCTCCTCGGTCAATGCAAATACTCGCCCTTGCCTCTTCGGGACTTTGCTTCCACCCGAACCATCCTTCTTCAGTTGTGGACAATGGGGCTTTGAGTGTCCAGTCTGCCCACACTGAGAACAAACATGCTCTGCCAACTTTGGACATGCTGACCTGTAATGTCCTACTTCCTTGCAGTAGTAGCAGGTCACTCCCTGAGCTCCAGATGCCTTCTGCACCGGTCCACTGAACTTCGCCTGCTTCGCGGGAAATCCCTTCCCACTCTGGCCTGATGCTGGCCTCTTGTTCCGGTTCCATGATTCCTGCTTCTTCTGAAACAGTTCCATATCTTCTTCAGTCATCGCGGCCCTCCTGACCAGCTTGTCAAATCTTCTAATGCCCAATGGAACCATCCTTGACCTCAAGTTCGGCCTCAAGCCCTGCTCAAACTTTTTGGCCTTCTTCGCTTCATCCATGACCAACTCTGGTGCATACCTCGAAAGTTGAGCGAATTTCGTCTCATACTCCCGAACAGTCATGCTCCCCTGCTGAAGGTTCATGAACTCAGTCCTTCTTCTCCTGAACATCAAGAGGAAAGAAGCGATCTCTAAATTCCTCCAGAAAAGCTTCCCATGTCAGCTGCTGATCTCCCAAGTTCCTCTTCAATGACTCCCACCAAACACCAGCATCTTTCTCGAGCTGCATCGAAGCTAACTTCACCTTGCTAGCTGCCGGAGTCTCTGACACCTCGAAAATCGTCTCCATCTTCCTAATCTAATCATCTGCTGCTGTTGGATCAGCTTGCCCCTCAAAGACTGGCGGCCTCATCCTCTTAAAGGATTCAATCTGCTTGATGGGGTCGGCATTCACCAATCCATGCCCAGCTCCATGATTTGGCTGCGGGTTCTGCTGCTGCGCTACATTGAGTGCCATCAATGTGTTCAAGGTCTGATATACTTTGGCAAACTCAGCTTCTAGGTCAATTCCCGTTCCTCGAGAACTACCCGACCCATCCTCATTGTTGCCACCATTTCTACCTCTGGGTGCAACCATCGTGATTACTGCAAAACGAGGGTAAAGTTAGAGCACACATACAATTCAAACTCAAATCATTACCCTATGGCAAAGCCATAACCATACCCCAAACCATAATTTCAAACCAAACATCATAATTTAATTCTATGTGATACTCACACTCTGATGTCCACACCTAGGTACTCACTCTCTAGTGTCCACACCTAGGTTGGTTGTCATACTATGTCTATTATTACATTGAAGCGGAGCTCTGATACCAATCTCTGTAGCGCCCCAAATTTCTAATATGAGAGCTTACAAAATAAGTGGCGAAATCCCAGCAATCCACTTCAATAGAATAATAAACACCAACAACACCACTAAAAATTTTCTTTCTTTATTACAACAATTATTACATATCACAGCGGAAGTCTAATCATCTCAACACAAATGTTTCTTTTTGTTTACAACTCAAAATGATCTCAATTATACTTTACAGCTTTACACAAATCACTAAATAATCCAATATTCTCAAATTTCTCACTCAAGCCTCCAACCTTCGACCTAAGCAATAACCTGCAACAAGTGAGGCTAGAGTCGAACCCTAACCCCCAAACTAAAGGGGTCAGCCATCAAAATGGTGTGAGTGGCAACAAAACAACAAATAACATAAATGAGCTTAAAACATAATGTCCAACAATAATAATCAAACAATAAAGTATGGAGTAACGACAGAGAATGATGGGTGATACCAAAACCAAAAGCCAAGTGTGTAAAAACAGGAAATCCAAATGCATAAGAGTGATTCAAGAAAACATCATGACTACATGCTGACAACGATGACTACTAAGAGATGAAGATACACTATGATAATTTGCCCATGCTTGATAATTCCGGAGATTGATCCCACATCACAGGTATTTTCCCTGGATAATTCAGGAGATCATCCCACATCTAAACATAGACTCCTCATCACAATAATACCCCAAAAGTGTCGCCTCGACTCCGATAATTCCGTAGTTCAATCCCACATCACAAGATAATTACTTGGATAATTCAGGAGAAATATCTCGCATCACAGGTTAACTACCTGGATAATTCCGGAGATAAATCACACATCACAAGTTAACTACTTGGATAATTCAGGAGATTAAATCCTACATCAAAAGCCATACTGAGGTGCATAACTTAAGTTCTCATTCGTCATAACACTACTAATGCCTGTCCTTATTAATTTGGGTCACTGAACAAATCTCCTAGAGTAGTGTACCCTATCGGACTAAAAATCTGAATAACTGAAAATGTGCCTCAATGGGCCTCAACAAATAACTGAACAAATATCTCAACACCGGTATACTAGGGTCACTTACCTCTAGAGACTCAAAAACAAATAACTGAACAAATTCCCACTAAACAAGTGGCTCAACAAAATATCTCAAAATCATGTTCTTAACTGAACATCTCAAAATCAAATACTGAACAATTATCTCAGAATCAAGTACTGAACAAATGTCTCAAAATCAAACACTAAACAAAATATCTCAAAATCAAATACAAAGATCCTACAGGACCAGTCGACTGCATAAAGGACTAGTCGACTGTCCAGAGGACATCTCCCAACGTTTCACAAAAGAAAATAATCTAAGGCATGACCAGTCGACTTGACAAGTCATCAGTCGACCGCCCCGAGACAAATTCAAATAATCCTCTTTAAAAATAATCTAAGTATTTGAGTCGACTGAAAGGTCATAGGTCGACTGTCCCGAAAGGACTGAACAAAAATACAAACAGAGGATCAGTCGACTGACCTCAGTCTAGGTCGACTGTCCCGAACAAATCTCAAAGACTACAAGTACATCAGTAGGCTCGAACCAGTCGGCTGCTCTACATGCCAGTCGACCGTCGGCTACAGGTTTCCAAACAGAATAGATCCGAACACAAATCAAAACTAGAGTTTTCTAAAGATTCTCTGATCATAAAATTTTATTGTTTCCAGGCTAATAAACAACTCTCAATAATCTCTATCATGGATACATTTCTCAATTAATCAAGTACTCAAAACTCATATCCCCATGATCTAAACTCTTAATCCTTTGATTAGGGTTTTTCTCAACAAAACTGAATGTCTTCCTCAACACATAATCAAGATTGGTTTGCAATCACTAGATCCAGATGATTACTATCTGATCACAACATAATCAGTTCTTAATTTGCTTTCTAACAACAGGATCTCATAAATCAACATATCCTCAACAATCTAAATCTTTTTCTCATCATGGTCCAAATATCAATAAAAGTTCTCATCATCCAAATCAAATTAAAGATCCATATCATACATACAACGAGCCTAACAAATAAATGGTATAACGATCACAAACAAGCGAAACAAAGGTCTCATGTCATTCATCAATCAAAACAAACAAACAAGACAAAACAAACAAACCACTCACCTTGTTTTGAAGAAAAGATCCACAAAAGCTCCTCCTTGCTAGATCCAAAGTCCTCCCTTTTCGCTCTACAAAGTAAATCTCAAGAAATTCTGAATATATCAATGACGGCTGGGAAGAATTTCCCTTAAATATGCCGGGGTAAAATATTAGGGTTTTATTCCCACTTTGCAAAATAATCCTTTTAAGAATACAATTTTACATTCATAGGTTTAGTCTTGAAAATTCAATCAAATATCATTTAAATTAGGATCTAATAGAAAATATATTTCTAAACTCAGCAAAAACTGATCGGAATGTCCAGCAAATATATTTTGCACTCTAAACCCTCAAAATTGTCAATTTTGCAAATAAGTCCTTCTTTTCCCAAAAATTGCAAATAGTACTAATTAATTTCAGAAAAATCTGGAAAAATATTAAATAAATCCCAAATAATTAAATAATGATTTTTCATATGGAAAACCAAAATTTTCAAACTTCTGAAAGGCCATTTGCACGTGTTTTGCACGTGTACAAAAGATAAATCTTTTAGAAAATATTTATCAAATACTCAAAATCATTTAAAATTCATTTTCAAATAATTAAAATAATATTTGAAAATACGGGGTTCTACAAAAATAGTTTTAAAAAAGTATATGTTAATTATTTTTCTATGATTTATAATTATTATTATTTATTATATATAAATTCTAAAATATTAATTATATTACTAATATTAATTCTATTTTTTATAATTTATTATTATTATTATTATTATTATTATTTAAAATATTTGGTTTTTTTTTAAAATATAATTATTATCCTAGAAAATTCAGTATAAAACTACTTTCTAAAATAATAATTAAATTTTAATAAAAAAAAAATAATTTAATATTTATATTAATAAATAATAATAAAAATAAAAATTCAGAATAATTATTAATAAGTTCAGAATAATAATAATTAATAATAATAATAATAATAATAATAATAATAATAATAATAATAAATAATATATAATTTCGGAATAATTATATTACTAATGATAATAATAATTAATAATAATGATAATAATAATAATATTTGATAATAATATATAAATTCAAAAAATATATTAAGAATAATTATTATTAAATTCAGAATAAAAAGTATTTTCAAAAATAATAATTATATTATAATAAAAAAATATTTTAATATTTATATATAATAAATAATAATAATATTAATATTGTATATGGGAAATTAGGATATAATAGTATTTTTAAATAAAAAAGATTTCCATACCCATGGGAAACTAGGATTCCCACCCCCTCCCATGGGAATGTTTTGGAAGGAAACATAACCAAAAACATTCCTGGAAATGTGTTTTTCAAAAAAAACATACCAAAAATGGAAAATTAGGATTCCCAAATAAGGATTCCTGGAAAACTAAAAAGAATCAATTTTTCTGAATAAGTACAAGTTTAAAACTATGTTCAGACCTTTCCAAAGGGTTTTGTGTCCAATAGTGCAATATCCCACTATCCTGACACAGAGTTGTTCCTGTGTGTAAAATTAATGCTGTAGGTGTTGATAGATACATTATATTACAGTCAGTACATAATGGCTGACAAAAAAATCAGTTCATAATGCATACATTAAGAGCATCCGCAGTCGTTCAATGTAAAAAATGACAAAATGCATATTTAGACAATCCATTTCGACGAAACGCTGCAGTCGTCGAATGACAAAAAAATGCATAAGTTCGTTAAAAAGAAACAGACGAAACATGTCATTAAAAAATAATTTATACAGGTCGAAACTTAGAAAATATTAATAAAAAATACGAGACGAAACATTTCGTCACAAAGAAGAAAAAATTTTCAAAATAACCTGATGTTTCGTCCGGATTTTAAGGAATTTTTTTTCAAAAAAAAATTGCAAAAACAATTTTAAAAAATAGTTTATAAAAAATGTTTGTAAAAACAATTTAAAAATTTGCAAAAACAATTTAAAAATTTACAAAATTAATTTTAAAAATTAAATTTTTGTTTTAAAAATTGGATTGGGACATGGGACGAAACATCATGTTCATTCCGAGTCTTAAATTCATTAAACCGGTTTATTTATTTGTTTTTTTTTTGTTTTTTTTACTTCGGACGAAACATCGCGTCTGTTTCGTCTAATCAATTAAAAATATAATTAAATAATTCAGACGAAACATGATGTTTTGTCAGCTATAATATGCATTTGCTATTTCGAATGCTATTTTTTTCTTTCTACTATAGCTAAATTGTCAAAAAATAACAAAATAGATCATGACTGTGTGCGCTAAAAAAATAAAAATTGGCAAAAATAGCAAACAAGCAAACGACTGTGGATTGACTAGCAAAAGTACTATGCAGATGTTATCTCAACCTCAAGAAGTGACTAGCAATCCTTATTTTACATTGAGAGCATGGGCCCCAAAAGTACAACATATTAATGGATATTAATGGAAAGCCCACGGTGGCAAAAGGCTTCTACCTTTTCAAAATAATTGAGTAATAATGAAGACTTGTGAACATTAGGAGTGCGTTTGTTTTGATATTTTGAATAGAGTTTTCTGAATAGAGTATTCTGAATAGAGTTATTCTGAAATTGAGTTTAAAAGCTGTTTGTTTATATTGTTTTCTGAATACTGTATTCTGAAAGCTGTTTATCTGAAAAAGAGAGTTTAGAAGCTGTTCTGTTATATTTCTGGCTGAAAACTGTTATTTGAAAGCTGTTTTTCTGAAAAAACGAGTTTAAAAGCTGTTTGGTTATATTTCTAGCTGATCCCTGTTATCTGAAAGCTGTTTTTCTGAAAAAACGAGTTCAAAAGCTGTTCAGTTATATTTATAGCTGAAAATTATTATGTGAAAGCTGTTTTTCTGAAAAAACGAGTTTAAAAGCTGTTGTGTTATATTTCTTGCAGAAAACTGTTATCTGAAAGCAGTTTTTCTGAAAAAGCGAGTTTAAAAGCTGTTTGGTTATATTTCTAACTGAAAACTGTTATCTGAAAGCTGTTTTTCTGAATAAACGAGTTTAAAAGCTGTTCTGTTATATTTCTAGCTGAAAACTGTTATATGAAAGCTGTTTTTCTGAATAAACGAGTTTAAAAGCTGTTCAGTTATGTTTCTAGCTGAAAACTGTTATCTGAAAGCTGTTTTGCTGAAAAAGATAGCTACAAAGCTGTTCTGTTATATTTCTAGCTGAAAACTGTTATCTGAAAGCTGTTTTTCTGAAAAAGACAGCTGAAAAGCTGTTCTGTTATGTTTCTTGCTGAAAACTTTTAACTGAAAGCTGTTTTTCTGAATAAACGAGTTTAAAAGCTGTTCTGTTATATTTCTAGCTGAAAACTGTTATCTGAAAGCTATTTTTCTGAAAAAAACAGCTTAAAAGCTGTTCTGTTATGTTTCTAGCTGAAAACTGTTATCTGAAAGCTGTTTTGCTGAAAAAGACAGCTACAAAGCTGTTCTGTTATATTTATAGCTGAAAACAGTTATCTGAAAGCTGTTTTTTTGAAAAAGACAGCTTAAAAGCTGTTCTGTTATGTTTCTTGCTGAAAACTTTTATCTGAAAGCTGTTTTTCTGAATAAGACAGCTTAAAAGCTGTTCTGTTATATTTGTAGCTGAAAACTGTTACCTGAAAGCTGTTTTCCTGGAAAAAACAGCTTAAAAGCTGTTATGTTATGTTTCTTGCTGAAAACTTTTATCTGAAAGCTGTTTTGCTGAAAAAGACAGCTACAAAGCTGTTCTGTTATATTTATAGCTGAAAACTGTTATCTGAAAGCTGTTTTTCTGAAAAAGACAGCTGAAAAGCTGTTCTGTTATGTTTCTAGCTGAAAACTGTATTCTGAAATCTGTTTTACTGAAAAAAAGAGTCCAAAAAGTTGTCCTGTATATTTGTTTACATTGTTGAAATTCAATTTGCATTCATCATTTGCTGACCTTTTTTTAAATTGTTGCAGTTAGATTGCAATGTTGTACAAGTATTGGAACAAGAAGCTTATGAGCATGCATGTGAATGGAGCAAAAATCAGACGCCATCATCTCCAAGATTGGTTTGTCACGTTAGAGTACAAAATTAAAAGAAATCTTGTATGGATGTTTTTGTGAAGCAACTAATCTCAGTTCATGTATACTGATTATGCAATTTGGATAAATGTGTTGATGTTATCACTGCCTCTTTTGGTAATTGCAGTACTTCAGTATTAACTGAAGAGTATTTTTGGGTTTGTTTTATTGAGATTGCATGTGAAAACAAATAGGATCTATTTTTTCTTTTTCTGGATATGAGCAGTATTTGGATTTCTTGGATCGCGTGTAGTGTCTGGATGACTCTAACTAGTTGGATAAACTGATTCTGCTCAACCGGTAGGTTGCAGTTTTTCAAAAAAAATATATAATGGAAAATTTCTAAAGGCTGAGCCAAACAATTTATTCAGACAAATAAGCACTACATATTCGAAATAATAACAATCCCATTCAACGACACTCAACCAATTTATTCAACAAACCAAGCTTACTTCATTACTTTTGTTTACATTGTTCAACAATCTCACATAAAGTATCATTAATTGCATGGGATCGATACATATATTATGAAAATAAGTTCTACAATTTGTTGTCAGCAATCATTACAAACAAGCATGCTGTTAAATCTCCTATTTTGTTGCCTACAGTCACTGCATGTCGCCTGGAGCTGCTGCTGCTACTTCTTAACTCCCTGATTTAAAAAAGCGAGGATAGGCAGATCTACAAACAAAGAAACAAAATGAGAAACTTGCTGCATTAGAATTCAAAAATATTCAAGGAAGAATAAATTGTGCAGCAGAAACTTGCTACATTAACCATAGGAGGAAAAGGAAAATGATAACCAAAGTTGAAATTTGCTTAACCAAACATTTGCAGACTGAGGCCCATGCTGAACAATAAGGAAACCTGAAGACCTGAATCATTCTGAACCATGCTAAGAAGATTATATAAAGTGTAAGATAACAATGTTAACAATGCTACTAAGAAGCTGGAAACCAGCTTAAGCAGATAACAATGGAGACTTTGTAAAGAAACTGAAAGTAAACATTACAAAATAAAATACGGGAGGGGTGCAAACATTACAAACTTTGTAAAGAAACTTTGCGTATAAATTTTTTCTGGGCATTTCTTCCCACTTTGTATTGACTTGGAGGCATAGACCACAAAATAAAACATGGGATCAGCTGCCATCATCTCCTACTTTGTATCTTCCTTCACAACAAAAATATGTTCAAAAACTTCATACTGAGCCAGCTCAATTGCACATTTGTTGCATACCTATACAGCAGTATGCAATTTTTTGCTTTAATAATCTCCCAACCTTTTTATGTACTCATCACAGCATCGTATTTGTTTGTGTGCAGTATAAACCATACTGTATGTAACAATCTCCCACCATGTTGTTACTAATATATAAACCATCAGTATGCCTTAAAAAACCACCATGAGGGGCACCCACACTCAGCCCAGCATTGTATCAGTTTGTGTGCAGTACAAACCATCAGTGTGCTAGTGCGTTTGTTTCAATATTTTTCACCCTCTATTCTAAATACAGTATTGGGAGTTGGCGTTTGTTTAAAGTTGAATATCTCAAAACACCATTGAGAATACTGATACCCCTCATTTTCGATTTTCCCAACCCATCATTGTATCAGTTTCTGTGCAGTACAAACCATCAGTGAGCTTAAAAAATCTCCCACCATGTTGTTACTTATATATAAACCATCAGTATGCATTAAAAAACAACCATGATGGGGACCCACACTCAGCATAGTATTGTATCAGTTTCTGTGCAGTACAAACCATCAGTGAGCTAAAAATCTCCCACCATGTTGTTACTTATATATAAACCATCAGTATGCATTAAAAAACAACCATGATGGGCACCCACACTCAGCAAAGTATTGTATCAGTTTCTGTGCAGTACAAACCATACAGTGTGCTAACAATCTCCCACCATGTTGTTACTAATGTATAAACCATCAGTATGCATTAAAAAACAACCATGATGGGCACCCACACTCAGCAAAGTATTGTATCAGTTTTTGTGCAGTACAAAAAATACCATCAGTGAGCTAAAAATCTCCAACCATGTTGTTACTTATATACAAACCATCAGTATGCATTAAAAAACCATACATGATGGGCACCCACACTCAGCACAGTATTGTATCAGTTTCTGTGCAGTACAAACCATACAGTGTGCTAACAATCTCCCACCATATTGTTACTAATGTATAAACCATCAGTATGCATTAAAAAACAACCATGATGGGCACCCACACTCAGCAATGTATTGTATCAGTTTTTGTGCAGAAAAAAAAACCATCAGTGAGCTAAAAATCTCCCACCATGTTGTTACTAATGTATAAACCATCAGTATGCATTAAAAAACAACCATGATGGGCACCCACACTCAGCAAAGTATTGTATCAGTTTTTGTGCAGTAAAAAAAAACCATTAGTGAGTTAAAAAACTCCCACCATGTTGTTACTTATATATAAACCATCAGTATGCATTAAAAAACAACCATGATGGGCACCCAGACTCAGCAAAGTATTGTATCAGTTTGTGTGCAGTACAAACCATCATTGTGCTAAAAATCTCCCACCATGTTGTTACTTATATATAAACCATCAGTATGCATTAAAAAACAACCATGATGGACACCCAGACTCAGCAAAGTATTGTATCAGTTTTTGTGCAGTAAAAAAAAAACCATCATTGAGATAAAAATCTCCCACCATGTTGTTACTTATATATAAACCATCAGTATGCATTAAAAAACAACCATGATGGGCACCCACACTCAACACAGTATTGTATCAGTTTGTGTGCAGTTCAAAAAAGACTATCAGTGTGCTAAAAATCTCCCACCATCTTGTTACTTATATACAAACCATCAGTATGCATCAAAAAACCACCATGATGGGCTCCCACACTCAGCAGAGTATTGTATCAGTTTGTCTGCAGTACAAACCATACAGTGTGCTAACAATCTCCCACCATGTTGTTACTAATATATAAACCATCAGTATGCCTTAAAAAACCACCATGAGGGGCACCCACACTCAGCACAGCATTGTATCAGTTTGTGTACAATATGGAAATTAACCAAGTTAAACACAAATTGCTTTCTCATATCACAGAAGAAGTCTTCATCAAATTTGATGTAGAATTAAGGCCTTACGTTCGTTTAAAGCAAACAACAATAACTACTCCAAAGAGTATTAAAGGATCAGAATTTAACATCATCACTTCCAAAATTTGAAACTGACACAATGCTGCCACAAACTGATACAATACTGTGCTGAGTGTGGCTGCCCCTCAAGGTGATTTTTTAATGCATACTGATGGTTTGTATATAAGTAACAGCATGGTGGGAGATTTTTAGCACACTGATGGTTTGTACTGCACAGAAACTGATGGTTTACTGCCATGAGCATTTGATACACATCAGTGTAAAAAAAATTTCCCTAATCATAAAAAACAGTATCCTCAGTTGGCGTTTGTTTTGAGTTTTTTTTCCAAACACTATTGAGAATACTGGGCTGCCCCCTCTTTATAATACATATTGCAAATAAGGATTCACTAATCCTTATGCATTATAATACATATTGCAGAATCAGAGAACAAAGTAGAATCATCTGAATACTAGTGCAATTCATCTGGAAAAATCAGATGCATCAAAATAGATGAAAACATGCTGGTTGTTCAGCAATTATTTTTTTAAAGTTTCCTTAAGTAATAAACTGAGTTGGCCTTTGTTATAAGTGATATTTTGGAAACACTATTCAGAATACTGATACCCCCACTCTGTTTTGCAGCAAAAAAGCTTCTTTTGGATAGGAATATATCAGATCCTCCCCAAAACCATAAAAGCAGTGCATAATTCCCGGGGAAAAAAACATAGTCGCAGTCTCAGATTCATCATGCTCAATGATAAAAACTCCATACTAGAGCTGCATTATTTACAATGCCACGCCCACTAGTACAAAGCACTGTTCTTGAAAATCTGTTCATCATTGACTATAGCGACATCATCTTCGTTAGGTTTAAAAAACAATTGTGTTCACTTACTGCTTTTGATTAACGTGAATAGTTTTTCATCAAAAAACACTTAAAACAAAGGCCAAGTCAGGATATAAGCTGTCCCAAAAAAGAAAATCATATTTGTCGTAGGCTCAGATTGTTCAATTCAATGATAAAAAATTCAGGACAGGACTGCATCTTTACAATGCCATGCATACTGCCACTGAGTACAATGTTCACCCCCCCCCCATCCCCTTCCCACTTTGCCGTCAACAATAATTGAATTCATCATCATTGTTTACCACAATAGATTCATTCTTACTTAACCTTTCATTCCAAACATCAACCACAGATCAGTTTAAAGGGTATTATACATCATTTCAGTGGTTATTCAATCATATACCCCAATCTCAATATCCGTTGTTTGACGATACTATCAAGCAGAAAGCGGCAACGGGGTGGGGGAGGGACACATTTCACATTGAATGAAACCCTATCATCATTGCCTATTACGACACTCATCTTTGTTAGGTTTTCAAAAAATGCAATTTGTATTACTTACTGCCACCGACAATTCCATCCATTTTTTGTGACCAATCATGTGCACAACATATTTTCGTGCCCAATACCTGTTCATTCAAAAATTACATTCGTTAAATAGTTCGAAAAAAGAATACAATGAAACAATATTACATTCAAATTACATTAGTGTGTAGCATCCCACATTGCCATGGCAATATCATCTCTTTTCGTATTCATATGTCTCAATTGGGAAGATGATAAATCCAACCCCTGCAATGTGGATGCGATATCTTCGGTGTGTTGGTGATGTACTAATTGTTCACCATCGAGTTCCTCTAAAAATGCATCGTTTTGTGAGTGCAGGCATATAAAATTGTGGAGTGCACAACAGGCTGTGACCATCATAACTTGATTTGTATACAGGTAGTTTGGCATGTTCTCGAAGATGGCAAACCTCTTCTTGAATACATCGAACGTTCTCTCAATCACATTCCGTAACCTAGCATTTTGTTTATTAAAAAGTTGTCTAGGTTGGGTTGGTGCATGGTTGGCCCCTTGAAAGTCCTGTAAGTGGTATGGCTCACCACGGTATGGCGCCAAAAAACCAGGCATATTGGTATAACCACAATCTACTAAGTAGTATCTATCGTTCGGTGGGATTGGCAACAGTTTTTGTGCTAATGCAGTATGCATTACACGGGAATCGTTCGCACTGCCTTCCCATCCCGCGTAAACAAATGTAAACAACATGTTAAAATCGCATGCTGCCAATACATTTTGACTTACAATACCCTTTCGAGAGCGACAAGCGTTGCTTCGACTAGCGGGAACTGTAGCTTTGATTAACGTGCCATCAGCAGCACAAATAGCTCCCTACATTAATGAATTGTAATAATAGATATCACAAATCCAAACTAGGAAAAAATTTTAATACGGAATGACACAATCAGGGTGACGTAATACCTGAAACCAAGGGTAAAAGTCCTCTGAATTAGCGATTCTGTGATGTACAAGTGTATAATCAGGGGGTTTGATAAGGAATGCTGCTGCTCTTGCCAGACCTTTCAATACCATTGTAAAGTGCTTTTGGATTGTTTGAGTTGAGTGGTTAAACGTACTACCGGCTAGTCGCATTTTTGAACTATGACCGACAATATACAGGAAAATTGCCACGCTTTCCTCGAAAGACACTCGTTTATGACTTGAAGATTCCGCTTTTCCCTCGCAATAGTTCTCATTTTGCAGGAAAGCACACAAGGCCATAAAACATTCTTGGTTCATACGGAATATTCCATGGAACTCTTCCTGGGAACCCTCTAACATATTATCCAAATATTCACGTCCTGTTTGCTTTTTATTAGTGGACCTTGTACGGTCAAGTTCTTCACATAATTCAGTTAGCAAGATTATATTCATCACCTCTTTGAGATCGTCACTACTGGATGAAGAAGTATCCATAACAGAGGATGCACTTGCAGTAGTAACTCACTATAAACAAGAAGATAGAAATCATTTTGAGAAAATCCCATATCAAGTGCACACACATTTAATAATACGACTATATGTAACGAGATTTACGGAATCACAAAATAACATATTGCATGATGGTAGAATTCCACAAGCTCTAGGATTGGAAAAAGATAACAAGGTATACTACTACTAGCAAATCTATTTTAAGGATTAAATTTAAATTATAACATTACAAATTTAAATTAAATTAAATAAGCAATTTGTTCACCGTCAAGCCGTCATACTACAATCAACCTCAAGCAAATACGGAAATAATCATAAAAAATTGTCTACAACATGATTTGTTCATCCCATTAGGCTGAATGGGATGACTACAGGGTGGCATAAAAATGCAGCGCCAACTCCTGCTGTTCTCGAGACATACGGAGGAAAGCATGACAAATGTTCGGATTTTGAAACAGGTAGTGTCCTGCTTTTAAAGCTACAATTGGATCAAGCCCTGTCATCCCACTTATTATGTCCTGGCATTGATCCTGTTCGGCCAAAGCAGGGTTAATCGAGGCATCACTGTCCACCTCATTTTTATTCTTGTACCTGCTTCTTTTGACCTCTTGAGTTTGCTTACAGACATCAAGATAATCTTTCACCATTGACATCGCTGATCCGCAGCCACTTGATGCACTAGATTTTCGTTTGCGTGATCCCGACCCCGAACCCATTGGCGCATCATCAGCCTCATCAATCACATTTACGTGTGATTGATGGGAGTGGTCAAACTCATAGTTCATCCTCCGCGCCTCCTCATCCTCGAACCCCCTTTGTGTGGAGGCCCTTGCCACATTGCCCTGGGCTACAGATTCCTCCATTATTTTTTTCAATGCATCAAAATGTGGCAACCCCTTATGTTGGTATTTTTTTGCAGCAGGATGCATTTATTCACAGAATATGTTGTTACTATGCAAGTATTAGATTGAAGATGAAGTATAATAAAAAGGATTCACAAACAAAAATCAAAGTTTGAGATTATATATATTAACCTTAACATATTGTTCCCAAACCGGTAACTCGCAAGTAACGGTTTCATTGGCTTCATCCCAACCAAAACCGCTCTGTTTCCTCATATCAGCAAACACCTTCCATTCTGATTTAAGTCGTCCATATTTCGACTTCAGTTGTGGTACCGAGAATGAACGCCTACACACTTGATGCATTTGTAGCGCAAAATTACTCCAGGTTTTAGCCTCGAATGTGTTGCTTTTTAGGTAGCCATTGTCAACTGCAGCCTCCATAATGTTGACAAAATATTCTGTAATATGGGGAGGCCACAACCCATAATCCTCTTCCACTGTCTTCTCCTTTTCCCTACCCATATTACTCATCTATTTTGAACAAATACCAATATAAAAAAAAGCCAAATTCCTTCAATTAGTTTAAAAGCTGATCGGATAACCCTAGGTTGCAAGTAGCCACCGATTACACCAAAAAATGGTAACTTTGAATTCGGCTAACAGTGTGCAGTCTGGATCGTTTAACGAAAATTTTTTCGGTGCAAAAGCGTATTAAAAATTGGCGCAAATTGGTAAAGAAAAACAACCAAATAAAGAATACAATCGCGGTTCATACCTTTGATTGGATTTTAACAACGAAGAAATTGTCAGCACAGGATTCAACCTTGCGTAGCTCTTTGATCCGATTTGCCCTTTGTTCCCTAGCTCTTCGCCGATATGCAGCACGGGTAGTGCAAACCATTAACCCCCAACCAAAACTCCTCAACCCCTCACCAATTCGACACAGAAATAGACAGATATCGAAGTCGCCAGCGAGAGAATCACATGTTTTCGCTCGATTTCACAGTAGAATCGTTCGGGAAATCGTGGATTTGGGGTGGGGGGGGAGGGGGAGATCAGATCTGGGTTCTTCAAAGAAGGTAGAAGACAACAGAGTCGATCAGATCTCGTGAGTGAGAAACGAGAGAGAGCTCGTGAGTGAGAAGAGAGGAGAGATGGGTTGGGGAGACGCTGTTTGGAAGAGAGGGGAAGGTAGAAGACAACGAATGCAGAACCAGATCTCGTGAGTGAGAAGAGAGAGATAGCTCGTGAGTGAGAAGAGAGGAGAGATGGGTTTGGGGAGACCAGATTTTGAAGAGACCTTGTCGAAAAGAAGGGGGAAGGTAGAAGACAACGGAGCTCGACCAGATCTCGTGAGTGAGGAGAGAGAGAGAGAGATCGTGAGTGAGAAGAGAGGAGATGGGTTGGGGGTATCGAAAATGGGAGGTATCAGTATTCTCAATAGTGTTTTGAGAAAACACTCAAAACAAACGCCAACTCCCAATACTGTATTTAGAATAGAGGATTCAGAATATAAAAACAAACGCACTCGTAGAGCATTCACAATGGTGTTTCTCATTTTTTTTTAAATGGTTGTTACAGTAATAGTAAATAATGAAGTGTTCTGCAGTCGTTGTTTGCTATATTTTTCTCATTTTTAAAAAGATTTGTGTGAGACGGTATAACATATACCGTCGCGCTTTTTTTAAAAATTTAATTATTGATTAACTATTAAAATATATTAATTAAATAAACTAAATAATATAATAATACCTAAATCTAATTAAAAACTAACTAAACCTAATTAATTAAACTAACCTACCCACTAATTAATTCCTCAATTCAAGGAAGGTACAACATGTACCGTCCAAGAATCTTTTTTTTCTTTTTTTTTTTCAATCTGGCGAATCTCCGCCGTTGATTTGAATTTAAAAAAAAAAATGGGACGGTACATGTTGTACCGTCCGAGAATTCAAAATTCTTTTTCCCAATCCGGCAAATCTCTGCCGTTCATTTAAAAAAAACAAAAAAAAATTATGGGACGGTACATGTTGTACCGTCCGACGCTATTAAAAAAAATTAAATAATTAGGACGGTATATGTTATATCGTCCGACTCGATTTAAAAAAATTAAAATAAAAGGGACTGTATATGTTGTACCGTCCTCTATAATTTGAGAGTCGCTATTTTGTTTCTCATTTTTTAGAATCAACTGTAGCCCATTTGCCAAAATATGGCAAAATAGAAAACGATTGCAGCGATTCATTTGCCAAAAAATGGCAAATTGGCAAATATACAAAACGACTGTAGATGCTCTTATTATTTATTTTTTCTTTTGAATTAAAAGAATAGCGCCCAAAGGCACCGCTAATAACTACTAGAAAAAACTAAGTACAAATAAGAATTCTTAACTAGGTGCTTTACAAAGATTAGCACACAGTAGAATCAACATACAGCAGACATAAGAAACAATAGATACAACATATAAGTTCCTTCAAAATATCACATAGCAAAAAGTGATTCCAGAGTTGAAGGAAACTCGAACACTACTACGTATGGACATAAATCATGTTTTGTTAAGGTCTTCTTAATAAATATGAGAAAGGTGATCTCCTCACCAATCTTTCGATTTAAAAATGAAGTTGTACATGTTAAACTGACAAAATTTATCCAGTTATTTTCTATCTCAACAACCTTAAGCTACCTTCATTCCTAGACAGGACCAAAACATAGATGTTGAATATTCTTATAAATATACATACCTATTGAGAGCAAAGCTCCATCTCAAGTTGTCATCAGTCTCTTCTTCATACCAACAACTCTTCCTCCTTGTCTCTCCGGAACTTCCATTCCCAGTCCCAGTCCCATTAATAGCAGACCCAATACCGCCCATTTCCTCAATCTAAAGCTAACAAAAACTTACAAACTCAAGGATTTGAATACCTTCTACTTAAAGAATGTAGGAGTGGGTTTGAGGACAATGGTGGAGGGCTTCATTATATAGGGAGAGTTGGGTGGGGTTAGGGAGTGGAATGGTCATATTAGCATGATTTCTGTTGGAAGTCAAAACATGTTTGAAGCTTGATAAAAATGTGAAATACTTGAAGGTGGCATGGACAATGTGAAAAATATATAAGGGGTCTAGTCAAATATGTTTGCTATTGTAACAGTTTAGGTTAGCGGTTGTAGAAGAGTTTGCTTCGTAAGTGGTATGAGCTACTATAAATAGATATAGAGATGAGATAGTTAGAAGTGTGGAAGAGAGTGAAATAAAAGAGGTGTGGAGGAGAGTATAAATAAAGACTGTGAGAGTTGTAGTGTTGTAGCACTATTAGCAAAATAGTGAGTGTGGTCAAGTGTTTGTAAGAAACAAATTAACCGTATAGTCTTTTCTTATTATTGTGATAATTTATGCCAAAGTTTAATACAAGCCCCCTATCTCCAATTTGTTTTTCATTAAACTCACCAAATCTCTACTCTCTCCCAACAAACTGACATCAGAGCCCTGTTCAATTTATCGGAGTTCACCGAAGAGCTCATCGATGACATGTTAGGGTTTGGCCTCAAATACACGTAGGCACTGAGTACTTGAAGTTGGCGAAGAAGAGGATGAGACAAAGAAGCAAGAGAAGACAAGCAGCGAGTAGAAGAATACAATCTGGAGAGTTGCGGTCGACCGACCTGGGGGTGCGGTCTACCGACCTAGTCTGCTGAGAGTTCTTCGAGTGTAAAGGTCCAACAGAGGAGGGGACGGTCGACCGGCCTTGGGGGTGCAGTCGATCAGTCAGCCCTCGGGTTTGGTTCTACACATTGCGGTCGACCGACCTTGGGGGTGCGGTCGACCGACTTCGGCGGTTGATTGTTTTTGGGCTTACGAGTTTAAAGGCCCAATTGCTAGATTTATGTTTATCTTTTAGGATTTACTTGGGACTATATATATGGCCATAAACTCTAGGGTTTAGTTATCTGAATTGATCATAATCATTATTCAACTTCAAGAGTTGAATGTGCCGAGTGTCAAAGGTGAGAGAGAGAGATTAAGAGTTGTAATCTCTTTTGTAATCTTTGTATTTCTTAGGGAAGAAGAAGTATTGGTTATCTCTGCATATTGATTGTGTTCTTGTAAGATTTTGCATATATTGTGATGGCTTGTTCTTGGTTCATCTAAGTCTTGGAAGTTTCTATTGCTTGTGGTATGTTTTCGCTATTAGCACTATGAGTTGTGGGGTAGATCCTTCGACAAGTGGTATCAGAGCAGTTGGTTCGAGATGGCTGATAACAAGATGAAGATTGAGAGATTCGATGGGAGTGACTTCGCGATGTGGAAGATTCAGATGATAAAGTATCTTCGTCAGAAAGATCTTGATGGTCCGTTGTTTGATGAGAAGCCGATAGGTTCAGATAAGGATGCGAAGGTCATGGCGGATTGGAATCGTTTGGATCAGAAGGCGCTGGGGCAGATTCAGTTGGGACTGAGTAGGAAGGCGTTATTTCATATCTCGAAGGCAAAGACCACAAAGGAGGCTATGGAGATTCTCACGGATATGTATGAGAAACTGTCGGCATCTAATCAAATTCTTCATCTGAAAAAATTGATTAATATAAAGTTGAAGGAAGTGGGTTCAGTAGCAGAGCATGTAAACAATTACTGTATGGTTTATAACCAGATGGAAGCTGCAGGTTTGAAGTTTTCAGAGAAGGGGCAGTCATTGTTACTTCTATCTACTTTACTCAATAGTTATGGTACGGTGGAACAGACTATTACAGGCACTATGATAGATTCGACAACTTTACAGGATGTGGTGAGTAGCATTCTGAACGAGGAGGTGAGAAGGGTGAGAAATGGGGGATATCCATTATCATCTTCTAGAGATTCTGCTATGTACGTTGTGAAGAGACGTGAGAGATCTAAGAGCAGTCGAAGAAGAAAGGATCAGAGTAGTTCATTTGAGAATTGGTCTGATGATAGCGATGGGGGACATGGGTCTGAGTGCTGGTATTGTCACAAGAAGGATCACATGATGTGCAGTTGCAAGGCTTATATGAAGAAGAAGCAGGAAAAACCGAAGAAAGATAACACAAAGGAAGTTCAAGGAGGGCTTGTTGGGGAGTTATGTTTATCAGCTCGGGAGGAGTTGGGCTCTTAAGATTGGTGTATTGATTCGGAAGCTTCTTTTCATTGCACTCCGAGGAGAGAGGTATTTGATGACTACGATAAGGGTTCTTTTGGAGTTGTGATCGTGGGGAATGGTCACCGGTGTCCTGTACGTGGGGTTGGTTCTGTTTGCGTGAACACCATTGATGATCAAAGTATTGTCTTGCAGGAGACAAGGCATGTTTCAGACTTGAAAGAAAATCTTATCTCGATTGGAAAGCTAGACAAGAAGGGGTTGTCTACTACAGTCGGTAGTGGAGAGTGGTGTATACCTGCAAGTTCAAGGGCAATTGCAAAAGGGAAGCATGAGAGAACGCTGTATTTGCTTAGAGACTTGATGGGCGTTTCTCCTGTAGTTGACTCTCAGCCGAAATCGAGTAGTAGGTTGTGTGAGGTGCAACCGAGTTCTTTCAGTTATCGACGGGAGGTTACAAATTTAGTGGGAGCTGCTGACCGTGGAAGTGATCCTAGAGGGCAAGACGTTGCTGCGGTGAGGGTACTTTGTGAATTGGCAGTTAAAGCTTCAAGTCGCTCTTGTGTGATAGAGAGCACTGGTATCGATATGCGGAGTGATGTCGATGAGGGTAACCGAATTGGGACTGTAGAGGTTGAACAGTCTGCGGAGTTTGTGGAGGTGTCGTCCAAGGAGGTTTCTAGTGTAGAGGGTGCATTAAGAGGCTTTGAACCATGTCCGGTGTTGATGGAGATTTTACAAGTTAGGGAGTCTCATAACACGGAATCCGACACGAGAGGTTGTTTCTCCGGTATTTTAGCTCTATGCGATTGGTGGAGCATCCTTCATGAGGCATTGAGGGTTGGTTGGTACACTCCACGTGGTGGAGTGGCAGAGGTGCTATTCATGAGAGTGTGGAATACTTGAGTCTTCCATGAAAGTGGGAGATTGGCAGAGATAATGCGAGGTGAAGATTGCAATAGCTTTGAAGTGTGGTGTATTTGGTCCAAGTAGGAGATTGTTAGGGTTTGGCCTCAAATACACGTAGAAGAAACCAAAGACGAGGCTGTTAGGGTTTGGCCTCAAATTGTTAGGGTTTGGCATCATGGAGGTGTCGTCCAAGCATGGTGTATTTGGTCCAACAACTTTGTTCATAGGCACTGAGTACTTGAAGTTGGCAAAGAAGAGGATGAGACAAAGAAGCAAGAGAAGACAAGCAGCGAGTAGAAAAATACAGTCTGGAGTGTTGCGGTCGACCGGCCTGGGGGTGCGGTCGACCGACCTAGTCTGCTGAGAGTTCTTCGAGTGTAAAGGTCCAACAGAGGAGGGGATGGTCGACCGGCCTTGGGGGTGCAGTCGACCAGTTAGCCCTTGGGTTTGGTACTACACGTTGCGGTCGACCGTCTTAGGGGTGCGGTTGATCGACTTCGGCGGCTGATTATTTTTAGGCTTACGAGTTTAAAGTCCCAATTGCTAGATTTGTGTTTATCTTTTAGGGTTTACTTGGGGGCTATATATATGGCCGTAAACTCTAGGGTTTAGTTATCTGAATTGATCATAATCAGTATTCAACTTCAAGAGGGGATTATGACGAGTGTTTCAAAGGTGAGAGAGAGAGATTGAGAGTTGTAATCTCTTTTGTAATCTTTGTATTTCTTAGGGAAGAAGAAGTATTGGTTATCTCTGCATATTGACTGTGTTCTTGTGAGATCTTACATATATTTTGGTGGCTTGTTCTTAGTTCGTCTAAGACTTGGAAATTTCTATTGCTTGTGGTGTGTTTCCACTATTAGCACTACGAGTTGTGGGGTAGATCCTCCGACACGACATGGCAAACATAATCCAGTCGCAGATTCCCAAATTGATGAAGACCAACTATGACAATTGGAGTAGCCATATGAGAGCCTTGTTGGCCCCGCAAGATTTTTGGGAGCTGGTTGAAACTGGCTACACCAAACCAGAGTTGCACACTGCTAAAGCAACACTTCTAGCCATTCAAAAGAACAGGTTGAAGGAAACTCAAAAAAAAGACAACAAAGCTTTGTTCATAATCTATCCAAGAGTTGAAGAATCCTCATTTTAGGAGATCTCATATGCAAATACATCGAAACATGCATAAGAGATATTAAAAAGTTTGTATCAAAGTGCCAAAAAAGCGAAGAAGGTACGACTCCAAGCTTTGCGGGTTGATTTTGAAATTTTTTAAATGAAAGTTGGAGATGATATTTTAGATTATTTCACACAGAGTGCAAACAATTACTAATCAAATGAAAAGAAATGGAGATAAAATTGATGATATTAGAATACTTGAAAAAATTCTAATATCATTACTTCTGAAATTTGATTACATAGTTGTTGCTATTGAAGAGTCAAAAGATCTCTTAAAAGTTTCCATTGATGAGTTATAATGTTCACTTCAAGCCTATGAACAAAGGATGAAACATAACCATGGCAAACATTGGAGCAAGCCCTTCAAAGTCAACTAACAATTTCATTTGAACAACAAAGAAACCAAGGACGAGGCTACAGAGGTAGAGGCACCTATAGAAGCAACTCAAATTTTCAAAAAGGTTGTGATAGACAGTTTAATCAAAGAACTAATGACCAAGGTTGTGATGCTGACCGTGAACGATTAACATTTCAAGCAACGAGGAGAGGAGCACAAACAAGAGGACGTGGGAGATACAACCAAGGAGGCAGATCCCAGTCACAGTGCTTCAACTGCAAGATGTATGGCCATTTCAGTAATGACTGCGCAGAAAAAACTGAAAGAGTGGTAGAGAAGATGAACTTCATTGCAGAAGATTGAGGTGACAACTCCGTAGTCCTTTCAGCCTACAAAGAACATTAAAATAAGAGCCAAAATGTTTAGTACTTAGACTCAGGTGCTAGCAATCATATGTGCAGAGTCAGAAAATTCTTCATCAAGCTGAACGAATCAGTTAGAGGCGAAGTTACTTTTGGTGACATGTCTAAGAACCCTGTAAAAGGGGAAAACGATATTATAATCCAGACAAAAGCTGGTGATCATAGGTACATTTATGATGTTTATTATGTATTTGCATTACGTAATAATATTCTGAGTTTGGGATAGCTTTTCGAAAGATGCTATGACAAACACCTGAAGGACTTCTCTCTCTCCATGAAAAGCAATGGAGAAACAATTGCAAAAGTTGACATGTCTAGAAATAAACTGTTTACTTTAAATATTAATGCAGATTCTGTAAAATACCTACAATTTATTATCAAAGACGAGTCTTGACTTTGACATCTTCGATTCAGGCATCTAGCATTCAGTGGCCCTAATCTCCTATGGAAGGAGAAAATGGTGAAAGGCTCACCACAAAGCAAATATTCAGACTAATTATGTGACGGATGCATGAAAGGGAAGTAGCACCGAAGAAGATTCGAGGTCGGAAAATCTAGAAAAGCAACATATTTACTTCAGTTGGTACACACCGACATAATACGAACATTTAAAGTGGTGTCACTTGGAGGTAATAGATATTTGCTCACATTTATTATTGATCACAACAGAAAGATTAGATTTATTTCTTGAAGGGGAAATCAGAAGCTCTGTAGAAGTTCAAAAAGTTCAAGGAGATGGTCCAAAAGCAAAGCAACCGCTACATTAAAGTACTCCGTCTGATCGTGGAGGAGAATACAACTCGATAGTTCCAAAATTTATTCAAGAAGCTGGGGATAATTGGCCAACTTACTATTGCCTATAGTCCACGGTAGAATGACACAGTAGAGAGGAAGAACCGCTCAATCCTCAACTTGGAAAGAAGCATGCTGAAGAGCAAGTTCCTACCCAAGACGTATTGTGCTAAAGCCATAGACTATGTTGTCTACCTCCTCAACAGATGTCCAATGAAGGTTGTTAAGTTCATGACTCCATTACAGATGTGGATTCGTCTCAATCTAAGCGTCAACCACCTAAAGGTTTGCAGGTGCATTGCATATGAACATATTTCGAAGCAGCGAAGAAAGAAGCTCGATGATCTTGGAGATAAATGCATATTCATCAGCTATGACAAAAGAACCAAGGCGTACAAGTTGAACATCCCAATTAATAAGAAGGAGATTATTTCAAGAGATGAAGTTCAACGAAGGAGAACACTGGAGATGGAGTGCTAAAGAAAGAAGCAACATAAAATTATTCCTTGAGGAA
Organism: Hemerocallis citrina; assembly: GCA_017893485.1. NCBI lineage: Eukaryota > Viridiplantae > Streptophyta > Magnoliopsida > Asparagales > Asphodelaceae > Hemerocallis > Hemerocallis citrina. The sequence continues at coordinate 121,756,158 of CM030366.1, forward strand.
AAAGACGATGATCTAGAAGAACCAGAAGGTCCGCAACAAAATTCTCTTAATAGTCCAGCTCTAGCAACATCATCATCGACACCGGCATCAAGTTCCAACTCAAGTGAAGGAAATACTTCCAAGGGAGAAAGAAGAGTTTGAAGCATTAGAGATTTGTATGATGATATTGAACCTATCGAAATGATGGAGGACTACACACTGTTCTGCTTGCTTACAGAACAGAATGTGATCTAGTCACCTATGGAGATGTTATGAAAGATCCTAAATGGAGAAACTCCATGGATGAAGAAATCGAGGCAATACAAAGAAATGACATGTAGGAGTTGACAACACTTTCAAAAGGCCACAAAGCAATTGGTGTAAAGTGGATGTACAAAACCAAAACCAACCAAGAAGGCAAAGTGGAGATGTATAATGCCAGACTAGTAGCTAAAGGATACAGTCAATGAGAAGGCACCGACTACGAAGAAGCTTTTGCACCATTAGCAAAGGTAGACACCATCAAACTGCTTATTTCACTAGTTGTACAAAACAAATGGAAGATATACCAAATGGATTTCAAGTCTGCAATCAATGGCTACTTGGAGGAGAAAGTCTATATTCAACAACCACCCGGTTACGAAATGAAAAACCAGCAAGATCAAGTTTGTAAATTGAAGAAGATTTTGTATGGCCTTAAGCAAGCACCAAGAACATGGAACAATAGGATCGATGATTACTTTCAGAAGAACGGATTTCATAAAAATTTATATGAGCATTCCATGTACACCAAGAACAATGGTGGAGATATCATGATTGTGTGCCTATGTTGACGATATGATCTTCACCGGCGACAATCAAACAATGTTCGAAGAATTCAAGAAAGCAATGATCAAGGAGTTCGAGATGATGGACATTGGAGAAATGTCCTACTTCCTAGGCGTGGAGGTGACCCAATCTGATCAGGAAATTTTCATCACACAGAAGAAATATGCAGACCATATACTAAAGATGTTCAACATGAGTGACTGCAATCCACTCAACACTCCAGTAGAGACCGGACTGAAGCTTCGCTGTGCCTCACCAGGGATTTTTGTAGATCTCACACTATTCAAAAGCTTGGCTGTAAGTTTGCGATATTTGACTAGCACAAAGCCTTACATGTATGTTGTTGGGCTAGTTAGTATATATATGGAGACGGCGAAGTAGGACCACCTCATGGCAGTAAAAAAGAATACTGCGACACATCAAGGATAATATCAACGAAGGACTATTCTACTCAAGCACATAAACTGCAAAGCTAGTCAGCTACACATATAACAACTATGGGGAAGATTTAGATGAAAGAAAGAGCATAAGTGGCTACGTGTTCGACATTAAATCATCATTATTTTTGTGGTCATCAAAGAAGCAATCAATAGTTGCATTGTCGTCATGTGAAGCAGAGTACATTGCAGCATCGTCAGAAGCTTGTCAAGTAATATGGATTAGAAATATCATAAAGGAATTGTATCATCCGCAGGAAGAGCTGATAAAGCCATACGTCGACAACAAGTTAGCAATAGCTTTAGCGAAAAATCAGTCACTCGCGGTAGAAGTAAGTATATCAAGACAAAATATTATTTCATTCGAGTGCAGGCCAAAGAGAAGAATGTGCAGCTGATATACTGCAAGACAAAAGATCAACTTGTAGACAAAATATTAATGTAAGGCCCTGATTTTTCAATTTATGAAAAATTATTTATTTTGCACGTAGTGTGCACGTGCAATATTTTTGGTTAATATTTTCATCAAGATGAGTAAAGATATTTTAATTTGTGCTTTTAATTATTTTATACAAAAGTCTTCTTTTAATTAGACAAAAAGCCTTTTCTTTTAAAAGCCCAAAGTTAATTTAATTTATTATTTTTATAATAATTATTTTGGCCCATAAACTAAAGCCCATGGACTATTTTTTTTTACAACTTGTCATGTAGCATACAATTTAAAGACTATTTTATTTTCATAAAAAAATTTAATGTACAATTTTTGAGTCAAATGGCATGCACGTGCACTACACGTACACGTGCAAGTGCACTCTCCTAAGGAGGCCGGGAATGCTTCTTTTGGAGGGAGAACTCAAATTTTGAGTGGTGATCATGGTGTGGTGGTTGCTTGGTTGTGGGTAATTATTGTAACTCCTACTTTCATCCTAGCCCTCCATCCTACAACCAACCAATTAATCCTAGCCCTCCATTCTATTTGATTTTTAGTATAAATACCCCCTCCCATGGCTAGTTATTTTGTTCTTAATACTTTCTACAAACCTATAGTCTCAATTACATTATCTAGTAGTATTTTGTGAGTTAAAAGATTGAGTTGTGAGTGGGTATTGTGCTTGCTTTCAATCAAGAAGGAGAGGCCGGCTATTCAAAGGAGGAGAGCTCGGGTTTGGTGCTTTTGAGGCTTGTGCGCGCGTGTACAAGGAGGAGAAACATTTCGTTGCAAGTACATTCGTATAGGAGACCACTAGTTATACTTTCTTCAACAAGGTGGGTAGATTCTCCATATTTCTAACTTAGAAATGCATGCTAGTTTAATTAGAAAAATTGAAGCATGAAAATGATTAAGAAGAGCACACTTTAATTGGGAAAAATGACTACTTGAATGATTGAAATGTGGACATACAAATTTATATGTGGTTCTATTATTTGAGTTGTATGTGAATTGATTAGAATCATGGATTGATTGATAGAAAACACATTTATTACCATCAAGAATTACACACAAAAGTTAGTAGGTTGATTATATCATTTCATGTGTTAAATAGATCCTTTGTGTTGATATGGGCATGAATAAATTAAAATATGTGTTTTATGTTAGGTAAATGATTAAAGTCAGAGAATTAAGGTGAAAATTCATTGATAAAAAGATTAGAATGCTACAATGCGAAGAAATGTCGAAAAGAGAAGAAATGTAGTATTATAATGTATAATTTGAATTAGTGTATGAAAATACGTTTTAATTATTACAAAAATTGTTTTGCTCATACTGGTATGTAAATTATGTGAAATAGTATTAATCTGGAGTTGTACAGTAATTTTTATGAAGACCAAATGAAATTGGGACTAGTTGAACATCGAAATGTTCTAAATAACAGAGAGTACGGGTTAAATGAATATGAAATTATATTAGTGACAACCTGAGCACGTAACTCAAGTGGTCATAGGGTGCGGTTGGGTTCCCTGTGGTGATCGGTTCGAATCCTCTAGACAACACATTTTATTCCATGATTTTTTAAATAAAAGAAGAGCAGCAGCCGAGAGCTCTTATGGCTCTCAGCGCCTCTTTATGATGCCAGTAGCATCCGGCCTAGTGGTTGTGGCTTTCGGTTGGGTTCTCTGGGGTGCTGGGTTCGAATCTTGCCCTCGGCAAGATTGAAAAATCTTTTTTTTGGGGTTTTTAATTGCCCAAAAATTATGAAAAAAATATGGTTATTCTTCTAAAATTATATGGGACTTTATAAAAATGATTTGAAAATTATTGCATGAAATAAAATGTGATTTGAGAATAAAATGTGTAATGAGAACTATGGTTTATAAGTGTATCTTTGGGGAAAATTATAACGTGCAAAAAGAAATTAAAATGAAGAATTAGAAGATTAATAGAGTAAAGATTGAAATGATATTATGTGATGTCGAATCTTGCCCTCGGCAAGATTGAAAAATCTTTTTTTTGGGGTTTTTAATTGCCCAAAAATTATGAAAAAAATATGGTTATTCTTCTAAAATTATATGGGACTTTATAAAAATGATTTAAAAATTATTGCATGAAATAAAATGTGATTTGAGAATAAAATGTGTAATGAGAACTATGGTTTATAAGTGTATCTTTGGGGAAAATTATAACGTGCAAAAAGAAATTAAAATGAAGAATTAGAAGATTAATAGAGTAAAGATTGAAATGATATTATGTGATGGATGTGAAATGTGAGTATTTCGTTAGTGATGTATAGTATTTCACAATTGAGAATGATGTGACAACTATGAAATGTGAATTATTCTCGTTGGAGAATAGTGCGACAAATTATGATGCGTGAATATCCATCTTGATTGAATACTAGTGATGTGGGTTTTTAAATGTGAAAAATAACAATTCATGAGTTTCATGATGAATAATTAAAATTCATGTATAGTTATGGACTATTGAACAATTTAGAAATCATGATTGGAAAAGAGAAATGCTATTTGAGTAAGATAACTCAACATAATGAATTTATGAATTGGAAATGCTCGTTTTGGAAATTGTGAATTGAAAAATGAAACAAAAGAGTAGCTAAGTCTCCCCCGGCGTTGGAAATGAAATGAAATGAAATTTGAAAAAAAAGACCAAGGTTGGTCATATTGAAATGAATGAATAAGTCCGGTTTAGTGGAGAGGCTAACTCTAGAGCTTTGATTTTTGTTCATGATTCTAATAAAAACTAAGGATTAGTGCATAGTGAAGATGTGATGAAAGTGAGAGAAAAATACGAGTATGAGAACTAGAGTTTACGGTGCGGGTGTGTGAGCCACAGAATGCATGCTTGATGAGTCAAGACATGGCGTAGGCACAACTCAGAATGATCGGACTCTAGCCACGCTTGTGGGATGTTTGGTGACTGCAAGAGGATCGTGTGCCATGAAGTGAGGCTGAATTGCCACAGAATGCTTGCTTGATAAGTCAAGACATGGCATGGGATTCTCCTCCAGAATTTTCTGTACACGAGCTTGTACTCATAGATCATCTAGGATACTCACCATAGTTACAGTAGTAGATTAAGTCATGGCGAGGGATTGAACCCTATAAAGATGAAGAGCGATTAAGAGGCTTGCCCTCGGACCTATGTAGTATGGGATGCATAGAATCCGAACAAGTGCGCATTAGTGTCATCTAATATAAATAATTGCATTAAGGACTAAGTGCACAATCACAACACGACATCAATAGGGTAGTCCCTTTAGTTTGATATGTGACAAGTTTGTGTTTGCTAAATATGGAAAATAAGTTATACTATTTCCGGCATAGAGAGGATGGCCGTGTATAATGATCGTCGGTTGAATAAACTGACGTACCCACAGTCTTATATGCAGGTAAATGGCTTGATATAGATTAAAGAGGAACAAATGCTTAAAGATTATTCAATGTTGTTGTATATTTGTTTCATTGTTGTAAAATTTTACTTCCGCTGTGCAATGTAAATGTGATATTGATGTAAACTCTGATGTAAAGTGAAAAGTTTAAATTTCCTTGTAAAATTGTACTAAAGGAAGCGGAAAGATCCTGTAGAACATCTCGAATTCAGTGTATTTGGGATTCGGGGCGTTACAGAGTGGTATCAGAGCCACGTTTCCACACTTGTACAAATTTATAAGGAACGACACCCTACAAGTGGACATTAGAGTGTGTGTTTGAGTCTAGAGATTTAAATGTAAGTGACTTACATTTGTGTTGCTCTATGATTTATGCTTCTTCCTCTCTATTCTAAGATGGCTGACCACTTCGACCCTGCTGGAGACAACGACTGGCATATCATCCAGGAAGAGTACCATCCTGGACAGGCAGATTCCGAGGATGAGTACTACTCAGAACAAGCAGATTCTGACGGAGAAGAATGGCCTGAATCCCGAGAGATTACCCCACCTCCGGATTCATCTGATGACTCTTCTTCTGACGAAGAAGAAGAACCAGTTCCAAATAGTCTTGTGACTTCTCTTCAGAGGCAGGTAGAAATACTGCGAGAAAGAGTCAGATTATTGGAGGCTCAACTGGCAAAGCGCATGGACGACTATTCTGTTCTCAGTCATCGGATATGGGAACTCGAGAAGAGGAAGAATATGACTGATGTGCTGAAGGATGAAGTTGATGAACTACGGGGAGAACTTCGAGAAGCGAAGAGGAACCGTAGGAGTTAGACTGTTGTAGCTTCTACTATTTTCATTCGGATGTCAAGAAATGTTTTTCAATTCGAATGTATAAAGTTTGGAATTTAATGAAATGCAAGTTGATTTAAAATTCATGTCTTATACTTCGAATTTAATGGATCTTTTGCATTAGAATATGTCGAGAAGAGGAGCTAGAAATGGGGAAGGTTTGGATCTGGAAACGGAACTTGCGAGGGTCTATCAGACGCTCAACGCCGTGGCTATGAACCAGAACCAAGGAAGGGGACCGGTGAATCCCCTGCCCGAAGCGATTAAACTAGTGGAATCATTCAAGCGAATGAAACCACCCATTTTCGAAGGGAAGTCAGACCCTGATGCGGCTGACAACTTGATTTGTCAGGTGGAGACAATCTTTGAAGTGCTGGAGACCCCTAAAGGCAGCAAGGTCAAGTTGGCGACTCTGCAACTAGAGAATGATGCAGCTGTTTGGTGACAGTCGATGAAGAGGACCATGGGAGGCATAGTGCTTGGCGGGGAGGAATTTCTGGAAGAATTCCGCAGTCACTATTTCCCCTCCGATGTTCAAGAGAAGAAGGCTATGGAATTTCTGTCACTACAGCAAGGTAGCATGTCAGTGAGAGCGTACGAGACCAAGTTTACTCAGATCTCTAGGTATGCTCCGGAACTAGTGATGGATGAGGCTAAGAAGGCTCGTAAGTTCGAGCATGGATTGAGGCCGAGCTTGAGGTCCCGGATGATACCTCTTGGTATCAGGAGATTTGACAAGTTGGTCAAGAGAGCAGCAGTGACAGAAGCAGACATGGAGCAGTTCCATGTTGTTAAGAACCGGAGGAACAACTGGCAGTCTGGAAAGAGGCCCGCCAATTCTGGGAGTTTCAAGGGGCAACCATCTGCACAAAGGTTCAAACCGACAGGGGCGAACGCTATGAGTGTGGCTGGAGGACCTGGGAACAATGTGGTGAGACCTCCTGCGGTAACTTGCTTCAACTGTGGTGAAACGGGACATTATTAATCTCAATGCTCCAAGCCACGGAATGGTAGTCGCAATGCACCAACGTAGCAGACTGGGAAGAGGCCGTACAAACCAGGGCGAGTATTTGCCTTGACAGAAGCTGATGCTGATGAGGTTGATCATGTCATCACTGGTACGAGGGATGATGTTTAGTGGTTTTTGTTATTTCTTTTTCCCGCTGTTTAGTGAAACTGTTACGTAATGAGTATGTATTATGTAACAGGAGAACTTTATCTTAATGGAATGAAAGCTGTTGTGTTGTTCGATACTGGATCCTCTCATACTTTTGTGTCTCCTAAATTTGCTAAAGTGTTGGGAGTTAAACCGAAGATTTTTTCAGGCAAGATCTTAGCAGTAGCTACTCCATCAGGAAAAACTTTAACCACTGATCGGTATTACGCTGATTGCGAGATTGTGATTGGAGATCGAACTTTGGGATTGATCTGATCGAGCTGACTATCTTGGGAGTCGATGTAATCATTGGCATTGATTGGATGTCCGTGTACAGTGCAAGCATCGAGTGTAAGACCAAAACGATAACAGTGAAGGCTCCAGGTGAACCTGAAGTCACTTTCCAAGGGAAGCAGAAGTGTTCTAGGCTGGTGGCAGCTATCCACAAGGAAGAGACTCCTGTGGAAGTGCAAGGGATTCCTGTGGTTCGGGACTATCCGACTGTGTTCTTGGATGATTTTCCTGGGTTACCCCCACATCGTGATGTAGAGTTCAGCATCACTGTTCAACCGGGAAGTGCACCCATTTCTAAGGCACAGTATATGATAGCTCCAGTGGAACAGGATGAGGTGAAACGGCAGATTGAGGAACTGTTGGAGAAAGGCTTTATTCAACCTAGTGCGTCACCTTGGGGAGCACCAGTACTTTTGGTAAAGAAGAAGGATGGATCGATGAGAATGTGTATCGATTACCGGGAGCTGAATAAGGTCACTGTTCAGAATAAGTATCCTATTCCTCGAATTGATGACTTGTTCGATCGTCTACAAGGAGCAGCTGTATTCTCCAAAATAGATCTTCGATCAGGATATCACCAAGTTCGAGTGAAGGCTGAAGATGTGCACAAAACTGCATTTAGAACTCGACATGGGCATTACGAATTCTTAGTTATGCCATTTGGAGTGACGAATATACCCGCAATCTTCATGGATTTAATGAACAGAGTTCTGAGGCCGTTCATTGATTCTTTCATCGTGGTGTTTATCGACGATATCCTCGTGTACTCCAAGTCAGAAGAGGAGCACACCGAGCATCTGGCAGCAGTTTTGAAGAAGCTGGAAGAGCAGAAGTTGTATGCCAAGTTATCCAAGTGTGATTTCTGAAAATCTGAAGTGACATTCCTAGGTTACATCCTTTCTAAGGAGGGAGTGGCAACTGACCCTCAGAAGATAGAGGCAGTGAGAGATTGGGCTAGGCCTACTACAGTGAAGGAAGTCAGAAGTTTTCTTGGAATGACTGGATACTACATGAGATTCATTCAAGGTTATACCCAGATAGCCGTGCCTCTTACTGGTCTGACCAAGAAGAATGTGAACTTCAAGTGGAATGAGCAATGTGAGGCAAGCTTTCAGGAGTTGAAAGAGAAACTGACTACTGCACCTATTTTAGCTTTGCCTAGAGCAGGTGTTGAGTATGATGTTTATAGCGATGCTTCACATCGTGGGCTTGGTTGTGTCTTAATGCAAGAAGGAAGAGTAATCGCTTATGGGTCTAGGCAACTACGACCGCATGAGAAGAATTACCCGACTCATGATCTGGAATTGGCTGCGATTATCTTTGCCCTGAAGCAATGGAGGCACTACGTGTACGGTGAGAAGTTGAACATGTACACGGACCACAAGAGTTTGAAGTACATATATCAGCAGAGGGATCTGAATTTGAGGCAGCGGAGATGGTTGGAAGTGCTCGAGGACATGCGACCTGAGATCAAGTATCATCCTGAAAAAGCTAATGTTGTTGCTGATGCACTTAGTCGCAAGAGCAGCTTAGCCAATTTGATCACAACTCAGAAGCATTTGATTGAGGAATTGGACCGAGCAGGTATTGAAATTGTCTTGCAAGGATTGAAAGCATCTTTGGCTCAGTTGAGGCTTCAGCCTACTTTGAATGGAAGGATCATTGCAAGTCAGGAGGTTGATGCTGATATCTTGGAGATGAAGGAGCAGGTTGGTGCTGGCAGGTTGCCCGGATTTCAAATCAGGGATGGAGTTCTGTGGTTCGGAGATAGGCTGTGTGTTCCAAATCAGGCGGATCTGAAAGAGAGTATTCTTCAGGAGGCGCATGCTACTCTTTTGTCGGTACATCCTGGGAGTACTAAGATGTACAAAGACATCAAACAGCATTTCTGGTGGTCAGGTTTGAAGCGGGATGTGGCTGAATTTGTGGCAAAGTGTGAGGTTTGTCAGCAAGTCAAAGCCGAAAATCAGAGACCCGGAGGTCTATTACAGCCGTTACCTATTCCGGAATGGAAGTGGGATAACATCAGTATGGATTTCATTACGGGATTGCCTAAGAGTCCTAAAGGCAATGATGCAATTTGGGTTATAGTCGATCGACTGACCAGGTCCGCTCACTTTTTGGCGATGAAACTCACTGCTTCGATGGACAAGTTAGCTGAGTTGTATGTTGGTGAGATTTTCCGACTTCATGGTGTTCCGTCAACTATTGTGTCTGATCGAGATGCGCGGTTTACTTCGCATTTCTGGAGGAGTCTTCAGACAGCTTTGGGTACCAAGACAGATTTCAGCACTGCTTTTCATCCGCAAACCGATGGGCAGACCGAGAGAGTCAACCGTATTCTTGAGGATATGCTTCGGTGTTGTATACTAGACTTTGGAGGCAGTTGGGAAAGGCATTTACCTTTGGTAGAGTTTGCCTATAACAACAGTTTTCAGGCTAGCATTGGGATGGCGTCGTATGAAGCTTTGTATGGCAGGAAGTGCAGGACAGCTGTTTGTTGGTTTGAAGTTGGGGAGCGTCAGTTGTTTGGTCCTGAGCTTGTGCAGCAAACCTCTGAGAAGATTGCTCTGATCAGGAAAAGGTTGGTAGAAGCTCAGAGCAGGCAGAAAAGCTATGCAGACAACCGGAGAAGGGACCTTGAGTTTGAGGTTGGTGACTTCGTCTTTCTGAAAGTATCACCCAGTAAAGGTGTGGTTCGATTTGGCAAAGGCGGGAAGTTAGCCCCGAGGTTTATAGGCCCGTATAAGATATTGAAAAGGATATTCGGAAGAGTTATCTCAGGTGCACAATGTCTTTCATGTGTCTATGCTGAGAGGTTACATTCTAGATCCGAGTCATCATTTGCCTGAAGTGCCGGAAGGTTTGCAGTTGGATCTGAACTACATCGAGTCTCCTGTCAAGATTGTTGATCGTTGAGAGAAAGTCTTGAGGAATAAGACGATACCGATGGTCAAGGTATTCTGGAGAAACCATTTGGTTGAAGAGGCTACTTGGGAATCTGAGGAGAGGATGTTGAAGGACTATCCTGAGCTTTTTGCTTGATTGTATCTTTGTATATTTTTGTTCTTGTGTGAGTGTTGTATTTTCTTTTCTCTCACTCTTGACTGTAGTTCCGGGGACGGAACTATTCTAAGGAGGGACTGTTGTAATGCCCTGATTTTTCAATTTATGAAAAATTATTTATTTTGCACGTAGTGTGCACGTGCAATATTTTTGGTTAATATTTTCATCAAGATGAGTAAAGATATTTTAATTTTTGCTTTTAATTATTTTATACAAAAGCCTTCTTTTAATTAGACAAAAAACCTTTTCTTTTAAAAGCCCAAAGTTAATTTAATTTATTATTTTTATAATAATTATTTTGGCCCATAAATTAAAGCCCATGGACTATTTTTTTTTACAACTTGTCATGTAACATACAATTTAAAGACTATTTTATTTTTATACAAAAATTTAATGTACAATTTTTGAGTCAAATGGCATGCACGTGCACTACACGTTCACGTGCAAGTGCACTCTCCTAAGGAGGCCGGGAATGCTTCTTTTGGAGGGAGAACTCAAATTTTGAGTGGTGATCATGGTGTGGTGGTTGCTTGGTTGTGGGTAGTTATTGCAACTCCTACTTTCATCCTAGCCCTCCATTCTATTTGATTTTTATTATAAATACCCCCTTCCATGGCTAGTTATTTTGTGCTTAATACTTTCTACAAACCTATAGTCTCAATTACATTAGCTAGTAGTATTTTGTGAGTTAAAAGATTGAGTTGTGAGTGGGTATTGTGCTTGCTTTCAATCAAGAAGGAGAGGTCGGCTATTCAAAGGAGGAGAGCTCGGGTTTGGTGCTTTTGAGGCTTGTGCGCGCGTGTACAAGGAGGAGAAGTATTTCGTTGCAAGTACATTCGTATAGGAGACCACTAGTTATACTTTCTTCAACAAGGTGGGTAGATTCTCCATATTTCTAACTTAGAAATGCATGCTAGTTTAATTAGAAAAATTGAAGCATGAAAATGATTAAGAACAACACACTTTAATTGGGAAAAATGACTTCTTGAATGATTGAAATGTGGACATACAAATTTATATGTGGTTCTATTATTTGAGTTGTATGTGAATTGATTAGAATCATGGATTGATTGATAGAAAACACATTTATTACCATCAAGAATTATACACAAAAGTTAGTAGGTTGATTATACCATTTCATGTGTTAAATAGATCCTTTGTGTTGATATGGGCATGAATAAATTAAAATATGTGTTTTATGTTAGGTGAATGATTAAATTCAGAGAATTAAGGTGAAAATTCATTGATAAAAAGATTAGAATGCTACAATGCGAAGAAATGTCGAAAAGAGAAGAAATGTAGTATTATAATGTATAATTTGAATTAGTGTATGAAAATACGTTTTAATTATTACAAAAATTATTTTGCTCATACTGGTATGTAAATTATGTGAAGTAGTATTAATCTGGAGTTGTACAGTAATTTTTATGAAGACCAAATGAAATTGGGACTAGTTGAACATCGAAATGTTCTAAATAACAGAGAGCACGGGTTAAATGAATATGAAATTATATTAGTGACAACCTGAGCACGTAGCTCAAGTGGTCATAGGGTGAATTGGAAATTGAAACAAAGGAGTAGCTAAGTCTCCCCCGGCATTTGGAAAGAAATGAAATGAAATGAGAATTGAAAGACCAAGGTTGGTCATGTTCGAATGAAATGAATAAGTCCGATTTAGTGGAGAGGCTAACTCTAAAGCTTTGATTTTTATTCATGATTCTAATAATTAGTACATAGTGGAGATGTGATGAAAGTGAGAGAAAAATACGAGTATGAGAACTAGGGTATACGGTGCGGGTGTGTGAGCCACAGAATGCATGCTTGATGAGTCAAGACATGGCGTAGGCACAACTCAGAATGATCGGACTCTAGCCACGCTTGTGGGATGTTTGGTGACTGCAAGAGGATCGTGTGCCATGAAGTGAGGCTGAATTGCCATAGAATGCTTGCTTGATGAGTCAAGACATGGCGTGGGATTCCCCTCCAGAATTTTCTGTACACGAGCTTGTACTCATAGATCATCTAGGATACTCACCATAGTTACAGTAGTAGATTAAGTCATGGCGAGGGATTGAACCCTATAAAGATGAAGAACGATTAAGAGGCTTGCCCTCGGACCTATGTAGTATGGGATGCATAGAATCCGAACAAGTGCGCATTAGTGTCATCTAATATAAATAATTGCATTAAGGACTAAGTGCACAATCACAACACGACATCAATAGGGTAGTCCCTTTAGTTTGATATGTGACAAGTTTGTGTTTGCTAAATATGGAAAATAAGTTATACTATTTCCGGCATAGAGAGGATGGCCGTGTATAATGATCGTCGGTTGAATAAACTGACGTACCTACAGTCTTATATGCAGGTAAATGGCTTGATACAGATTAAAGAGGAACAAATGCCTAAAGATTATTTAATGTTGTTGTATATTTGTTTCATTGTTGTAAAATTTTACTTCCGCTGTGCAATGTAAATGTGATATTGATGTAAACTCTGATGTAAAGTGAAAAGTTTAAATTTCCTTGTAAAATTGTACTAAAGGAAGCGGAAAGATCCTGTAGAACATCTCGAATTCAGTGTATTTGGGATTCGGAGCGTTACAATTAAACCCACCAAATATTTGTTCTCTTCAAACAATTCCAAGGGTTGAGATTAGAGATGTATCTTTTCAGTTTTGATCTCTCTTTCTCTAGGAACAGGCAACAACAAGATTTTCCTTTTGTACTTATGAATTCTTGTTACTCCATTCTTTAGTGTAAACGCAGGTGCATGGGGGTGAGGGGACAAGTCCAGGAGGACCAGGACCAGCACGTTTATTGAGGATGATTCAGTTTGGGTCCAGTCAGAGTGACTTAATTGTTTTTTTAGTTCTAATTTTGAAAATATTTGCAAAAAGAAAACAATGACCAAAATATTTACAACTAAGGGATAGTTTTTAATTAATATTCTATGCTTACTATCATATAGATTTTTCTATAGGATGTGTGATCTTTCTGCAAATTTAAATTTTATTTTTGTAATATATTCTATTTATCTTATTTGATTAATTTTTAACTACTTAAATTGTACTAAATATTTTGCTAAAATTTTGAGAAAACTAGGTAAGAGTTTCTTAGTTTAAAACGTGGCTCTGATACCAACTAGAGGTGTGAAGCGTGAAATCACCTGAAAAATATAATTAAACAGGGTATCAAAAAAATTCAAAAATCTGCAAAATAATATTCTTCTATGTAATGTGCATTGTTTATCTCAAAAATATTAAAATAATTAAGCATGAGTTCAATATCTCTCATAGATTCTGACTCTGTCATAGATATTTTACTACTACTATCATATGGGGGTTCTTCAAGTTCTTCCATATGACTATTTTCCTCTTCAATATGTTCATTTTCTTCTAGATATTGTCTATAAGTTGTAGTAGGGCTCCAGATATAACTACTAAATATACCATTTTCATAAAATAATAAAGATCTTTCATAAAAACTTAGATCATCAAATATTTCGACATTTATATTACTAGTTTCTTCAGGATTTATTTGATTTATCGTTATAATGATTACCCTTTGTATACTAAAGTAGAATAATTTGAATTCGTAATAATCATTCATGGTTATTACCCTATGAGGATAATAAACATAAAAAACTAGCATTCTATCACTTCCTTGATAATTAATCATTAATTCAAAAATCTTTGAGGCAATACTGAAACTATTATTATCCATTAATTCTATTTAGCAGCAATAATTATAAAATCAGGAGTTGAGAGAGATTTCTAAGGATACCCTAAAAATTAAAACAAAACGGTCGATCATGCTTCCGACCTAGTTAAACTTCTTTGAGCTGCTTTGTACCAATTACTACCAGTGGATAAAATACCTCTGGTATGCACCCCGATTTCAGTGCTCCTTTGACATTCCTCCTATCTCAGAACTACTAAGCTCTCAAGACAGCTTCATCCTAGAGATACGTCTGGAACAAATAGTAGCACTTCGATACAGGCAACCACAACCTAGTTCATTTTCTGCTACTAGGTATACAGTCTAACTAAAGAAAATTGTAAATGGGTCTTTTTGCAAAATCCTTTAGGTAGAGCCTTACAACACTCTCCCTAATTAAGAAAAATTAGTTTTCTATACATTATTTTGTATAAGATCTTGTAGCAGAACTCATAGAAAGATAATTTTTTATTGCTCTCAAACTCCTTACAAACCAAACTTTTCTTACAAACTTATATGGAATTTCTTTCCTCCTAGATAGTCTGCCTTTCTCCCTTACCCAACCTCCCCTTTTATAGAAGAAGAGATGGCTTTACGTCAGATACAATTATTTTTCTCATTACATCATTTCTTACATCATAGATAAATAATTGAGCCAATTACGTCACTGCTTAAGTTGAATATTCTTTTCTGGCCGACATCTTCACGTGCTTCACATCATAAATAGCTCTTCGCCAGCCTTCTCTTGTTCTTTTCTGCATTGTCCGCATTCATGTTGTGGTTTCATCTTCATCTATCTACAGTAGTGGACAGCTATCTCTTCTGTCATTGTCATGGCTCCTTTATGCAAAATTCGATACCAGCTGTTAAAGATTTCTTTCTTTGACTGTGGTTGTTTAATTTTTGCTATGTTATAAATTATTAATTTTTGTGGGTCAGGGCTATCATAGATCCATATGTTACCATCACTATTTTTTATGTCCTTCAGTTCACAAACATTGTTCTAAATTCTGTAGCTCTTCTTTCTGGGATTAGTTTTTCAAATTCTTTATTTTTATATGGTATAATATTAGTTGCTCCAAATAGGATTTGTGTAGTCATCCCTATCTTTATAATATGTTCAGCCGGTAGTTCTTCATCATCTTCAAGAAATTTTGGAATAGCTGAAAATACTCAGACATATATTTTGGATGCCTTTGTAAGACCAAAATAACTTTTAGAAGCTTTATATACTTCTTTTGGTAACTGGCTAAGTTCTTCACATTCTCGAGATGGATATATGCAGTGGATAAGTCCTCTTTTGAACAATACTCTCACTATTTTTGAATTTGCTGCTGGTAGTATGATCGCTTTGTTCATATGTTGCTGAGAAATAGTCTTGATAAATTGGTTGACCTGAGTGGTTTGGCAAAATTTCTCAATTTATTGTAAAAATAAATCCTTCTTGGTGTATTTTGGAGGATCTGAGGGTAAACTCTCTTTGTAGGTAGTAGGCTGTATGGATATGGAGTTTTTCTCTTGTGTGGCTATTTTTGTGATCTCACTTGTATTTTGTGGGTTAATAGGTTCACTCCATTTGCTCATTTTTTCAATATGATCTGCATTTATATGTTGGTAAAATATACTTTGAAGACCACATATTTGCAGCTGTAGTTGGTTAAATTCTTCTTTTAATTGCTCTGCAGTCTCTTGTAGGTACACTATATCCTGTTCTATATGCTGAACTCTATTTTCCATCCTGCAAAAATGAAATTGTTGGCTTCTTGATAAGAAATCTGCTAAGATGTTATCTTTTCCTTTTATAATTTCTATTGAGAAGTCGTAATGTGCTAACTCCATTTGCCATCTTATCAATATTTTATTTGCTATAGTTGGGTCTATTATTTTCTTAATCTAACTCTTTGCTTGTATATTGTCCGTTCTTACTATGAATTTTGTATGTATTATGAATAACTCAAACTTTTTTATGGCTTTTAAGATTGCTAGTAGTTCTTTTTCATTTATATGGTAATTTTGTTGGGTCTGTGTGAATGCTCCACTAGTAGGCTAGTCTTTTCTCTTCTTCACCTATTTCAATGAATTTTAATACTGCTCCCCAATTATTTTCGCATGCATCTGTTTCTATTATTCATGAACATTCTTTAACAGGTAATCTTAGCTTATTTAATTTTGAAGTTTGTTGTTTTAATATTTTAAGTTTTCTTCATCCTCTAGGGTGCATTCCCATTTCTTAAACATTTTTTTGTTTTTATTGTAACCAATTTGTTTTTGCTAATAAATTTGGTATGTA
The DNA here is from genome assembly GCA_017893485.1 of Hemerocallis citrina. NCBI lineage: Eukaryota > Viridiplantae > Streptophyta > Magnoliopsida > Asparagales > Asphodelaceae > Hemerocallis > Hemerocallis citrina. Next base: position 121,772,612 of record CM030366.1, read on the forward strand.
TTCTCTTGTTTGATTTAGTAACCCGATTATAGATTGTACTTCTCTTTTCTCTTTTAGGACATTAGGAAATGTCTTTATTTTTTTTGCTATATGCGTATGTAGTTCTATTCCTTCATGTGATAATTTTGTTCCAAAAATTATATCTCAATTTTGAACAATTCCATTTTCTTTGTTGAGAGTATAATACCTGTGTTTTTGACTATTTCTATGAATTTTATTTGATGCTCTTTATGTTGTTCTTCATTTTCGGATCCGATTGGAATATCATCTACATATACTAATATGAAATTGTTGTATTCTTCAAATATCTTATCAATCTATTCTTGAAATATTCTTGGACTGTTTTTATATCCGAATGGCAATACATTCCATTCATAGAATCCTTGAGGTGTGCTAAATGTTGTTAACTATTTTGAGTCTTCTGTTAGTTTTATATGGTAAAATCCTGATTTACAATCGAATTTCGAATATATTTTTCTTGTTCTTACTGTGTTAAGTAGTGTTTACATATCTGGTAGTGGATATCCAAATCTCTTAGTATTTTTATTTAGTTCCTTATAATATACTACCATTCGAGATTTACCTCTTTTTTCTTCTGAATGTTTTCTTACTATGAATGCTGGTGATGAATGTGGACTTTATGATTTTCTTATGTAATTATTTTCCACTAATTCTTTTATATGTATTTTGCACTCTTCTAGGTCTGTTGGAGTGTGTCTTGTAGGTTAAATTTTTATTATTTTGTTCTTATCTATTAACTTTATATGTGTTGTAGGTTTACTTACGTCCCATTTTGCCAAGGGGCTCTCTCCGCACAATTCTTCTAATTGTTTTGGTGAAATTTCTTTTGTAGTTATTTCTTGGACTTGTTGTATTCTAGTTTTGTTTGGTAAATATTGATATTCACCATGCTGGATTGATGAAACTCTTATATGTGGCAGGTCGGTTCTAGAATAAGGTTGGGTTATTCTAATTGCTATTGCTTTGTGTCTACAAGGTGTTTTAAATACAACTGATTTATGTGATATGGTTATAGGATAGTATTGTTGGAAAAAGTTATTTCCTAATAGCACTTCATTATTCATATTATCAAACTGGTATATTATTGATATTTTTAGTATGTAATTTCCTATTTGTACATTAACATTTTGTTGATACTTATCAAGTATGATAGTTTTTCCAGTTAATCCAGTTATTGTTTTTTTATTATATTCATCTTATCTCCATTTTGGTAGTATATTTTCACGGCATGGACTAGTGCATGCTCCTGTGTCTATTAGACTATGATAGTTTCTTGATTTGTATCATTCGTAAACAAATTCTGTTAGTATGTATAACGTGTACTTTGTTGCTCTTAATGGATTTATTTGTCCGATATTCTATTTATTAGTATACTTTCGTTGTTTACTGTTGTTGCCGCTCAATTCGGGTGTGGGGACAATAGATGTGATTTGTAGGTTTGGGAGGTGCTCACAAAGATCGAACTCTTCTTCTTCCTTGCAATCTGGTTGACTCCTTGGTGCTCCTTTGCGACCTGCACAAGCATTCGAGACACCAGGATGGAGCCCGACAAAGAACCCTCCGACGATCAAGTCAATACACAGAAAAAAGAGAAGGAAAAGGCTCAAGTGTGCAAAGTGTGATCACCTTTTACAGTGGGAGGTCAGGGGGGTTTTATAGTCACTAATGGGATCTCCTTCAGGATCGGAGAGAATCCGTACTTCCCAGTGTGGCAGGATACGGGTGGTTATAACCACCTCCTCCATATCAGGGGGAGCCAGGATTTCCTCTAATCCTGTTGAACTGGCCCTTAACGGGTTGAGACCCGTTCTCAAGTGGTCAGATCCGTTCATAGGTTAGCGGGTCCAGGAAGAGGGGCCTGGTTCCCAATTCAGACCCGTCTATGGGCGAGATTACCATCTTGCCCTTGAGACTTTGAGATTCGTGCCCACTTTGAATGGTTCCGATTTAATCCCATTTTTAGCCATATCACGAGCCCCCCACTCCCTAAGGCTGTGTGTTACAGCTTTGTGGGAGTAGTTCTGTTGTTTTAATGGCATATATGGCTTTATCGGAGTTCTCAACAGGTGCTCGAATCTCATCTGAGGGGTGATGGTGTTTTCCTAAGCTGGTAGCATGCTCAAAGTGGCTTCTAGGTTGCTCTGGATTTTTGGTGATTTTCTCTCGATTTTTATATCATTCGTTCGAACCATTTATTTAATTTTGCAAGGCAACTATTCACTCTCCGGGAGCACTAATTAATCGTTCTGGACAATAATTATTTATCCTGGGACTCAAAAATGTCCCCCCGGATTTATAATTATTTTTCAGAATTTTTAATCATTTTTTACAATTTCCAAATGAATAATTCGAATTAATAAAATAGAAAAAGGAATTAATCGCCGTATTTATGACGTGGCCAAATCTGAGCCCTTGATCATACGCCGGTGGAGAATTTTGGGCGATCGGAAGGCCAGGAGAAAAGAGGCTTCTCACGATCTGGGCGTACGGTGGGCGAACGCGTCGAACGGTATGCCGAGCTTGGAGGACGGTGTGCCGAACACGGCGAACGTTATGTGGAGTTTGGCGAACAGTGAAGAGGCGTTGACTGGTCAACGCTATTTTTAATGTTTTCAGCTCGAAAACACGTCTGTTCGGATGTGATGGCGAGCTTGGCGAACGTTGTGTCGAACTTGGCGAACGAGACGGCGAGCTCGAAGAGCGTTGACTGGTCAACATATTTTTTGGTGTTTTGAGCTCGGAAACACGTCTCTCGGATATGACGGTGAGCTTGTCGAGCTTGGCGAACGAGATGGTGAGCTTGAAAAGCATTGACTGGTCAACGTATTTTTTGGTATTTTCAGCTCGAAAACACATCTGCTCGGATGTGACAACGAGCTTGGCGAACGTCGTGTTGAACTTGGCGAACGAGACGGCAAGCTTGAAGAGCATTGACTGGTCAACGCATTTTTTGGTGTTTTCAGCTCGGAAACACATCTGCTCGGATGTGACGGTGAGCTTGGCGAACGTTGTGTTGAGCTTGGCGAGCGAGATGACAAGCTCAAAGAGCATTGACTGGTCAATGCATTTTTTGGTGTTTTCAGCTCGTAAACACGTCTGCTCGGATATGACGGCAAGCTTGGCGAACGTCTTGTCGAACTTGGCGAACGAGACGGCGAGCTCGAAGAGCATTGACTGGTCAACGCATTTTTTGATGTTTTCAGCTCGGAAACACGTCTGCTTGGATGTAACGGCGAGCTTGGCGAACGAAACGGCGAGTTCGAAGAGCATTGACTGGTCAACGCATTTTTTGGTGTTTTCAGCTCGGAAACACGTCTTCTCGGATATGACGGCGAGCTTGGCGAACGTCATGTCGAACTTGCCGAACGAGACAGCGAGCTCGAAAAGCATTGACTAGTCAATGCATTTTTTGGTATTTTCAGCTCGGAAACATGTCTGCTCGGATGTGACGGCGAGCTTGGCGAACGTTGTATCGAGCTTGGCGAGCGAGACGGTGAGCTTAAAGAGCATTGACTGGTCAAGGCATTTTTTGGTGTTTTCAGCTCGGAAACACGTCTGCTCGGATGTGACAGTGAGCTTAGCGAACATTGTGTCGAGCTTGGCGAGCGAGACGGCGAGCTCGAAGAGCATTGACTGGTCAAAACATTTTTTGGTGTTTTCAGCTCGGAAACACGTCTGCTCGGATGTAATGGCGAGCTTGGCGAACATTGTGTCGAGCAAATCAGACGAAGCGGCAAACTCGATGAACGTTGACTAGTCAACTGTTCCGAGCTGCTTCTGGTCACTTCTTTTTTGTCGTTTCGTATTCTGACTGCTTAGACTTCCGTGCTTGTTAGGCCGGTCAAGCTGTGCGGCCCAAGCCCATCAAGTTTTGTTATAAGTCCCTACCCCCTCTCATTTTTACTTCACTTTCTCACTTTTTCTTCACCAGAGATTTCTTTTCTTCACAGAGCTTCCAGCGCCATTCCCGTTCTCCGAAGAGCATTCCGATCGTGGTTGTCACTTCCCAGGTAATTATTTTAATTTAAAGAGATGTCTAGGGTGTCTTCTGGCGAAGAGGCCTCCTCCTCGAGTCAGTTCGAAGTACCCCCTCGGTCGACTCCTTCTTCGGTCGATAAGGGGAAGGCTCCCATTGTCCTGTCCTCTCCGGATGTGGAAGGAGATCTCGTCGTCGAGGGCGGAGGCGGCGAGGCGGATCTCTCTTCGACAGTGGTGGTAACGATAGTGGAGAGAGATCGGCAAATGGGTGCGTTCGGCAGACATTCGATCGCTGTGTCTACACTTGGAGGGACCCGACAGTATAGTTCGGAGGATTTGAGGTGAACGGAGCAAGGCTTGGCTCAGTTTTACGAGGAGAACAATCCGAGGGAGCGAACGAAATCGTCAGTATCTTGAAGGAGTCGGATCTGCGAATGGTACGGATGTGCTTCATGATCCCTCCGGAGTTTGAACTCATCGTCCCAGGGCCAGGGGTCAGGTCTTGTTCTTCTCTCCCCTCCGATACTTGCATTTTCCCTTACGACGCTTTCTACACGGGGCTGCGCCTCCCTCTACACCCTTTCATAAGGGAGTGTTGCAATGGTATGGGGTCTGCCCTATTTAGCTGATGCCAAACATTTGGTGGTATTTGACGGGGTTCGTTCTGCATTGCCAGGGGGCCGAGATCGAACATAGGATCAGCGTACTTCGTCGTCTGTACAAGATCCATCAAAAAATGAGGACGGAGTACCGTTTCTACCTCACTGTTCGGAAGGGCGTTAAGTTGGTCGACAACCCTGACTTCGTGAAGTGTTGGCGAGACAAGTACTCCCTCGTTTGGGGTAAAAAGCCGTGGGACATTCCCACGGTATGGAAAGAGGATGTGCCGAAGCGGGCGAAGATGTAACGCCCCGAATCCCAAATACACTGAATTCGAGATGTTCTGCAGGATCTTTCCGCTTCTTTTAGTACAATTTTACAAGGAAATTTAAACTTTTCACTTTACATCAGAGTTTACATCAATATTACATTTACATTGCACAGCGGAAGTAAAATTTACAACAATGAACAAATGTACAACAACATTGAATGAATCTTTAAGCATTTGTTCCTCTTTAATCTTTTTCATGCCATTTATCCTGCATACAAAACTGTGGGTACGTCAGTTTATTCAACCGACGATAATTATACATGGCCATCCTCTCTATGCCAGAAACAGTATAACGATTCTCATTTCTTAACAGATCACAAACTTATTCACATATCAAAATAAAGTAAAGGGGAAAATCTTAATGATGTCGTGTCGTGTTCGTGCACTTAATCCTTAATGCAATTATTTAATTTACATGACACTAATGCACACTTGTTCGGATTCTATGCATCCCATACTACATAGGTCCGAGGGCAAGCCTCTTAATCGTTCTTCATTCTTGTAGGGTTCAATCCCTCACCATGACTTAATCTACTACTGTAATTACGGTGAGTATCCTAGATGGTCTATGAGTACAAGCTCGTGTACAGAAAATTCTGGAGGGGAATCCCACGCCATGTCTTGACTCATCAAGCATGCATTCTGTGGCAATTCAGCCTCACTTCATGGCACACGATCCTCTTGCAGTCACCAAACATCCCACAAGCGTGGCTAGAGTCCGATCATTCTGAGTTGTGCCCACGCCATGTCTTGACTCATCATGCATGCATTCTGTGGCTCACACACCCGCACCGTAAACCCTAGTTCTCATACTCGTATTTTTCTCTCACTTTCATCACATCTCCACTATGTACTAATTATTAGAATCATGAATAAAAATCAAAGCTTTAGAGTTAGCCTCTCCACTAAACCGGACTTATTCATTTCATTCGAACATGACCAACCTTGGTCTTTCAATTCTCATTTCATTTCATTTCTTTCCAAATGCCGGGGGAGACTTAGCTACTCCTTTGTTTCAATTTCCAATTCACAACTTCCAATTTGAGCATTTTCAACTCATAATTCATTTAATAGTCTCACAGACTTCCTTTATCATGATCTTAGCTTTCATATTCATTTAATTCTCAATTCAAATCGATAATTCATTTCATGTAAATTCATGCAACAACAAATAGAGTTTACCAACATCAACCATAAGATTCGCAACTTTTAACATAAACTAAATAAGATCTCTGACATCTCAAAATATTCTGGACAGTCGACTTGGAGAAAGTCCAGTCGACTTGTTCAGTCAAATCAAGTTCTTCATAACTGCTCAGAAGAGTCGACTGCTGCACATGGCCAGTCGGCTACTCCGAAATTTTCATGTTCAAAATATCATTCACGTGACAGTCGACTGTCATTCAATCAGTCGTCTGTCCTGGGTTTCAACTGTACATTTTCATACTCAGCCCAGTCGGCTTGCTACTTGCATTAATTCGACTGAACAGGTTAAATTTCAATTTAAAGAATCATCATTCCCTTCTATTCTTCAACTCACACGCATCAATACAATATATTCATACTACATAAACATGTAATTTCTTAGCTGTTCGCTAACATCACCACATATAGTTTCACATTGCTAATGTTTTCTTTCCTCAAGGGAAATGTTTAGCATGCATTTTCATTTACTCGTCATTTACTTGCAGAAATGAATACTAAATCTCAATTTAGCACACTAGAACATCACAATAAAAATACTTCGTTTCATAGAATTTCTGGACTATTCTTAGTTTAATTCAATACCGGTCGGCTGTTTAATCAACAGTCGACTGTGCGGGTTATTCCCAGTTTTGCTATTTATCACTAGTTCTTTTTCATCTGTTCATGTCTCCTCAGTCATGTACAATATGGGAAAATAAGTTTAGCAATCATTCTATCACTTCAGCTTTGTATACACGTACATTATTAAATTTTCCAATAAATCATGAATAAACATTCGCCTCGTACCAGTCGACTTGTCCACGTGACAGTCGACTGTACAGGCCTATTTCAGTCATATTTACAGTTTCATTACTTCATTATTAGTCCTTCACAACTTTCATCATAAACATACCCAGGGCAATCTAATATAGTTAAACTTACTTTTCACAAGCATGGTAACAATCATTATTGCCATAACATAATTTCTACATTAGAAGTCCTGAGAAACACCCACCTTATTGACGAAATAAACGAATCCAGTAAAGCTTCTTAATGCAATGCACGACTCCTTGCTCCTTGCTCCTTGCTCCTTGCTCCACACCGAAGGCTTCTCTGTAGAGATGATCGGCCTCCAAGAGAACTCTCACTCACCAACTCTACAATATAGTATATATATATCTTCTTTCAAGGGATTTTACTGTAGAAGATGTCTAAGAGAGAGGGGTATTTATACACCATTTTGGGTGAGATGGAGGGCTAAGATTTAGTAGATAGTTATAGGGTCAAGGGCTAAGATGAACTAGGGAGTTGTAATAACTACCCACACTCTAGATAACCACCCATGACTTAATCCACTTCTCTTCTCAACCCGGCCAAGAAAGTGTACTCATGCACGTGTATGTGAAATGCACGTGCATGCACTAGTCACCATAAAAGAAACTTGTACAAAATACAAAATAAAAGTCTTTTTAAAAAAAAATGTTCTACATTACAAGTTGTAAATAAAATAGAATTAAACCATGGGCTTTAATTAATGGCCCAAAACAATAGTTATTTAAAAACAAAATAAATGAAGTACATTTTGGGCTTTAAGGAAAAGGGTTTTTTATCTAATTAAAATAAGGCTTTGGTACAAAACAATTAAAAGCACAAATTGAAATATCTTTACTCATCTTGATGAAAATATTAACCAAAATATTACACGTGCACACTACGTGCCAAATAAATAATTTTTCATTAATTTGAAAAATCAGGGTATTACAGAAGATGGAGCCATCCTTGAGTTCGGGGGAGGAAAAAATGGTTGGCATCCGCTTGGATCGACCGACCCTGCATTGAAAGGAGATCACCGAGGAGAGCCTCTTCGGGGGAGGCCTTAGCCTTATAGACCCTAGTACGAGTTCTCTTTCATCGACCGCATACTAAGTACTTTAGTAGTGATAAAATTCTGATCTCTCTTTTTTCTATCTTTTTTGTTCGCAGGATCTACTGCCATGGACTTCGACGACATCATGAACAGGCGATCGGCGCTGAGTGGCAAGCTCGCTGAGGAGAAGAAGAGGAAGCATGCCGTTGCTCGGCCAACTACGTCAAAGGCAGCTCGAGTTCAGAGTGCCGCCGCCCTTGTCGTTGACTTGGAGGCCGCTCCTTCTTCCATTGCTACGCCGACGAAGGAGCTCGACTGTTCAGCTACTCTCGCCCTGTCAGCTCTGCCTCGCACGGTGGCGGCCGAGGTTATTCTGACGGACGAGCTGAAGAGGATCTTTGTGCCGGATTGGTAGGTTCTTAGGCACGACGATTTTCTTGGCGACTCGACGAGATGCATGGACGCCGTCCGCAGTCTCGCCATGCCCAAAGACAAGGCAGTGATGGAGCATGGGACGGTCGGCAAATCGGTGTTGGAGATCGCCAAAGTGCAGATGATGGTAAGCCTTAACCTTCTGCTTGACCTCTGTCCCCTTCTTTGCATTCCATTCTTAAGCCACTGCCTTTTTCGCAGGCAATTTGCTATTTCAGCCACTTGCTGAAGCGAGTGGCAGAGCAAGAGAAAGAGCTGAAAGCACTTCAGGATCGGGAGGGGTTGGAGCGCTCAAAGGCCAAGAGAGATCTAGAGGCGGCCGCTTTCAAGGTTGAAATGCAAGCCACCGAGATCCGACTACTGGAGGAGGCATCGGCGAAGGTAAAGGCGAAGGACTCTGCTACTACGGAGAAGGAGGCGATGGCTGGGAGTGGGCGGCCGAGCGGGAGAAGGCCGCGTTCGTGATGTTCACGGCGGTGAAGGAGGCCAAGGCAGCAGCGGAGAAAGAGGCGATCGGAAACTTAGAGCAGAACATGTGCAAGGCCTACGCCAAGGCACTGAAAGATGTCGGCGAGCGTATCCCCGACTTTGACTGTTCGGGATATTTCTTGTTCCCCGACGAGGAGAAGGCAGGGGCCAAAGGAGAAGAAGAGGATGAAGGAGAAGAGGAGGTCGTCGGCGATGAAGACATAATGACTGAGACGCCGTTAGCAATGGCGCCGGCGACGGGGACAGCTGAGGGCGGTGAAGGTGCTTTAGCGCTTGTGGATCCATCTGCCGAGGTGGACACTCAACTCCCTTAGAGTTTCTTTTGTATTTTAGCAATAGTCTTTCATCTAGGGTCTTTTTGTATCAATGCCTAATAGCGGACTGGCCACCGCTTTCTTTTGTACTCTTTTGAGCTTCAATGAAACGAAGAACTTTTGAGATTTTGGCCCAAGTTTATAATGACTAGCTTTGAAATTTAGCTGAGTGTTGAAGACAACTCGCTTTGAAATTTAGCTAAGTGTTGAAAACAACTCGCTTTGAAATTTGGCTAAGTGTTGAAAACAACTCGCTTTGAAATTTGGCTAAGTGTTGCTCGAGCTCAGCGTTGTTATGTTCTTGCTTTTCAGATCACCGAGTTGTGTCTAGTCGAGGCATCGCCGAACATGATAGCAGCTGAGGCCTCTCGTCTTCAAGCTGACTTAGGAGCGACGAAGTTGGCTCTTTCTCGTAGTCGAGAGTGTTTTCTCAAGAGTGAGTTAGAACTGGACCATCTCAAACTAACGCTGGTAAAGCTTAACTCTGAGTTGAAGCAACTAAAGAAACGAGCTTGAAAAGCCCCCGTAAAGGGGAGGTGGAGTCACTTCGGCAGACTCTATTCGACGTTGGTGCGGAGAGAGATGGTCTGAAGAACGTGGTACTCGAGAAGAGCCTGGAGACGGCACAGCTTCGGAGAACTATCATTGAAGCTTCCCATGCGGGTAGTACGAGCAGAATTCCTCGCTTGCAAGTCAAGGTGACGGATGATTCGCTGAAGGAGTGTATTGTTAAGCTGGAGACGGAGGTTCACCGGCTACGATGCTTTACGGAGGGGAGCAACGTCAGGACCACATCTTGCCCTCGAGACGAGTACTCACAGGGACGATCATTTCACGAGTTAGCATCACGTTCGCCTCCCATCCCAGGGTGTCCTGGGGATGCTCAAAGCGGAGTTGCTGGTTCGTCGAGCGAAGCCTCAGCAGGCGCAATGCTTAGGGACACAACTAGGCTCGCCGGCTTGGGGACTTCAACAAGTGCGGGGTCGCAGCGACAGAATATTCACCGTCCCCGTGTGTCGCTCAAGAGGAGTATCCCCCTTCCTAGGAGGCGTTGAAGTAGTTTTGTAATTTTGGCTTCTCAAATTTTGTAATTCGTCATAGAGATGTGTCACGCCCCGCTTCCCAAAAAGAATACAGAATACGAATACGTAACAAAAGCCCAGCAAATGATTTTCATCATCCATAAGCTGTTCAAGAATCTTTACAACATATGACAAAAATAATCAGAGTCGGAAGCAAAGTATCAACCAACATGCATAATTGAAATAAGATACCAACAAAAATTTACTTGAAACAAAATACAATATTCTCAAATAAATCAAAGTTTGGACAAAACAAATATCCTGGGTCACATCGCCCAAATACAATAAATATCCAAGAAATCAAATACACTTTTATTCAATATTCAAGCAACAACAATAATAATAATAAAGCAGAACTCCAGCACTAATACATCATCTCGCCAATACCATCTGGCAGTCGTCTATCCTGATCTGCAATTAGTAAATTTGCAGGAGAAGGAGAAAAGAAGAAAATAAGTACCCGTCAATTGCAAGTTACGGGCCACTTATAATGTAGGATACAAGTATATGGGGAAACTAAACAAATCTAATTAATAACATAAACAGATCTAGCATGGTATACTAACATGTGTTAAGTGTCAGATAGTAGGCAAACAGATATACAGATAATGTCAAGTAATGGTGTCACATGGTAGTGTCAGACAGATAATAGGTAATCAGATAATTAGATACAGATAATAGATAACAGATACAGATATCAGATTCAGATTCAGATATAGATACAGATGTCATGTTCTTATAAGTCTTGTGTGATTACTATCTAGGTAACACTTCATGCGCCCCAAAAATATAACACATGGTTACTACAACAAAAAATTTCGCTTTGGATTTCATAGGGGATAATCAGATCAGACAGATATCAGATAATCAGATCAGACAGATATCAGATATCAGATAGATAGGACCGTGTACTCAGGGTTCAGACAGATATCAGATAATCAGATCAGACAGATAGAACCTAGTGGTTATCTTCTTCTCTACACCTTCTATAGGAAGTAATGTAGACAGGGTCAGATAACAGATCCAGACAGACAGATAGAACCTAGTGGTTCTCTTCTCCTCTACACCTTCATATAAGAAGTAATGTAGACAGGGTCAGATAACAGATAATCATATGGAAAACACGGGGCCTCTTCTAAGTACACATTTCTATACTTTCCCACTACTAGATCTTTCCCATACCCCGGCTTGATTACTTTTATTTTGGTCATCAAACAGACATGAATGTATACAGAATAATGTCAAATTAACATGGTATAATCAGTATTAGGTTCAGGGAAACAAATAAACATGCATAGATGATATCCAGTTACATAAACGAGCAAAACAGTATATGTTCATAATCAGGACAGCAAGACAGTTCAGTACTAAAACAGTGAATCCCACCGTTACAGAAATGCAAATATACATCCGTCGAAGGATCTGGGAACTAGACATCCACACGAATCCAGCGAATATAAATAAGTCATATCGTGTTTCAAAAAATCATAACTCAAAACTAATTTGAAAACAGAAAATACGTTCATTCAGAAATCAGGAAAACGAATTCTTAGTCAGAGAAACAACATCAAAACCTCTCAATTAAATTCAGGAAAAATCTGGGGGATTCCCCTATAAGTCTAGAATCAAAATATAAAGTTTCATAATATTCTAGTAAGAATAGACCTGTCCTCAAAAATATGAAAGCATTAAGAAAACATAGTTTAGTAAATCTAGAAATCCCAACACTGCTGTACGAAAACTAAGATATCTCGCAACCAGTAAAAAGAAATATAATTCCGCCAAAGGGATATGAAAATAAATATAATATAATAACTTTCACATTTCACAAATATTTTTCATACAGTATAAGGAATCATAGTGAAAATAGGGTTCTTTACAGAACAGCGAGCAAAATACAGCACGTATAGATTTTAGAAACGACCATAAAAAATCACATAAAAACTTATCAATAAAATTCATCAAAATTCTGGGTAATCCCTAACTTAATAAAGAAACACTAACCAAAGTTTTAGATCAAAATAATATAGGTAGCATAGTTCTTTAAAATAACTTGTCATCAAAATTACCGAAAAACAAAATCTGAAAAAGATCGACACCTCTGCACTAAAACAGACATAACTTAGTCATATGAAATCAAAATCAAGCAAGGTTAGAGAGGTTTGAAAATAGACGAAATTATCTAAAACTCATATTTTATACCGAAATCAAGATACTGACTGTAACATAGTCGAAAACAGCAAACAAAACAGAACAATGCCGAAATACAGATTTTTCCCTTAAAAACAAAATCAACATAGATTCAAGAAAATTGATCTAAACACATCCAAACTTGAAATAAAGTCTACCAAGTGTCTAAACATCATGAATTAGGGTTATTAACATGTCCACACCAAATATATCATACGGGTCTCAATCAAAACACAAATTTGCACGTAAGTCTCACATACATGTTCCAAAAATCAAGAATTTGGGCGAATCCTAGGTTAATCATGTCCATATGTTGTCGTGAGTCATCTATGACCAAATTATCACAATAGAGATAAAACCCATCAAGAAAAACACAATCAAGAGTTGTCTCTAGACCCAACTACACTATAGGTGAACTTTGGGATTTGTATCAAATAAATGAATTAGAGTACAAGTTACTTGCCTTAATTTGGGGATGAAGAACGATGCAAACTAGAATAGAAGCAAAACCTACGAACAAAATCCGCTACAATTATGAATCCAAGCAACACAAGCACGATTCTCTGCACGAACAAAACTCCTCAAAGCGTGAGACGATGTATGGAGAAAAATGGGAGAGATGAAGCACGAAAATAGGGTGCAATGGTTTGGGAAAAATGTGCAGCATGCGGATGTAAAATTTTAGGTATATATATCTACATATATATATATATATACACGGGAAGGGAAATGCACATCCTTCGGGTGGCGGCTACAGGTAATAGAAGGGGAACAGAATGGGTCGGGTGCACTTGGTGAATCCGGGTGTGTAGGGGGATGCAGCTCACGGTTTTGCTAAGGTAAGTATTGGTAGGCTTTTATTTGGAACGTATACATATAAGGTAATAGGTATTAGTAGGTATAGTAATTAGGTAAGGGATTAATCTTATGGTGGTGAGGAACTAATCTGATAGTATAATGGTATAGGATTATATATATGTAGGTGGATGTAAAATAGGGTTAAGAAATTGGTAGTGGGTTTGGATATATGAATATTTATAATAGAATGGGATAATGGGGTTGTAGATGGGTATTGGCCATAAGTGTGAGTTGGGTATGAAGATCCAAAATGTGATAGGGCACAAATGAATGCATTAAAATAACAAAATGGAGATAATAATAAATTTAACAGTGAGAGTCAAAAATAATGGCACGAGCAAAAAGAGACGAATCAAAAGACAGACAACGAAACAAGAACTCAAATAAAAGAAGACAAATAATAAAATGAAAAAAATATTGAAACAAAAATCCAATATACGGTCCAAAAGAAATACAAGAGGAATACAAGAGAGAAATTACACCAAAATAAAAAATACACTCCAAAGTACTCAAAATGAAAAACAGAGGTTACAAGATGAATAGTTGGTCTTGTAATCTGACTTGTTCCTCATATTTTATAAAAATGAGACTTGTTTTCTTTTTTTGCACTTGTGTGTTTTGTTAGCATCTATGGTTGTTGATAGTTATAGGAGTACTTCTGAATGGCAAACCACTTCTTACTCGCTTATGAGCGAGTCGTAGAAGTGGAGTCGAGCCAAGTGTTGGACTCCGAACTTCGTCGTTTAAGAGAGAGTCGAAGGTTGTGGGAGCAATTCCAAATGGCGAACCACTTCTTACTCGCTTATGAGCGAGTAGTAGAAGTGGAGTCGAGCCAAGTACTGGACTCCGAACTCGTTGTTTTAAAAGATAGTCAACGGTTGTAAGCAATTCCGAACAGCGAACCACTTCTTACTTGCTTATGAGCGAGTAGTAGAAGCGGAGTCGAGCCAAGTGTTGGACTCCGAACTCGTTGTTTTAAAAGAGAGTCAACGGTTATGGGAGAAATTCCGAACGGCGAACCACTTCTTACTCGCTTATAAGCGAGTAGTAGAAGCGGAGTCGAGCCAAGTATTGGACTCCGAACTCGTTGTTTTAAAAGAGACTTTTTTTTTGTAAGTAGAGTTAGACTGCCCCAGAAGTAGAGAATTTACTCGAAAGATAGATAAGTTGAGGGGGGGGGATTTCTCTTTATTGAAAACAACTGGGCAGTCGCTTCTAAGTTGCAGACCGCCTTTTACATTTCGACAAAAAGGAAGGTACAATCAAGGTTTTTGCAATCCTGTGGAAGAAGCTTGGAGCAGCATTTAGACACCCTCTCGGTACTTCATCAGATGCTCGGCGTTCCAAGTCCTTAGCATCTTCCTGACCCCCGGGTCTTCAAGTTGATACGCGTCTGGGCGTATAACTCTGTAGACCTTATATGGTCCTTCCCAATTGGGCGCCAGCATGCCTCTTTTGCTTGGGTCGAAAATTGATAGCTTTCTCAGTACTAAGTCCCCTTTTTTTTATGTTGGTCGGTCGTACCCACTTGTTGTAAGCTTGAATGATCCTACGACGGTAGGTCTCCTGGCGGATTGTGGCCCTGTTGCGGATCTCGTCAATGAGGTCTAGGCAATTGCGAAGCTGGTTCGCATTCTGCGCCTCATTGTAATCTATGAGTCGAGGTGAATACAGACCCACCTCCAAGGAAATAAAAGCCTCTGATCTATAGGTGAGGTTGAAAGGGGATTCACCCGTAGGAGTTCTTTTGGTGGTGCGATAGCACCAAAGCACATTTGGAAGTTGTTCGACCCATAACCCCTTGAAGGACTTGTCGAGCCTCTTCTTCAAGCCTGATAAGATCTTTCAATTCGCATTCTTCGCTTGGCCGTTGGACTGGGGGTGTGCTACTGAAGAGAACCGCTGTTGAATCCTGAGATCGGTGCAGAAGTCGTTGAAGGCAGCTCTTATAAATTGGATCCTGTTATCGGTTACGAGAATGCGAGGTACCCCGAACCGACAGACAATGTTCTTCCAAAAGAACTTCTGCACCCTGTTCTCGGTGATCGTTGAGAGAGGTTCGGCCTCTATCCATTTGGAGAAGTAGTCGATTGCAACCACCAAGAACTTCAGCTGGCCTAGTGCCGGAGGGAAAGGTCCAAGCAAATCCATTCCCCACATTGCAAAAGGGATTGGACTTGCCACGGAGGAAAGTTGCGCTTGGGGCACGCGACGGATTGGGGCAAACTTCTGGCAGGAGTCGCACTGGCGGACGTACTCCTCAGAGTCATTCAAAAGTGTAGGCCAAAAGTACCCATAGTTCAAAAGCTTCCGGGCAAGGGATCTTGCTCCCAAGTGTGCGCCACATAGACCATCATGAGCTTCCTTTAGGGCGTAGAACGCTTCCTCGGGGGAGAGGCATCTCAGATAGGGCCGACCATCGACCTGGGTGTAGGAGCATTTGTACATGACCCCATCCAGGAGTGTGTACCGCTCTGCTCGTGTCTTGATCCTCCTTGCTTCTTTCGGGTCTTCGGGTAGGACGCTATTACCGCTAAATCTGGTGTGGGGGTAAATAGACAGTATTTATGGATTCTTGGAAAACTTGAATAGCAAAACTGAACCTGTTCCGCCGAAGTTTGACCATTGACTCCCGCCGCTCACCTGCAAAAAAGTGCGAGACACCGGGGTTGATCCCGGCGACGCACCCTCCGATGCTCAAGTCAGTAATCAGGAAGATTATGAAAGAGCGTAAATTGGCAAAAGATTGATTACCTCCTAATGGTGGTGGATGGGGGGTATTTATAGCTGCTATTGGGGTTAGATTAGGAATGTAATCCCTGTGATCAGATAAGGAATGTAATCCCTAATCCCCAGTGAAAGGATAGATGTGAATCAGGGCCGTTGATTAGTATTAATCAGAAACCCTAATTTTATCCTGCTGGACTGGGTTTATTTCGGGTTGGGACCCGTACCCAGTTGAGGTGGATCCGTTCGTGGGTTAATGGGTCTTTGGGGAAAAGACCCAGGACCCACTCCGGACCCATTGGTAGACAAAATTACCAATTTACCCCTAGGTTTTAAGATTCGTTCCTGATTTGGACGGTTCCGATTTAACCCCATTTTTAGCCATATCATGAGCCCCCCACTCCCGAAGACTGAGTTTGATCAGCCTTTGAGGAGTAGTTTTACTGTTTCAATGGCTTGCGGAGGTGTGTCGGAGTCCAAATGGGAGGTTTCGAATCTTTGCAGGTGGCAGTATGGTGATTTTCTAAGTTAGTTGCGTGCTCTGAGTTGTTCTTGAGCTCTTCTGGTCAATTGGTGATTTTTATCTATTTTTCGGAATATTTACTTAATTTTGCGAAGTGTCGATTCATCGTTCAGGGGTCTTAATAAACGGTCCTAGGCAATAATTATTTACTCGGGGGCTCAAAAATATTTTCCCGACTTTATAATTATTTTCTAGGATTTTTAATTAATTTTCCCAAATTTTTAATTATTTTTCGCAATTTTTAAATAAATAAAATGATTTTAATAAATAAAATTTAATTTTAAATACCGAATTATGGCGTGGCGCGATCTGGACCGTTGATCTTGTGCGGGCACGAATTTCTGAAAGATCGGATGGACACGGTCGCTCGGCAGCAATTTCTCCGCTTTTGCGGGTCGGATGGGCACTTGCTCGGAATCCGAGCGAAGTGGCTCGGTTTTTCTCTCACGCGAGTGGCTCGGATCGCTAGTCGCTCGGCTCGGAATTCCGAGTGACGTGGAGCGATCTGAGCCGTCGGATCTCGGCGCGAATCTCGAGGCAGGCACAGTTTCCAAGAAAACACTATCTTGTCGTTTAGTGGACGTGGCATAATCTGGACCGTCCATCATCTCAGGTGCGATTTTCGCAATGATCCACCGGTTGGAGACGCTCGACAGCATTTTTCTTCACTTTCAAAGGTCGAATTGGCACTTGCTCGGAATCCGAGCGAAGTGGCTCGGTTTTTCCCTCGCACGAGTGGCTCGGGTCACTAGTCGCTCGGCTCGGACTGCCGAACGTCGTGGAGCGATCTGAGCCGTCGGATCTTGGCGCGAATCTCGAGGCAGGCACAGTTCCCAAGAAAACACTATCTTGTCGTTTAGTGGACGTGGCGTAATCTGGACCGTCCATCATCTCAGGCACGATTTTCGCAATGATCCACCGGTTGGAGACGCTCGGCAGCGTTTTTCTTCACTTTCGAGGGTCGGATTGGCACTTACTCGGAATCCGAGCTATCCCCTTGAATGTTGAGGTTGGATCGCGTGTGGGTCGGATTTTGTTTCTGAGGGACGTGGGGCGATCAGAGCCGTTGGATGATGGCATAGATCTCGAGGCTGGCTCAGTTCCCAAGAAAACACTATCTTGTCGCGTAGTAGCGCTGGCAAGATCTGAGCCGTCCGATCGAAATCTTACGCGAATTTTGAGGGGAAAGTCGTTTTTCTCCAATTTGCAGCTCGGATTGGCACTTGCTCGGAATCCGAGTTATCCACTTGGTTGTTGAGGTCGGATCGCCAGTCACTCAGACTTTGGTTCCGAGGGACGTAGGGCAATCGGAGCCGTTGGATGATGGCACAGATCTCGAGGCTGGCTCAGTTCCCAAGAAAACACTATCTTGTCGCGTAGTGGTGCTGGCAAGATCTGAGCCGTCCGATCGAAATCTTATGCGAATTTTGAGGGGAAAGTCGTTTTTTCTCCAATTCGTAGATCGAATTGGCACTTGCTCGGAATCCGAGCTATCCTCTTTGTTGTGGAGGTCGGATCGCCTGTCGCTCGGATTTTGGTTCCGAGGGACGTGGGGCGATCAGGGCCATTAGATGATGGCATAGATCTCGATGCTGGCTCAGTTCCCAAGAAAACACTATCTTGTCGTTTAGTGGCGCTGGCATTATCTGAGCCGTCTGATCGAAATCTTACGCGAATTTTGAGGGAAAAGCCGTTTTTCTCCAATTCGTAGCTCGGATTGGCACTTGCTCGGAATCCGAGCTATCCTCTTGGTTGTTGAGGTCGGATCGCCTGTAGCTCGGATCTTTGTCCCGAGGTGCCGAGCTATTTACTTGGGTCGAAACGTCGCTTCCTTTGCTAACAGTTGCGGCTCTTCGTTACTTAGTCGTTTGGGCTTTTGTAATGCTTCAAGGGAGGCGCAAGAGTTGCGCCCTTACGTTACAAAGCCCAAGAGGCGTCTCTTTTACTATAAGTTTTCACTCCCTCAACACTTAACCTCATTTCTCACTTTCACTTTCTCACTCTTGGTTTTACTTCTTAGCGGCGAAGTTTTTAGCTCTTGGGTGGTGCTGCTAGCTGTCGCGGCAAGGCATTTTAAGCTCCGACGATCTTTTCCGACCGTACTAGTCACTTCAAGGTCAGTCTCTCTCCTCATTTTTGTAAAATGGTTAAGTTTTCTTCTACGGACGAGACCCCCTCCTCGGACCTAGGCGTCAGCCGAACGGTGAGGCCGAGCAAGGGTAATGGGAAGGAGGTCGTCGAGCCGACCGAAGAGACAACGGTCAGGCCGAGTACAGATGAGGAGGTAGCCGAGCCTCTCCAGGAGGTAATGGTCCGAACTAGCAAGGGCAAGGGGGTGGTGACAATAATCGAGCGCCCGAAGACTGCAGGGGAGTTGGGTCGGCACCCGAGCATCTTGTCTAGTGTTGGCGGTGTGCGAAGTTACTCTAGTGATTTGCTGGAGAAGGTGACGCAGGGCACCGCCAAGTCGATTGAGGAGAACGAGCCGAGGGAGACTTCCGAGGTAGATCATATTTCCTCGATCTTAACCGAGGCGGATTTGCATCGGATTCGGAGTGGGTTCCGGATCCCTGCGGAGTATGCTCTCCTTCTCCCCGGCCCTGGCATCCGAGCATGCACGTCTTCTTCGGCCGATGTTTGCATATTCCCTGCCGATGCTCTGCACGCCGGTCTTCGGCTGCCATTGCACCCTTTCGTCATCGAAGTGTTGCAATGGTACGGCTTGAGCCTAGCCCAGTGGATGCCGAACACTTGGCGGCACGTGATGGCCTTCGCTCTTCAATGCCAGGAGGTCGGCGTGCAACCCTCGATGTTCCTACTGCGAAGCAACACCGACCCTGCCAGATAAACAAGAACGAGCAGAGGTACTATCTCTCGCCGAGGAAGGGCGTGAAGCTTATCGAGAACCCGGACTCGATCAAGCACTGGAAAGAGAAGTATTTCCTCATCCGGGCACCCGAGCCGTGGGTCATCCCAACAGCGTGGCTGAGGGACGGGGTTCCAAAACGGGCGAAGAAGGAGCCCATGCTCAGCAACGAGAAGGCAGAGATTGTAGAAAAGCTCCTCGGTCTTCCGACCCTCAACTACAAGGATATTACCGAGGAGGTCCTATTCCGAGGGGGTCTCAATCCGATCGACCCTAGTACGCTTCTCTTTTTCTTTTCTTTGCTTTGTCTTTGAGTTTAAAAAAATTTTCTAACTTTTTTCGCTCGGTCTTTGCAGAAACTCACGGCATGGACTACAAGGGTCTAATGGCCAAGGCCCGGGCGGCTAAGGAGCAGGAGGCGCGTTAGAGAAAGAGGATCGTGTCCGGGCCCCAAGGCAGCCGAGCGCCCAAGATCCCATCGGTCTCTCCGACCATCGAGCGGCAGATTGTTGAGGCTCCTCTAGTCGAGCCCGATCAAGGCCTCGTCGTGCCGTCCGCCCCACCTACCTCGGATGCGCCGACCTTAACGGCGCGAACAGATGCTCTAGGGTCTTCGGGCGAAGCGTTCAATATTAGCACGACACTGGCTCTAGATGTCCCGCCCCTCACTGCCGAGGCAGAGACAATCCTGACCGAGGAGCACAAGCGCATCTTCGTCCCCAATTGGCGGGTGATGAAGGTCGACGGGTTCCGAGGGGACGGTAACATCTGCATGCAGGCGGTGAAGCACATGCCGACCCCTAAAGATCGAGCGGTGCTCAAGGCGGGCGAAGTTGGTGACGCCGCGATGCAGATTGCTCGGAACACCATGTCGGTAAGTACTAGAGGACTTTCTTCAAAATTTCTCCAAGTTTTTGTGCTCGTGTTTAACTGCTTTTTGTATGGCTTGTAGACCCTCTGCCACTTCAATCATTTGCTCGAGGACTTCGCGAGCAAAGAAAAGGAGATGACTGTTCTGAACGACCGGGAACGGTCAGAGCGGTCTAAGATGGTAAAACAGCTGGAGGCCGAGCAGGTGCATTCTGCTTCGCTCGAGGCCGAAGTTGCCGACCTAAGGGCTAAGCTCGCCGAGGTGCTGAGGAGCTCGGCCGCCGAGGCTTCCAAGGTCGAGACCCTGGAAAAGGAGATGGCCCGACTCGAAGGGGAGCTGTCTAAGGCCCTAAAGGCGTCGGAGGAGGCCCTGAGCGATCATGTGTCGAAGGTGGCAGCCACGGAGCAGGCGGTTCGGGACGAGGCCAAGGCTCACATGTTGACCAACATGGAGGAGGCATACGGCCGAGCGCTGAAGCATATCGTCGCTCAGAACCCCGGATTTGACGTCTCGTCCTACTACTTTTACGATCCCGTAGAGGGTGAGGAAGCGCTGCCCCTGGCCGAGCTCGCTCCTAGGCAGGAGGGCGAAGACTCCGAAGACGAGGTGGGCGCCGAGGGTGCTATTGTACCCGTCCCGAACGATGATGAGGTCGACCCCTGACTTTTTTGCCTCCTCTCATTTTCTTGTTCTTCCCCCTTTTTTTTCTTTTGTAATGCCTAACTGCGGACTGGCCACCGCTTTTTGTAAATCTTGGACTTTTAATGAAACGATTTCCTTTTTGGTGTTTTGGCTGAATGTTTCGAAGACTTCTTTTGATATTCCTCCACTTTTCAGGTCGAGTTGGGTCCGATTACTGAGGTCTCCCATCTTCGTACTGAGCTGAAGAAAATGAAGCGGGCTCTTGCTCGCAGTCGGGATAACTCGTTTTACGACTTCTTGAAATTGGAGGACATCAAAACAACTGCAAGAGGGTATTTTTGCGAGTTGAGGCAACTGCAAAAGCAACCTCGAGAGACTCGTCTCGAAGGCGAGATAGAGTTGCTTTATAAGGAGCTCTTCGATGTCGACCAAAGGAATAGTGAACTACTGGCGGAGGTTCATCATTTGGAGGTAACGGTGAAAGAACATTCGGCGGAGGAAGAGGAGTTAGCTTCGAGGGTGGGGAAGTTGATGTCCGAGCGCGATGAGTTGACGGCAAGAATTGACAAACTGAGGAGGATCACCCTCGACAGGGGTATCGAAGTGACTCATTTCCGTCGTATTGTGGCCGACAGTACTAACATTGCAGGTTCGTCTAAACTTCCTCGTTTCAAAGTATCGGCGGAGGGCGATATTTTGAGAGACAGGATCGTCGAGCTAGAGGAGGAGATTGCAATGCTGAAACCTCAACTCGTAAGGATCAATGTTCGCAGTACGTCGTGTACTCGTGAAGAGAGCGAAAGAGGGATCTTGTTCTACGAACTTGCGACTCGTTCACCTGCCGTTAGGCGGAGCCCAGCTGACGCTCAGAGTGGTGTAGCAGTTTCGTCTAGTGGTGCCTCGGTTGGGGCCACAGCTAGAATCAGCGGCGAAAGGGGGTCTCGCTTCGCTGGTTTAGAGTAGAGCTCAGAGGTAAGGCGACGCCGCCCTCGTGTGTCTCTGAACCGAAGCGTTTCCCTTCCAAAGAAGTGCTAAACAAGTTGTATTATGCTCTTCAAGTTATTGTAAAACTCTGTTGTAGTGTCAGCCTTGTTTGAGTTCTTAATTTAAAAAAGTTTATTTTGCTTCTGTTGTTCGAATGCTGCGTTGGCTGTTATTAGTTTAAGTATAACTCCTCCAACTTTTGACAACTACTCAAAATCAGAAGCAAATCTTCCTTCTTATGGGCGAACCACTTCTGGCTTGCTTAAGAGCGAGCTTGAGAAGTGGAGTCGAGCCGAGTATTGGACTCCGAACTCGTCGTTAGAGTTTGTTCAACGGTTGTAGGAGCAATTTTGAATGGTGAACCCCTTCTAGCCCACTTAAGAGCGAGCTTGCGAAGAGGAATCGAGCCAAGTGTTGGACTCCGAACTCGTCATTATAGTTTGTTCAACGGTTATGGGAGCAATTCCGAATGGCGAACCCCTTCTAGCTCGCTTAAGAGCAAGCTTGCGAAGAGGAGTCGGGCCAAGTGTTGGACTCCAAACTCATCGTTAGAGTTTGTTCAACGGTTGTGGGAGAAATTCCGAATGGCGAACCTCTTCTAGCCCGCTTAAGAGCGAGCTTGCGAAGAGGAATCGAGCCAGGTGTTGGACTCCAAACTCGTCTTTAGAGTTTGTTCAACGGTTGTGGGAGCAATTCCGAATGGTGAACCCCTTCTAGCCCGCTTAAGAGCGAGCTTGCGAAGAGGAGTCGAGCCAAGTCTTGGACTCCGAACTCATCGTTAGAGTTTGTTCAATGGTTGTGGGAGCAATTCCGAATGGCGAACCCCTTCTAGCTCTCTTAAGAGCGAGCTTGCAAAGAGAAGTCGAGCCAAGTGTTGGACTCCGAACTCGTCGTTAGAGTTTGTTCAACAGTTGTGGGAGCAATTCTGAATGGCAAACCCCTTCTAGCTCGCTTAAGAGCGAGCTTGCGAAGAGGAGTCTAGCCAAGTGTTGGACTCCGAACTCGTTGTTAGGGTGAAGAGTAAAAGCAGAAAGGTACAAGCAATTTTACAAGTAAAATATGAAAAAACTTTCTTTATTGATAACTAATAGTTGGCTACTTCTAAGTTGCGAGCCGTTATTACATAAGAGAAATAAAGGAAAAAATACAAGTAAAAGGAGAGGAACGGTTCGACATCCCAGAATACTTAGAGAGGCATTAATGCTCTCTCTTGGTATTTCAAAAGATGGTCGGCATTTCAAGTCCTGGGATCTCTCTGCCTTCGAGGTCTTCTAGACGATATGTCCCGGGCCGAACTACTTTGGTGATCTTGTAAGGACCCTCCCAATTTGGAGCTAGTTTACTCTTCTGACTAGGAAAAGAGATTGCTAACTTTCTGAGGACCAAGTCCCCTTCTTTGAGGTCGGTAGGACGGATTCTCTTATTGTACGCCAACTCGATCCTCCTCCGATAATCCTGTTGGCAGATTGACGCTCTTTCCCGTAGCTCGTCGACCAAGTCTAAGTTTGCCCGAAGTTCTCTGGCATTTTGTTCTTCTTCGTAGGAAAGAAGGCGAGGAGAAGGTATGCCGACTTCCAATGGGATCACAGCCTCGGACCCATACGTGAGGTTGAATGGCGACTCTCCTGTGGGGGTCCGTTTCGTGGTGCGGTAGTTCCACAGCACGTTAGGGAGCTGATCGGCCCAAAAGCCTTTAGAGCACTTATTCAGCTTTTTCTTAATACCGGAGAGGATCTGTCGGTTAGCATTCTCCACTTGACCATTCGACTGTGGATGGGAGATGGAGGAGAAACGTTGTTGGTTGGCGAGGTCTTCACATAGTGCTCGGAAGGCAGCCCCGGTAAACTGGGTTCCGTTGTCTGTTATGAGGACTCGAGGGACACCGAATCGGCAGATAACGTTCTTCCAGAAGAACTGAAGTACTTTGTTCTCGGTGATTGTGGCCAAGGGCTCGGCCTCTATCCACTTCGAGAAGTAGTCGATTGCCACGACTAAGAATTTGAGCTGGCCGGGAGCTGGTGGGAATGGCCCTAGTAAATCCATCCCCCACATTGCGAAAGGGATAGGACTTGATAGGGAGGCGAGTGGAGCTTGTGGGAGGCGACGGACGTTGGAGTACTTCTGACAAGAGCTGCATTGCCGAACGTGCAGTTCGGCATCTTGTAGGAGAGTGGGTCAGAAATATCCATAATTCAACACCTTCCTGGCTAGGGATCTGGACCCTGAATGTACCCTGCCGATGCCTTTGTAGAGCTCTTGCAGGGCGTAATCGGCTTGTTCCGGGGAGAGGCATCTCAAATATGGCCTGCCATCCACTTGTGTGAAGGAGCACTTATATAGGATGCCTTCGATAAGTGTGTACCGCTCTGCTCGGGTTCTCACTCGGTGAGCTTCTTTAGGGTCTTCAGGGAGGAGCCCATCCCTTAGGAATTCTATCAGGGGTTTCATCCAATCATCTTGATGCAGGACAGGTAGCGACTCCATCGAGTCGGAAGTTTCATCTTCTATACTTGGCTTCAGGAGCACCTCGATCAAGACGGTCTACTCGAGACCTTGGAGGGAGGAGGAGGCTAGCTTGGAGAGGGCATCGGCTTGGGAATTCTCTTCTCGGGGGATTTGCTGGATGAGAGCTTCTTCAAATAGGGCCATGAGATTCCTGACCTTGGCTAGGTAGTTAGCCATTCGGTCATCTCGTGCCTCGTACTCGCCTAGGACCTGATTTACGACCAGCTGAGAGTCGCTAAAGATCCGGAGGCACTGCGCCCCTACATTGCGAGCCATTCTGAGGCCGGCTATGAGTGCTTCATATTCTGCTTCGTTGTTAGAGGCCTTGAAGTTGATGCGGAGGGAGTATTGGAGGATGAAATCATCTGGGCCGGCCAGAATGACCCCAGCTCTGCTTTCCTCGTTACAAGAGGATCCATCTACGTAAACCGACTAGACAGGCAGCCCCTTGATTGCTTGGCTAACCTCAGGGATGGTACTCTCGATAATGAATTCAGCTAATGCCTGAGCCTTGATTGCGATCTGAGACTGGTACGATATGTCGTGTTGGCTCAGCTCGATAGACCACTTCATGAGGCGACCAGAGATCTCCGGCTTGTGGAGGACTTGCTTCAGCGGCTGGTCGGTAAGAACGACCACCGAACGGGACTGGAAATATGGGCGAAGCTTTCTTGTGGCCATGAATAAGGCGTATGCCATCTTCTCTATCCTCGGGTAGCGGAGCTCGGCGTCCCGAAGTACCTTGCTCACGTAATAGATGGGCTTTTGAGTCTTATCTTCTTCCCTCACAAGGACGGCACTGAGGGTCTGCTCGGAGGCGGCTAAGTAGAGGTAGAGGGTTTCCCCGGGAACAGGTTTGCTGAGGAGAGGAGGATTGACTAGGTAAGCCTTCAGCTGATCGAATGAGTCTTGTTGTTGCTGACCCCACTCGAAGCCTTTAACCCCCCTGAGAGCTTTGAAGAAGGGAAGACACTTCTCCCCTGACTTGGAAAGTAAATGCCCTATGGCTGCAAGGCGACCTGTTAGCTTTTGGACCTCTTTAACATTCTTCGAGGGAGCCATGTCCAATATGGCTTTGATCTTCTCGGGGTTGGCCTCGATTCCTCTTTGGCTGACCATGAAGCCTAGGAATTTCTCCGACGAGACTCCAAACGCACATTTGTTCAGATTGAGCCTCATTTCATGTTTACTTAGTACATCGAACGCCTCCTGTAGGTCAGTAACATGGTCGGCTCCATGGATGCTCTTCACAAGCATGTCATCAACATACACCTCCATATTACGGCCGATCTGGTTTTGGAATACCTTGTTGACGAGACGTTGATAGGTGGCACCTGCGTTCTTCAACCCGAAAGACATTACTCTGTAGCAGTAGAGACCCTGATCGATAACAAAGGAAGTCTTCGGGATATCCGGGGGAAACATGCAGATTTGGTTGTACCCGAAGAAGGCATCCATGAAGCTGAGAAGCTCATGACCCGAAGTGGCATCAATCAGGGTGTCGATGCTTGGAAGAGGGAATGGATCTTTGGGGCATGCCTTGTTGAGGTCGGTAAAGTCGATACAAATCCTCCAGGTCCCATTGGAATTCTTCACCATCACTACATTCGAGAGCCATTCGGGATAATTGACCTCTTGTATAAACCGAGCCCTCAAGAGTTTGTCCACCTCCTCTTTTATAGCTTGCTGGCGCTCGGGAGCGAACTTGTGCCTCTTCTGTTGGACCGGTTTGGACCTCGGAGCGACGCTGAGGTAGTGGACTAAAAGCTCTTCGGAAATTCCGGGCATGTCTGCGGCCGACCAAGCAAAGAGGTTGCAGTTCCTACGGATGCACTGGACTATGTCGGAGCATAGGGCAGGTGGGAGGGTCTTGCTAACAAAGAACTTTCGGCTCGGATCCTGCTCAGAGAAGAGCACTTCTTCCAACTCATCCACCAGCTCGGACATTGGCCTGACACTCTCTTGAGGTATTTCAAGTGTTTCGAGGGAGAGGACTGGACCCCCTGTTGAAGTCATATAGCACTTGCGGGCTACCTCTTGACTGCCTTTTACTTCCCCAACTCCTGTCCTTGTGGGGAATTTCATCTTGAGGTGATAAGCGGAAGGGACGGCTTCGAGAGCAGCTAGGCCGGGTCGGCCTAGGATCACATTATATGCAGCTGGGACATCGACGACCATAAAGTCCATTGGCTCCGTCCGAGTGGTAGGAGTTTTGCCAGCAGTTACATCGAGGGTGATCACCCCTTCAATAGTCACTGGCACTCCTGTGAACCCATGGAGTATGTAGCCGGCGGGTTTGAGTCTGTCTTGGGATAGTTTGAGGCCTTTGAAAGCGGCGAGTAAGAGGATGTTAACGGAGCTTCCATTGTACACCAGGATCCTCTCCACTTTAAAGTTCGCCATATGGAGGTTGATGACAAGTGCGTCACAATGGGGGGTTCGGACACCCTCAAGGTCTTCATCTAAGAATGTGACGGGTACTCCGAGGCCTTTAGGAGGAGGTGTGGCGCGAACCGAATTGACTTTCCTTATAAATGCCTTTCGAGAAGAGTTGGAGGAGCCCCCTATTGGGCCTCCATGAATGAGGTGTAGGACACGCTCCTCTTCGAATTCGGGCGTTTCATCGCGTTCAGGATGCTTGTTAGCCCCACGAGGCGGGGGAGGAAGATCGGTTCGGTCCTTTCTCACGAACTTGGTTAGTTGACCCCTCTGGATGATGATTTCTATCTCGTTTTTTAGGGCCCGACAATCATTGGTATCGTGGCCATGGTCCCGGTGATAGCGGCACCACTTTTCTTTCTCCCTCTTCTTGCAAGGGGTGTTCATTTTTGGCACAGGAGGTATCACTCCCTCCTTCTCAACTTCCATGAGAATTGTGGAGATGTTGGCATTAAGATGAGTAAACTTTTCAAATCTGGAAGGAGGTCGGCGCTGCCCGCCATTATCCTTCTGGAGCTTCTTGGCCCCTTCCTCTTCTGTTCCCTTTCTCTTAGACCCGGAGGAAGGCCCTTCCAAGTTGGGGCGGTGCTCAGCTTCCTCGGCCCGAATATACTTCTCGCTTCGGAGAAGGAGATCGGAGAAGTTCTGCGGGGACTTCTTGGTGAGGGAGCGGAGGCTGGAGTTGAGGACATTGGATTGTATTGCTGCTGCAGCGACCGACTGGTCGAGGGATGCTATGGACCTGGCTTTCACTGTGAACCTTTTCACATAGTCTCTCAGCTTCTCACCCTTCTTCTGGTTGAGGTAGAGTAGCGAAATGCTGGTCTTCTCAGTTCGGCGGCTACTCACAAAGTGGGTGACGAAGAGGGTCTCAAATTGCTCGAAGGAGAATATTGAGGATGGGGCAAGGCGAGAGTACCATTCTCGAGCCGGACCCTTGAGAGTAGTGGGAAAGGTCTTGCACAGCAGAGCATCGAAAGTTTGATGGATGAGCATGAGGGTCTTAAAGCTTTCGATGTGATCGACGGGGTCAGACTCCCCGGTATAAGTCTCGAATTGAGGAGGTTTAAAGCTGATTGGTACGGGTGCCTCCATTATGGTTCGGAAAAAAGGAGGTCAACTCGGACAAAGGGTCCTTCCTATAAGCTCTTCTTCTCTGTCTAACTGACCCCAAGTGCCTCTCCATTTCGTGGAGACGGCAGTAGACAGCGTCATCTCTTCGACGGTAATCAACCGAGCCTCTAGACTCGTCTTCATACGAGGGAGAGCGGGGGCTACGACGACAGTAGCTCCTGAAGCGTCGAGGACTAGGAATGTGCTGGGGGTTGTTAGGAGCTGGAGGAGTTAGGGACCTTTGGCGAGAACTTCGAACCGAAGGAGGAGTGGGAATCCTTGGAGCATTGGTGTTGTTGGGTCGGAGATTGAGAGCTTGTAGGATGGTTGCTTGGAATTGCTGGAACTCGGCACTGGTGATGGGTGCCTCATCGTTCCTCGGATTTTGCTGACCTACGGGGGATTGGGGTCTTCTCCTGTGATGCTCGGGTGAGTCTCTCCGCCCTCTTCGGGTAGGAGACCTTCTGTAGTCTCGGCGGTGAGGAGATCGCTCATCCGGATGTTGTTGGCGGGAGGCTCCCTCTCGGGCCTGCTTTTCATCCAGACGTCGGCGAAGATCCTCATCCTTCTACCGATTGAGGATGGTATTGCGAAGGTCAGAAGCTCGGAGATTGTGGGAGGCCATAGAATCCGTAGAGGCATTGTGTATCGAGACATGGTCCTGATGGAGAGGTTGTTTCTGCGGGTTGGGACGCAAGACCCTGCACTGGCATTTTGAGGACCGGGGGGACCCTTAGGAGGTTGCCGATTCGGAAGAGGAGGCTGGTCCTGTTGGAGAGGGTCCTCAGATTGAGGAGGAAGTTGCCCCTGCTGCTGAGCGGGTTGGATGGGGATTTCCTGTTGCTGATCAATGGGGTTGGGTCCACGGTTGGACCCTCTGGATCTTACTTTCCTAGGAAGCATGGCTGGAGAAGATCTGACCAATGGGAAGAGGGGAGGCTGCTATTCGTTTGATTCCCACAGACGGCGCCAATCTGTTACCGCTAAATCTCGTGTGGGGGTAAACAGACAGTATTTGTGGATTCTTGGAAAACTTAAATAGCAAACCTAAACCTGTTCTGCCGGAGTTTGACCGTTGACTCCCGCCGCTCACCTGCAAAAAAGTGCGAGACACCGAGGTTGATCCCGGCGACGCACCCTCCGACGCTCAAGTCAGTAATCAGGAAGATTATGAAAGAGCATAAATTGGCAAAAGATTGATTACCTCCTAATGGTGGTGGATGGGGGGTATTTATAGTCGCCGTTAGGGTCAGATTAGGAATGTAATCCCTGTGATCAGATAAGGAATATAATCCCTAATCCCCAGTGAAAGGATAGATGTGAATCAGGGCCATTGATTAGTATTAATTAGAAACCCTAATTCTATCCTGCTGGACTGGGTTTATTTCAAGTTGGGACCCGTACCCAGTTGAGGTGGATCCGTTCGTGGGTTATTGGGTCTTTGGGGAAAAGACCCAGGACCCACTTCGGACCCATTGGTAGACAAAATTACCATTTTACCCCTATGCTTTAAGATTCGTTCCTAATTTGCGCGGTTCCGATTTAACCCCATTTTTAGCCATATCAGATGCCGTCTCGGAGATACTCGAGGAGGGGCTTCATCCAGTTTTTCCCAAGTGCTAGGGGGTAGGCTTCCATTGGCTCCGAGCCATCTTTATCGATACTAGGTTTGAGAAGGACTTCTATCAGGACAGTTCATTCTAAACCTTGGAGGGACGAGAAGGCGAGCTTAGAGAGGGTACCCGCTTGTGCATTTCCTCTCGGGGAACCCGCTGGATTTGAACATCTTTGAATAGAGTGAGAAGCTCCCTCACTTTTGCTAAGTATCTAGCCATTCGGTCATCTCTCGCCTCATACTCCCCGGATACTTGGTTGACCACTAACTGAGAGTCACTGAAGATCCTTACTTGCTCGGCACCTACCTTGCGGGCCAAGCAGAGACCCGCGATTAGGGCTTCATATTCTGCCTCATTGTTTGATGTCGGAAAGTTGAGGCGAAGGGAATACTAGAGGATGAAGGTGTCGGGGCCAGTTAGGATGACGTCGGCCCCGCTTCAATCGGCGCAGGAGGATCCATCCACATAGACGGTCCAGATGGAGGGATCGGCTATCGACTCACTTGAGTCGGGGATGGTGTTCTCCACGATGAATTCGGCCATGGCTTGGGCTTTTATCGCCGTCCTGGGCTAGTAGCTGATATCGTGCTGACTCAGCTCGATGGACCACTTCATGAGCTGTCCAGATATTTTAGGCTTGTGGAGAACCTGTTTCAGTGGTTGGTCAGTAAGAACGGCCACCGAGTGGGATTGGAAGTAGGGGCGGAGCTTACGGGCCACCATGACCAAGGCGAGTGCCATCTTTTCCAGTTTTGAATAACGGAGTTCGGCGTCGTGGAGCACCTTACTCACGTAATAGATAGGCTTTTGTGTCTTATCCTCTTCCCTTACGATGACCGTGCTGAGCGTTTGGTCCGAGGCAGCGAGGTAGAGGTAAAGGACCTCTCCGGGTGCAGGCTTACTCTGGAGAGGGGGTTGGATAAATACTCTTTGAGCTTGTCAAAGGACTCTTGCTACTGCGGCCCCCACTTGAAGCCTTTAGCCCCCCTGAGAGCTTTGAATAAGGGGGGGCACTTCTCCCCGGACATGGAGAGGAATCGCCCTATTGCGGCGAGGCGCCCGTGAGCCTCTGCACCTCTTTGACATTGGAGGGGGGAGCCATTTTGAGAATGGCTTGGATTTTCTTGGGGTTGGCCTCTATGCCCCTCTGGCTAACCATAAACCCGAGAAATTTACCCGATGAGACACCGAACGCACACTTGTTCGGGTTTAGTCTCATATTGTGCCTCTTGAGCACCTCGAAGGCTTCTTGAAGGTCGATGGTGTGCTCCTGCCCTTGAGTGCTCTTGACCAACACGTCGTCGATGTAGACTTCCATGTTTCGGCTAATCTGGTCTCGGAAGACTTTGTTCACCATGCGCTGATAGGTAGCCCCCGCATTTTTCTACCCGAAGTGTAACACCCCGCAAAATTGGAAATTAGACTCATGAAAAGAATTGATGTCTTAGAAAGATAGTGAATGAATTGAATGATGCTAACAAGATATACACCAAGTTGTGAATAGTTTGAAGATAAAGAATACTTTGAGTTAAGACATGATTATTAAAGGGTATGTGTACCCATGTTTCTTGTACATGAAAGATTTATGATTTAGGATTAGTAAGACCTCGGTTACCGGTAATTTGAAAGAAAGATTTTGAGACTTGATTTTGAGATAATGACGTCGGGCGATCTCGTATTTTGTGAATAAATCTGGTATGAGGTAAAACTGATTCTAGGGTGATAACATATTCATGTCTTGAACTAAAAATAATTAGGCACTTAGGTGAAGATGTAATAGACCTGTGCAAACGTAAATGGGTGCTTCTATATAGTCGGCGGTGGATCTCCGTGGCTATAGACCCAGTTGGTGGACTGTGGTTGCCCCATAAGAGATGGACTGTATTTTATCCGGGACTTAGGGTAGTCGACGGATGTTTACCATACTCCAAAGAATATGTATATATCGGGGCTAGAGGGGTATTTACGGGATTATTCTCACGATATAATAGCCAGGGAGGCTGGGATCTGTTATTATAGCCAGGGAGGCTGAGATCCGTATCTGTGAAATAACTCTAAAACTTGTTTTATTACTGGGTAGTCTCATGGCAAGGGATCGAACCCTTCAATGTGGAGTACGTAGGCACTTGCCCTCAGACCTATGTAGTATGGGATGCATAGAATCTGAACAAGTGTGCATTAGTGTCATCCTAGGGTAGAATTGTGTGCATTAGGCATTAAGGCATGACATACACTTATATTTAGAATAATCACTCTTGACACTTTACTTGTTCATTCAATCTTTTTTGTGATTTCTTAAAGTATGAGATCGTTATACTATTCCCGGTATAGAGAGGATAGCCGTGTATAACATTTCGTCAGTTATAAGTAACTGACGTGCCCACAGACTGACATGCAGGTAATGGACTATTCATGGAGTTATAAAGTGGATATGCTGTTGCTGTTTAGAAGTTAAAGATATTGCAAATAATGTTAAAGTTATACAAGTTGTATTTCATTGTTGTAATCTTTTAGTCTTCCGATGTGCTTCAATCAAGTGTAAAGGAACTCTGATGTATTATGGATGAAAAGTTTTAAATTCCTTGTAAAATTGTACGAAGTGAAGTAAAGATCCTGTGAAATCCCGAGTTTGCCCTTATTTGAAATTCGGGGTGTTACAGATGGTATCAGAGCATGCTTCACAAGTAGTACAAGTTTATAAGGAACGATAAAAAGTGACGATAAATTTGGGAACAAGCCAAAAGAGTCCTTCTGTCAACCGGGTGTAAACAACCCTAAGCGACACGGTATTTAAGCGTCTTCGGACCACCGCTAGCTGGGAACCGACTCTTACGGCTAACCCAAGTAAATCCGAACTTGATAGACTAAAGATTTGTTTAGGAAGAGTAGTAAGATCATTAACTATAGTCTAGAACCCGTGACTGAGTAGTTACAATATTATTCCTGCAGACACTAGAGTGTGAGTTTCAGTCTATAGAGATTTAAATATAAGTGATTTACATTTATGTTGCTCTATATATACTGATGTTTTCTCTCCATTTTCTTTGGATGGTTAAAGTCGTGAAGGGAGTAGTTATTGACTTCGTTCATGATGTTCTCCTCGTATACATTAATATGAGAGTGTATACGAGCACATTTTCCCCTGGGTATCAGAGTGGCACAGTGGAAGCGTGGTTGGCTTGGACCGTCATTCATGATACCTTACACACTTCCCTCTCAAATTATTTTGTAGATTTTTATCTTGGTACTTTCTCCATAATCAGTAATTTTTAATAAATATTTTCTTATGTTATTAAATGCTTTGAATATTTATTATTTATCTATCTTCCTTAGTCTTGATATTTTAAACTTGTTTTTCAAACTTAAAAATTTCGTCTTTCATGTCACTTTATGTTTACCCGTTTATATCTACTATTACTTTACGTATTTTTTCAAGTTTAAATTTCCGTTTATTAAATTAATATTGCAACCAATATTTTCTTCATTTATTATTTTGGATTTTTCTTATGAAGTTTTCTTAGGAGCAATCATTTTATATGATTTTGATTTCTATGATACTATAGTATCTTCTTCTATATGTTTTTAACGAGATTGAAATTTTCTACCTATATAAATATGACCTACCATTTTTATTTTATTTGTTTACATTCGGTACTATTATTGCATATTTGTTTTGATATATACATTTTTACTATTAATCGCTACTCATTACTTTTATAGTTTTACACTTCACATACTCACTATTTATACAATATCCTTTCTCAAATTTTAACTGTCTTTACATTCTTAGTTATTACTTATATTTTTCCAATGATCTCTATATATACATCATATATTTCAATATTCTTATTATACATATCATTTTACCCTCGTCTAATTACTACATTAATATTTTTGCATATTGTCCTAATTTGCTATACTATATAATTATTGTTTTCAATTGTGTTTCCATCTCGTGTATGTGCTTTACACTACTTTGTCTTAATGTTATAAAATATTTTCATCACTACAAAAATTTTGTATATTCACAAAGTATTTCAACGTATGCTTTCTATTTTTTTCAAATTGTGTGTATAATTATTATAGTTCCCTTACAAACTATTTTATTAATTGATATACAATGTCATTTTATGTTTTCAACCAAGACTCATTCCCATTTATTTTGCCAAACTCTTATTCAATGGTCTCGTTTTAAATTGTTAATTCGATTTCGTTATATATTTTGTAAATTTTCTACAGTTTATTACATTGATAAATTTTTCCAAATTACCTATTGACAATGTTTCGTCGCCACATTGTTTTCCGAACTATTTCGAAATTAACAACTTAATCAACTTTTCTCTTTTATCCAATAGCTCACCTAATATTATTTTTGTACGAAAATTTCTCTTAGACTATTCTGTCTACTGTCACATTTCATTTCCTATGCCATTTTCCTAATTTTCTTGTTATGTCTTGTAACATTTGAATATTCATAATTTTCCTATATAGAGTTGTCTTATTTTCCTCATTGCATATTTTAAAGTTTGCAGTTTCTTAAATACAAGAATAATATTTTCTTTGGCTTGTACAAAATACAATCTTTACCCTAGCGAGTTCCGGGGACGGAACTACTCTAAGGGGGGGAGAGTGTAACACCCCGCAAAATTGGAAATTACAATTTTGCCCTCGTGTGTTACGCACGTGTATTTTATAACGTGTTTTCACTACGTATTTTGACTGCCGACTATTTATGCATTTCCCATATTGATTTTTACCCTATTTTGAGTCAACAAAAATATAATATTTCGATATTTGTATTCTACGTGCTTTCTACGTGTTTTCAATACACATATTAATTACATATTTTCCGCTGCCACGGGTGGTAATTTCTATGTTTCAATTATTTATGTTTTCAATTATATTTTTATAAAACGGAATTTTATTTTTTTCTCCCTATTTTTATTAAAATGCATTTTTATTTTTATTTTTTGCACGTATGATGCACGTGCAAATTTTATTCTCATTTGTTATTCTCATTTACAAATTTTTAACATGCATAAGTTTTTATATTAGCCTTCTTTTGATCCATGGACCTAAGGATAAATTTCTAGCCCATTAGATTAATTAAAAGGAGAGCCCACTAGGATAATTAAGTTAGTTAAGAGCATCCACAGTCGTTGAAGCCATTTTTTGGGTATATAGCAATTTGGAAATAGGAAAAAGGGAATGTTGCTGCAGTCGTCAAAAGGTAAAATATAGCCGGACGGTAGATTTTTTTCCGTCCAGTAAGAATGACGGGGGATTATCGTCCGTTTCAATTTTTTTTTTTAATTTTTTTTTTTTTTTTTTTTTTCACTAGAAGACAAAAAATTTTAAAAAAAAAAAAAAAGAAAAAACAAGAATAGGCAGGGACGGGAGATTAACTCCCGTCATTTTGAAGAATGACGTGGACCAATAGTATAAGTTTTTTAATTTTTTTTTTTTTTTAATGCACTACACGACAAGAAGAAAAAAAAAAAAAAAAAAAAAAAAAAACAGAAAATTGGCAACGGACGGGAGATAATATGCCGTCAATTTCAAATGACGGTGTATATTCCCCCGTCGGCCAATCGGATCGTTTTTTGATTTTTTTTTTTTTTAAAAAATGGTTCGGACGGGATAAAATCAACCGTCAATCTCCTTGGACGGTGTATAATACGCCGTTGGTTGACTTTTTTTTTTTTTTTTTTTTTTTAAGCTTCTTAATCATTGGCCTTGTACGGGACGGAAGATTATCTTCCGTCAATTGGTTCGGACGGGGGATTATCTTCCGAAAGCCAAATTTTCCATTTCGCCATTTCGCCTGCTATATTTGGCAGCGCACTGTTCCTCTTCAACCCAAATTTTGGGTATTTGGACGACGAGTGCAGATCGTTTTTTTCCAAATTTTCCAAATTTTGGGTATTTAGCCCACGACTGTGGATGCTCTAATTAAATAGAGAGCCCATGCAGCAAGCCCACTAGATAATCAAATTAATTAATTAGAAATGAGCCCATGTAGCAAGCCCACTATTAAAATCACAAATTAAGTTATACATGACAAGTTACAATATTAGTACACATTTAGAGTTATAGAAATGTGTTCATATTTGTTTGTGCATGTGTGCATACACACACAAATGTATCTAGACCATATTGTGGGATAAGGGGGTGGCCGGTTATGGTGAAGGGAAGAGAGTAGTGGAGAGTTAAGTTCATGGAGAGTGGGGAGATGAAGAGATGGGGGTTTTAGGAGTTAGGAAAGTGGAGAGTTGTAGAATAAATTTGAAGAGTTATTAGGGTGAAATTTTTGCACTTTAGACCCTCCCAAAATTCTATAAATAGAGCCACCATTTCCTACCTTTATCTTGCACCAAAAACATTATCAAAAGAAAGAAAGAAAGAAAAGAAAGAGAGTAAGAGAGTTCCATTCTTGCTAGGAAAAGGAGTCATTGCTAGGAGGAGAAGCCTTACTAGGAGCTAGGAATCTTTGGAGCTAGAAGTGGTGTTCTCTTTTCTTTTCATTGTTCAAGCTTCACAAAAGGTGGGTGTTCTCCTACTTTCTAATTTTACTTTTTTTGAATGTACATGCTAATAAAAATGAATGAGTAGTTTGGATAAAATAGAATAACTATACTATGATTGTGGTGAGATTAATAGTGAATCATGCTATGTTGACAAATAGATTAATATTGTGTTAGTGGGTGATTTCATTATTTTCTAGTGTAGGATATGCATACAAAAAAGAGTAGTATAAGAAGATATTGTTTGAGAATTATAAGACAAAATTTATGCTAGTATATCATGTTTTGAATGAGGATGATTTTGTTGTGATATCATGCTAATTAAAAAGAAGAATTTCTTCATACCATGAAACATGTTAATGTGATTGCAATTTTTGTACTTGTTGAGTATGTGGGAATTTTAGTGATGAATATCATATGATAAACATGCTTTATGATTTATTGACTAAGAAAGAAGAAAGTAAAATTTTGTTATTATTGACATATGTATATTTTTTTATTGTTACATTTGAAAAATAATAATTTGTTCATGAAAGAGATTTTGTAAAATTCTTATGATATGAGACTTGTTGGCATGCTATAAATTTCCAATTTGTATAAGAGAAATTAAACAATTTTTTTTTATTCAAGTTTTGAGAAATGCAAGTTTATGTGTAAATTGAAAAGAAGAGTTTAACTAAAGAATTAATCATATGAATCATATTAGAGTGTTTGCAAATTTTATGTTTGTCGAATATATGATTTTTTTTCTTTTATGAGAAATTGTTAAAGAATGTTATATTTCGACATATACTTTAGAGACATGATGATTAAGAAAGAAAAAGAAAAGAGAAGAATAATTTTTGTTATTACATGTCGACATATGTTGAAAATACAAACTTTTGCATGAAAGAATTTCTTTGAGATATCCATGGTTGATTAAGAGACATGTTTGATTTTTAGCACAAATTTTAATTAGTATAATGATGGATATAAACTAGTTTTAAGAAACATGATTCTTAATTTTCGAGTTTTCAGAAGAAATGCAAATTTTTGGAAAGAAAGGAAAAATCTATTTTTGAAAATGAAGATAGATTATAAAAATAAATTTGAATTTACTTGATTATTATTTCTTGATTTCATCTCAGTCCAAAAGTGAGATTTATTCCAATGTCCTAAATGATTGGATTATTGGGTAAACAAGTTTTGTTAAAAAGAAACAATTTCAGAAAAGTATGAACAAAAGTATACAAATACAACTCTTAAACAGAAATTATAATTGGACTTATTGGTTAGCCAGTGAATACTATTTATAAGAGGTGTTGGGTTCGAAACTTGTTGCCACCATTTTATTTTATTTTATTTTTGTTTCTCTCAAAAACTGCTTATTTATGGAAGTTACTGACTTTGGAAAGAAACAAGTATTAATCACTCTTCCTTATTAAGTTGCACAAAGAACTTACTAAGAATGGTTTAATTTCTTATCTTGTATTTTTTTAAAGTGGCAAATGCACTTTGTTTCCAAAATTATTATTTTGAATAAATAATTCTTTTGAATAAAAGAAAAATATGTAACATGATTATCTCATTATAAACAATCCCTTTTGTTGAGTAAGAATGCTAAATGAGATTAAAAGTTTGTGTGAATTCATATAAAGTTTGAAAATAAATTATTTATAATTGTTTGAATTGACAAGATCATGTAAATGTGTTAATTGTTGACGAGATCATGTAAATATGCTTGTTTGTAGTCGCAAACTTTTATGTGATTAATTTTTCCCAAAAAGAGATTTGGATTTATGCCATAGACTCATGAAAAGAATTGATGTCTTAGAAAGATAGTGAATGAATTGAATGATGCTAACAAGATATACACCAAGTTGTGAATAGTTTGAAGATAAAGAATACTTTGAGTTAAGACATGATTATTAAAGGGTATGTGTACCCATGTTTCTTGTACATGAAAGATTTATGATTTAGGATTAGTAAGACCTCGGTTACCGGTAATTTGAAAGAAAGATTTTGAGACTTGATTTTGAGATAATGCCGTCGGGCGATCTCGTATTTTGTGAATAAATCCGGTATGAGGTAAAACTGATTCTAGGGTGATAACATATTCATGTCTTGAACTAAAAATAATTAGGCACTTAGGTGAAGATGTAATAGACCTGTGCAAACGTAAATGGGTGTTTCTATATAGTCGGCGGTGGATCTCCGTGGCTATAGACCCAGTTGGTGGACTGTGGTTGTCCCATAGGAGATGGACTGTATTTTATCCGGAACTTAGGGTAGTCGACGGATGTTTACCATACTCCAAAGAATATGTATATATCGGGGCTAGAGGGGCATTTATGGGATTATTCTCATGATATAATAGCCAGGGAGGCTGGGATCTGTTATTATAGCCAGGGAGGCTAGCCAGGGAGGCTGAGATCCGTATCTGTGAAATAACTCTAAAACTTGTTTTATTACTGGGTAGTCTCATGGCGAGGGATCGAACCCTTCAATGTGGAGTACGTAGGCACTTGCCCTCAGACCTATGTAGTATGGGATGCATAGAATCTGAACAAGTGTGCATTAGTGTCATCCTAGGGTAGAATTGTGTGCATTAGGCATTAAGGCATGACATACACTTATATTTAGAATAATCACTCTTGACACTTTACTTGTTCATTCAATCTTTTTTGTGATTTCTTAAAGTATGAGATCGTTATACTATTCCCGGCATAGAGAGGATAGCCGTGTATAACATTTCGTCAGTTATAAGTAACTGACGTGCCCACAGACTGACATGCAGGTAATGGACTATTCATGGAGTTATAAAGTGGATATGCTGTTGCTGTTTAGAAGTTAAAGATGTTGTAAATGATGTTAAAGTTATACAAGTTGTATTTCATTGTTGTAATCTTTTAGTCTTCCGCTGTGCTTCAATCAAGTGTAAAGGAACTCTGATGTATTATGGATAAAAAGTTTTAAATTCCTTGTAAAATTGTACGAAGTGAAGTAAAGATCCTGTGAAATCCCGAGTTTGCCCTTATTTGAAATTCGGGGTGTTACACGAAGGGCATAACACGGTAGCAGTAGAGGCCTTGGTGTAATATCCCGAACGGATATTAACTCATATAAATTACTATTTTATTATTATTTTATTATTATTTCATTTTAATTCCAAAATCAGATTATTTTGGTAATTTTTCGCCGGATTGCCCACAAACAGTGTCTACGCGCATCTATCGGTCGGTGTGCATCCGAAGCGCATCAAATTGATAGCACGATCCTCCGAATTAATAATAAAATTTATTTTACTATTATTTTCTAAATTAAACTATTTTATGGGAATTTTATGAGGATTTTATAAGGAATTTTTAGTATACATATACATGTACACATACATACAATTGTATGGTACTTAGTACATTATACCTAGTATGTAGTTTGTACTTTAGGACAATGTACTCATACTTGTCATGGTGACTTAATAAGATAATTAGGATTTGATTAGGAGGTTTAAAAGAAGGTTTGTATACATGAGAAGAACTAAAACCCTTCTAGAAGCCTTATCCCTCCACCTCACCAAGCCTACACCATACCCCTCCCCCCTCCTAGGGCATGGCCGGCCACACCTCTCCTTGGGGTTTTTGTGCAAATATGAGTGCACATTTGCACTTACTACCTCCTATTCCCTTCTATAAATAGTCCCTCCTTCTCCTCCTCCTCTCATTTTAGAAAACAAAAAGAAAGAAAGAAAGGAAAGGAAAAGAAAGAGAGATAGTCTCATACTAACAAAAGAGAGTTTTTATTGTAGGGTTTCCTAGGAGATTCAAAAAGCTAGGGGAAGGAGAAGGTTAGCAAGCAAGTCCTTCCAATAGAAACCAAGGTGGGGGTTCTCTATTTGATTGTTTGGTTGTTTGTTTGTTTGTTTGTTTGTTGTTTGTTTTGTTGTTGACTTCTACTCCTACCTTCTTGTTTTGTTTTCTTTTGTGTTTTTGGGTTGTTCTTGTGAATGGGTGTGTTGAATGTGGTGATAAATAAAAGAAAGAAAGTAGTAGTAGTAACTACTAAACATATAAAGATCACATCTTTAACATTGTAGTTGTTGTTTTGTATGTTGTTGGACTAAAAAGACATATTGCATATGACATTGAACATACAACTGATTGGGGGTTGTAGGACTTGTAGGACTTAGTATACATAAGCATATGAGCATTTTTACAACCATTGTTGGTTGTAGGACTTTGATTGAACTTGGACTAATAATAATAAGAATATATTTTATTGTAATAAAAAGATCTTTTTTTGTTAACCACTAGTTGTAGAAATTAAAAAAGATCTTTTCTTTATTAAACACTAGTTGTAGAAAATAAAAAGATCTTTTCCCTTTAATTAACCAACCACTAGTTGTAGATTAAAAAGATCTTTCTTTTTTTATAATCACTAGTTGTAGAACAAATAAAAAGATCTTTCTTTTTTTTATAATCACTAGTTATAAAATAAATAAAAAGATCTTTCCTTTTTATTAATCACTAGTTCTAGAGTAAATAAAAAGAGAACTTTTCTTTTACTAGTTGTAGAATAAAATAAAAGAAAAATGATTTTTTCTTTTATCACTAGTGATAATAAAGACCAATAGGCAACTAAGTAGTAGCATGTTGAAATAAAGTAGTATGTTGATTAAATAAGGTAGTAGTAGTATGGTTGATTAAATAAAGTAGTGATGGTATGATTGTTGAAATAAAGAGGTAGTAGTAAGTAATTATAGATGTTTTATGTCCATAAAGTAGTAGTAGTAGTAAGTTGTATGTTGTGTTCTTGATAAGAATGAAGTAGTAGTAGTAGTAGATGGTTGTGTGTTATGATAGGAGTAGTAGTAATATTAGAATGTTGTAGGATTACTTCTAAAAATATCATACCATGTTTTCATGCTTAATTAGTCGTAGGATTACTTCTAAAAATATCCTACCATGTTTTCATGCTTAATTAGTTGTAGGATGTCTTCTAAAAATATCCTATCATGCTTTATGTTTAGAATGTTGTAGGATTATTTCTAAAAATATCCTATCATGCTTTATGTTTAGAATGTTGTAGGATTATTTCTAAAAAATATCCTATCATGCTTTATGTTTAGAATGTTGTAGGATTATTTCTAAAAATATCATATCATGCTTTATGTTTAGAATGTTGTAGGATTACTTCTAAAAATATCCTACCATGTTTTCATGCTTAATTAGTTGTAGGATGTCTTCTAAAAATATCCTACCATGTTTTCATGCTTAATTAGTTGTAGGATGTCTTCTAAAAATATCCTATCATGCTTCATGTATAGAATGTTGTAGGATTATTCCTAAAAATATCTTATCATGCTTCATGTTTAGAATGTTGTAGGATTATTCCTAAAAATATCCTATCATGCTTCATGTTTAGAATATTGTAGGATTATTTCTAAAAATATCCTATCATGCTTCATGTTTAGAATGTTGTAGGATTATTTCTAAAAATATCCTATCATGCTTTATGTTTAGAATGTTGTAGGATTATTTCTAAAAATATCCTATCATGCTTTATGTTTAGAATGTTGTAGGATTATTTCTAAAAATGTCCTATCATATTTTCATGCTTAGTTAGTTGTAGGACTTCTTCTATAAATATCCTATCATGTTTAGAATACTGTAGGATTTCTTCTAAAATATCCTATTATGCTTAGAATGTCGTAGGATTCAATCTAAGAGTTTCCTACCATGTTTGGATTAATTTTATTATGCCTAGGATGTTGTAGGATCCATGATAAAATTACTTACCATGCTAGTTTAATTGCAGGTATGTAATATACCATGCTAATTTAATTGTAGGTATGTGATATACCATGCTAGTTCAATTGTAGGTATGTGATATACCATGCTAGTTTAATTGTAGGTATGTGATATACCATGCTAGTTTAATTGTAGGTATGTGATATACCATGCTAATTTAATTGTAGGTATGTGATATACCATGCTAGTTTAATTGTAGGTAAGTGATGTACCATGCTAGTTTTAGTTGTAAGTAAGATCTATGCCATGCTAGCTTAATTACAAGTAAGTTGTATGCCGTGCTAGCTTGATGGTAATTAAGTTGTATGCCATGCTAGTTTAGATGAATACTCATGTTTACATGATACCCATGCTTAGATAAGTATTTGTTCATGCTATGTTAGTAGGTGATCATGCTTAGTCATCATTCATGCTAAGTAAGTAGGTGTCATGCTAATTATTGATCATGTTAAGTTAATGATATCCATACTATGATATTCATACTTAGATTAAAGAAACTACCCATGGTTAGTTGTAGTGATTTCATGTTGTGTTCTATACCATGCTAAAGTTCAAATATATGCTTAGAATGTTGTAGGGTTAGTGTTAGAATACCTACTATGCCTTGGAATGTTGTATGTTCATACTAGTTATATATTCATGCTTGGATTGTGGTGATTAGTTATGATAAGTAGTAGGCTTTCATGCTCAAATTATAACCTATGCTTGACTATAGTGGACCTCATGTCTAGGTCGTAGTGATTTTCATGCTTAAGCTCGATGTAAGCACAAGCATTAATCATATTCATACTTAGGAGCATCATGGTGAGTGGTTGTGTTATATCATTAGATTGTCGTAGGAAGGCGCTTGTAATTGTATGCCATACTTAAGGCGCTATAGGTTGAAGTAATAAGGATTGGAAAGACCACTAGTGATAGTTAGCCCGACAAAGGCTGTTATGTCGCCCTCGGATTCTTCCTTAGTAGAATACCGACCATAGAATATTAGTAGACTCTTCTGTTGCTTCTAATAATAAGAGATCAAGTTTGCTAGTAGCACATTTGGTTGCTTTTAAGGTTGATTACCTGTATGGTTTTTGCATATGGTTGTGCTCGTACGTGGCTCGACTGGCCCGTACGTAGCTGTGGGTCTCATATGTAGCTTACTTGGCTCGTATGTAGGTTGTTGTCTCGTACGCGGCTCGACCGGCCCGTGCGTAGCTGTTAGTCTCATACGCGGCTTACTTGGCTGGTATGTACGTGGTTATCTCCTACGAGGCCTGCCTGGCTCGTAGGTAGTTATTGTTTCATACGTAGCTAATTGGCTCGTATGTAGTTGTTACTCGTGTATAGCTTGTTAGCTAAGTACATAGTTTGTTGTGCTCGTTCAGAGTGATATTACCACCCTAAGGGCTATCGACCATCAAGACGCGTGTTTAGCTTACTCCTAAGGGACTGTGGACGAGTCACTTCGCGAGTGCCGCCAGATCTTAACCATTGGTTGATTGCGGACCAGAGTGTGACGAAATTCGAGTTCAGGGTAGTAGCATGCGAATGCATTCGTATTGCCAGGGTCTTGGATCGATAGGCCATGAACCGGATCCTGAGGGATTCAGGTAAGTCTAGGTTGAGCAGCCTAGTAGAGTTGTCTTGGGAAGTCTACTTTAAAGGCCTAGCATGTTGTGTTTGTAATATTGTCATCCCTAAGATGGTTCGTGTCAGGGACATCATTAGGATAGTGACTTACAAGGATCTTTTTACTTAAACCCTTTTACCGGGAGAGAGGAGTCGGTTGTAGGGGGGCCCTTACACTAACTCGTCCCTTGAGGCAGATCATAGGTGGTGTATTGGGTTGTACCTTCCCGTCAAAGGGATATATACGGTGCCGTCTCACAAGTTGAGGACACGGCTTGCGTATCTCGCGCTGTTAATTCCTGAAGTACCGTGGCTAGGGGTGCCACAGGATGCATTGTGCAGTCCTGTGCTTGCTAGATCCCAGAGGGTGCCACAGGGTAGGCTTCGCGCTACCCTGCGCTTACGAAACCCTAGAGTTTGATTTTTGGAATGACGCCCGATACATTGGGTTCGTCTATTTTGAGTGAGGTCCGGTAGCCGGGTCGCGGTGGCGAACATAGACACCACTGGCGAAATGCAACAGTGGCACATGACCACATCTGCAGCCTCGCGAGTCACGTGTAGGTGTCAGGAACAGGTTGTGTACAATTAGAAGTTCATAACGCGGGTTCAAATCCCAATATATGGAGAAACGGCTTGAGATGGAGTCGCATGTAGTATGGGCTGCATGTTGCTTTCGGAGACTTGCTGACATTAGAATAGGAAGCGTCCTAGTTCTATGTAAATATTACATTAGAGTCTAGTCTTAGCACTCACGAACACTTAAACTAAACCAACACCATTGTTATATTTTGTATATTGTTTGGGAGATTCGCTGCTATATGATCAGCCTTTAAGCGTCAGTGAA
The DNA here is from genome assembly GCA_017893485.1 of Hemerocallis citrina. Taxonomy (NCBI): domain Eukaryota; kingdom Viridiplantae; phylum Streptophyta; class Magnoliopsida; order Asparagales; family Asphodelaceae; genus Hemerocallis; species Hemerocallis citrina. Next base: position 121,817,016 of record CM030366.1, read on the forward strand.
TACTGACGTCCCCACTTCCATAGGTACTGGATCGCCAAAGTACAAAGGCGAGGTTCAGGAGGACTCAAGGCAAGGAAAGCTAGGAGTCAGTGTTATGTTTAGTTCCGCTGCAGTATATGTATTGATTATGAAGTACTCTGATGTAAAATGTTGAATGTTGTAATACTTAGAAATGTAAAGGTAATATTGTAACTCTATTGTAAGGTATTACAGTTGTACAATATTCAGACTTGTAACACCTTGTGTATTGGATAAAAAGTTTTAAATTCTCCTGTTTTTCTGTGTATTGTGACTAATTGAAGAAAAGGTCTTGGCTCGTGTCATGGTTTCCCAGTGTCGGAAATCGGGGCGCTACACTTGGTCGGTCACGAACGAGGTCTTCGGGAGTCCGGTGGGAACATCTTGATTTGGTTGTATCCCGAGAAGGCATCCATAAAGCTGAGTAGCTCGTGCCCGAAAGTCACATCGATGAGGGTGTTGATGCTGGGAAGAGGGAAGGGGTCCTTCAGGCATGCCTTGTTGAGATCTGTGAAGTCAATGCATATCCGCCAACTTCCATTGGCCTTCTTGACCATACCACGTTAGAGAGCCACTTAGGGTAGTTCACCTCCTGAATAAAGCGGGCATTGAGGAGTTTCTCAACCTTCTCCTTGATCGCCTGTTGCCTCTCGGGGGCAAACTTTCGCCTCTTTTGCTGGACAGGCTTGACCCCAGGGGTGATGCTCAGGTGGTGCATTGAGAGTTCTTCCGAGATCCCGAGCATGTCTACTGTCGTCCATGCGAAGAGGTTGCGATTCTCCCGTATGCACCGGAAGATGTCCTGCTTTATGGAGGGGGAGAGAATTTTACTAACGCGGAATGTCTTAGTGGTGTCTTCTTCGGAGAATGCCACTTCTTCCAACTCGTCGACGGGCTCAGAGATAGTTTGGCCTCCTTCCTGAGGAAGTTCGAGCATTTCCAAAGAAAAAACCGGACCCCCCCCATCGAGGTCATGTAGCACTTCCGAGCCGCCTCTTGGCCTCCCCTCACTTCTCCCACTCCTGAGGGTGTGGGGAACTTCATCTTCATATAGTAGGCTGAAGGGATGGCTTGAAGCGCGGCCAAACCTGGTCTACCCAGGATAACATTATAGGCGGCCTTTACGTCGACCACCATGAAGTCCATTTGCTCCGTACGAGTTGTCGGGGCCTTTCCAACCGTTATGTCGAGGGTTATAATTCCCTCGACCATAATCGGGACCCCTGTGAACCCGTGGAGGGTGTAACCCGCGGGCTTGAGCCGGTCCCTGGATAGCAGGAGGCCTTTGAAGGCTTCCAAGAAGAGTATATTAACGGAGCTGTCGTTATCTACTAAGACGCGACGAACTTCGAAGTTTGTCATGCGGAGATTGATGATGAGGGCATCGCAGTGGGGTGTGCGGATGCCTTCCAGGTCTCTGTCGGAGAACGTCACCGGGACTCCGAGGCCCTTTGGGGTAGGATGGCTCTGCACGGAGTTAATCTCCCTTACAAAGGCTTTTCGGGAGGAGTTGGAATCTCTCCCCATTGGGCTCCCGTGTATCAGATGCAAGATGACTTCTACTTCGGCCTCCGAAGTCTCCGTGCACTACTCGTTTCTCCTGTTAGCCCCCCGAGGCGGCGGGGGTGGATCGGCTCGATCTCTCTTTACGAACCGGTTGAGTTGCCCTCGCTGGATGAGGGCCTCGATTTCATCCTTCAAGGCCCGACATTCATCTATATCATGCCCGTGGTCCCGATGGAAACAGCACCACTTACTCTGGTCCCTCTTCTTTGCCGGGTGTTCATCCTTGGGGGAGGCGATAGGAGGCCATCGTTTCCTATCTCCATGAGGATGGCAGATACACTTGGGTTAAGCAGAGTGAATTTCGTGAACCGAGGAGGGGGACGCCGCTGACCCCCATTGTCCTTTTGGAGCTTCTTAGCTCCTTTTTCTGCACCCTTTCGCTTGTTCCCAGAAGAGGAGGCCTCGAAGGTAGGGCGGCGGACGGCTTCTTCTGCTCAGATGTACTTCTCGCTCTGAAGTAGGAGCTCTGAGAAGTTCCGAGGGGGCTTCTTGGCGAGGGACGCCCTAAGGTTAGCATTGAGGACGTTGGACTGGAAGGCGAGGGTGGCGACCGAGGGTTCCAAAGAAGCGATAGACCTAGCCTCGGTAGTGAATCGTTTGACATAATCCCTTAGTGGTTCGCCCTTCTTTTGGCTGAGGAACAATAAGGTGTCGCTCGTCTTCTTGGCGCACCGACTGCTCACGAAATGCGTGAGGAAAAGACCCTTGAACTGGTCGAAGGAGAAGATAGATACCGGCGCAAGCCGAGAGTACCATTCCCGGGCCAGCCCCTTGAGTGTGGCCGAGAAGGTCTTTCATAGGAGGGAGTCGGATGCATGGTGGATCATCATGAGAGTTTTGAAACTCTCGATGTGATCTGCAGGGTCCGACTCCCCGTTATAGGTCTCGAAATGTGGAGACTTGAAGCTGTTGGGAACTGGAGCCTCCATAATGGTACGGGAGAATGGGGCCTGCTCGGACGAAAGTCCCTTGCATGTCGGCCCTCGTCTCGGTCGAGCTGGCCTAGGCACCTCTCCATCCCGTGGAGACGGCGGTAGACCGAGTCCTCCCTATGGTCATGTCTGGCCGAACCCCAAGACTCGTTCTCATGTCGAGGAGGGCTGGGGCTACGTTGGTGATGGCTCAGAGTAGGAGGTGGACTGACCGAGAGACGAGGGTGACTTGGGGTAGGGCACGGACGGCAAGAGCGTCGGTGATGATCGGGAGAGAGCTAGAGATGGCTCGCAGCCTGCCTAGAGCATCTAGAGTGGCGAGGATGGTGAGGAGCCGGTAGGGGACTATGGGATCGGCGAGGATGGCGAGGAGCCGGGCGAGGATGGTGAGGAGCCGGTCGAGGACTGGGGGCCCTACGGGCATTGTTGGGGGCAGCATTGAGAGCCCGGAGGACCGCCTCCTAAAATTGCTGGAATTCCGCCCTTGTGACGGGGGCCTCCTGCTCACGATGGTCCCAAGGTACCTGGCAACCGGCCGGGGAACGGCTCCATCTTGGGTGATGTTAGGGCGACTCTCTTCGCCTACGGGGAGAGTTGGACCCCCCTCGGTTGGACTGGGGTGGTGAGCGGTCCCTGGCCTGCTCACGGCGAGGGTTCGACCCTTGGGCCCGCCTCTCCTCCAGATGGGCACGGAGATCAGGTCCGTGCCCGGTCTGGCGACTGTTGATCACGTTCCGCAGGTCCTTCGGAGTGGGAGGAGTATAGGAGGTCATGGAGTCAGTGTCGGCATTGTGGATAGAAACTCGAACCTGATGGACATGTTGCTTGTGGCGACTCCGTCGAGAGGGTTCCCCCACTGCAGCCTGGGGTCCCAAAGGCTGCTGGACGGACTGCGGGGCCCGGGGATCGAGCTGCTGGGTTGGTTGGTTGGGAGGAGGAAGATCCCCATGCGCAGGAGGAGGAGGAGGAGGAGGGTGAGAAGAGGTTGTCCTTCGGTTGGAGTTTGTGGGTCTCTTCTTGGGAGGCATGGCTAGGAGTTATGTGGGTTGAAGGAGGAAGAGGAGACTTCTTGTCGAGTGAAAGTTCCCACAGACGATGCCAATCTGTTGCCGCTCAATTCGGGTGTGGGGGCAATAGATGAGATTTGTAGGTTCGGGAGGTGCTCACAAAGATTGACCCCTTCTTCTTCCTTGTAATCTGGTTGACTCCTTGGTGCTCCTTTGCGACCTGCACAAGCGTTCGAGACACCGGGATGGAGCCCGATGACAAACCCTTCGATGATCAAGTCAATATACAAAAAAAAGAGAAGGAAAAGGCTCAAGTGTGCAAAGTGTGATCACCTTTTACAGTGGGAGGTCAGGGGGATTTATAGTCGCCAATGGGATCTCCTTCAGGATCGGAGAGAATCCCTACTTCCCAGTGTGGCAGGATACTGGTGGTTATAACTACCTCTTCCAGATCAGGGGGAGTCAGGATTTTCTCCAATCCTGTTGAACTGGCCCTTAACGGGTTGAGACCCGTTCGCAACTTGTCAGGTCCGTTCATGGGTTAGCGGGTCCAGAAGGAGGGACCCGGTTTTCAATTCAGACCCGTCTGTGGGCGGATTACCATCTTGCCCCTGAGACTTTGAGATTCATGCCCGCTTTGAATGGTTCCGATTTAACCCCATTTTTAGCCATATCAACTGTTATTGTGATTTTTTCTTCTTGAATTGAGTAAGGTTGCACCGATGTAAGAAAGTCGGTTCCTAATAACATTTCGTTAACATTGTGTTCTAGTCCACGTGTAAGTGTAATAACATTTCTTTTTTACCGTTTATCCGTAGTGCCAGTATTATTTTATGTACAATTGGATGTCTATTATTGTAATAGTCTAGGTAGTAATATGGATTTTCTAATGACATTAATTCAGTTATTTTTATATTTTTTTGTTTAATATGTGAATTAGTAGTTTCTGTATCTACTAAGGCTACTTGTTTATTCCATTTTCCATTATCATAATATTCTATTTCTATTTTAAATTGGTTATTGTTCTGGTGTTCTAATGTATTTTTTATTGGTATTAATTTTAATGCTTGTTGTTTGTTTCTTATTGATGATGATCTTCTTCCGAACATTATTTGTGGTGCTTTTCTTTTTGCAATTTTTTTTACTTTATTAAAGTCGAATTCTATTTAATTTGGTATAGTCATTTCAGGGTTTTCTCTTGCTGATTTGTATCTTATAATTTCGCTGAATAGCGGTTCTATTTTAAAATTATCTATATTTCTATTTTTTTACTTTATGGTTACTAGTGAAAGCATAAATTGTAACACCCCATAAATTTTCAAAGGATAGTGTGTGTGTGTGTGTGTATATATATATATATATATATATATATATATATATACTAGATTTGCCCGTGGGCACGTGCCTACGGCACGTCTTCGGAACGATACAAAACATGAAATGCCATGTAAATAGTAAAACAATAATTATGTAGCTCAAGTTTGAATAGTATGACAATAATTAGTTATAAATAAAAGTCTATGTTGAAAAATAATTATAAATGAGGGTATAAAATCTAACTTCTTAGAACTTTAAGTGTGGAAAATAATGAAATTTAATTGTTGAAGAGATATTTGCTATTAAAAATTCTAAAATTTTACAAAACCGAAATCTTAAAATCAAAATTTCTAAGTAGATAAAGAAAGAATGGGAGAGAGAGAGAGAGAGAGAGAGAGAGAGAGAGAGAGAAAGAAATATGAAAAAGTAAAGAGAGAAGAGAGAGATAGTAATAAAGTAATGAGTATTTTAGGGGGAAAATTTTGGTTTTGGGGTTTGAAATTTTGGAGGGAAAATGTGTTTTGTGAGGTTTGATATGGGCCTTTGATTTTGAGGGGGATTGATTGTGAGCCACTTGATAGCTTTCTTTGTAATTTATTATATAGATGGGTAAAAGGGATACGAGCAACTTGTTTATTTAGCAAATGAGAAATTGATTATGTGGCATGCATGTAATACATTGGACAACTAACCCTTTAAGAATTTTCCAATCACATGTTTGCCACATCATCAATTGCTCATTTACTAAATGAGCAAATTGCTCATACCCTTTTTTTCCTATATATATATATATATATATATATATATATATATATATATATATATATGTTGATAGTATAAAAAAGGTGCTGGTTGTGTATTAATATGCATGGTTTGATTATGGAATTATATGTTGAAATATATATAGTATAAAGTTGGCTGATTGTGATTACTGATTAATTTGGAAATGAAATAATGGTATTAAATGGATTGGTTGTGTTGTTGTGTATGTGTGTTGACTTCGGTCAACAGTACACATGGGTGCGGCCATTGGTTGAGTACAGAAAGATATGTATTTGGGAATAAATCCCATATCGATAAAATTAAGAAATATAATATAATAATAAATAGTAATAGCCAAGGACCAAGAGTCACCTAATCGGTTAACCAACTTTTGAGAGACAGCCTGTGGTGGGCAGTGGTACTACATATGTAACACCTCGAATTTTTACAATATCGAAAATGTCTGTTTTTATATATTTTGAGTGGTGAAAATTATTTTTGATATATTTTATTTAAATATTGATATCGGTATGGATATTTATGGTAGATTGGTATTATTGCTATATATTGAAGCCATGAGTTGAGATTTTATGTGAATAAATATTGTTTATTTTATTTTATAATTTTGAAGGATTATTGCGAGATAATTGCAATGTATTTTGTATTGTTGGTGCTATTAAAGAAAAGAGTTGGGGTTTACTTGAAATATTTTGGAAGTCTAGGGGTCTATTTGTAAATATCCATTTATAAAAATATTATTATTATTATAATTTTATCTCTACTACTATAATGGGAGAACACCTTAGTGTAATTTGTCCTCAACCCAAATATTTTCGAAAGTGGACCAGTTATGGACTAACTTTGGGTAAATATTTTCGAAAGTGGATCAGTTTGGTAAATATTTTTCACAGTGGATCAGTTCGGAAATTATTTTCTTATAAACCCCCCCTTCTTCTTCTTCTTCGTTCTCTACAACGTGGTAGCATCGGATTTTCTAAAGGATTCCGAAAAGGTATACCCTATTTTATTTATTCGTATAAAATTTAGTGTGTTGAGTTTTATTGAGTAGGATTATTATGGAAGAGTGATTTAGAGGTGTTGGAAGTGGAAGATTTAGGGAATTAGTGGATTGTTAGAAAAATTACAAGTTGTTAGTAAATTAGGATTTTGGATTTGTAAAATAGAGATATATATATATTAGAATTATCTCTTCGATGGTGGTAAAAAATTTTAGTGAGCCATTAGAATAAAATGGGGAGTGGTGATTTTGGCATAAACTCGAATTATGGAGTTTATGAAATCGGGTTGAAAACTCGATCCAAATAACTGTAGAAAATGCCTGCGAGGGTGTAGAGTATTATGAAAGGATTAATATAAATTTAGGATGATTTTTATAGGCTTCCAGCTCAATTAAATTGAGTGAAATAAATTATAGGCGAAAAGTGCACGCCGGGTGTTCGGTGAAATGCCCGCGCGATATAGAGGTGAGACTTTGATGAATTCGGAGGTGTATATGAGTCTCCTTATTGGTGTTAACTCTAATTTGAGAAATTAGGGAGAAGGGATGGAAGAAATTAGGAAATAGGAAATTTTCATATTAGAAAGCCTCCGATCAATATGTGAGTTCTTGCATCAGGATTCGAATTTGAAATCCGTCGATGTAGCTCGCCTACATTTGTCATTTGTGACACGTGGGTGAAGACGGATTCAAATTTGGAGGTCCGTGGGTCGAGTTTTGAGCTTTAAACTAATCGGTTCTATAATTTTTCAATTAGGGGGAAAAAGTCGAACTTCGACTGGCTACAGGACGGACGTGGGACATCGCTTGCTCGAGCCGTCAGGTGAGTACGTTGTGTTTATGAATATTTTATATTGTGACCAAATTTCATGGTCTTTTGATGTGTTTTGTGGGAGTTATGCCAAAAAAAATGGATTTTGTTGAAAATACGGATTTTGAAGGAATCCAAAATGGGTTTTTGAGACATATGATGAAATTAACTATTTTAAGTATATAAAACCTATATTATGGGTTAATGTGACGTGTTGAAGTATAAAAACTAAATATATTGAATTGTTTATGCATATTTTCGTCCCGTGCATGTTTCGTGCATGTTTTTGGGTATATAGGCCGATATAGGTAATTTGGCATATGCGGAGCCTTAGGTATGGGCTAGCATGTTATGGATGGAGGTTATATGATATAATTAGACGAAGTTAGTGATTGTGATCAGGTGTTGGAAACTCGTGTATTTATAATGCATGTTTTGGGCATGTTTTGGGACATATAGACCCTTATAGGTAATTTTACTTGCATGAAATAAGGTGTATGACTTAGTATGCTATAATTGGATATTATGAGATTTAATTAGAGGAAATGAGTGATTTTGGCCCCTTTGTCTGGGACACCCGCATGTGTGGGGTATATTTGTAATATATATATAGATGATTATGACGTGTGATGCAATAGTGGATGGAATTAATAATTGGATACGTGTTTACATTTTAATTATGTTCGAAGTGAAATAGTGGGCAGTAATATGATATTATTCTGTGATGGTTTATATATTTTGATACGCTTACGATACAGACTAACGTCTTATAATTCTTTTATTTACAATATAATTTGGTGTATGTTTATGGGTGATTTAATGAAGTAGTAAATAGCATGGTATTTATAATGGGTGATGTTATGGCAAATAAATAACATGGTGTGTATATATGTGATATATTGAGATGATAATTAATACTGTGGATATCAGATGTGCATCAATGCAAGATAAAGGGTGAGATGGTAAGTGTCAATAAAAGGTGTTATTAATTCACATGATTAAAGCTAAGAATGTGGCAATTGTTTAATTAAAAGCTGTGATGCTTTGTGTTGATTTAATAAGGTGAAAAGATGTAATGATAAATGCTAATAACAGATGGCTTTGTTGACCAGTACCTACAGCAATCCTGGGGGTTTGGGCTAGACCTCCTAACGCCCAAGGACCGGCTTGGGAATAGTGGACCCAAACTATGTTTGGGGTAAGTGATTTTATCGCCCAAGCTATCGGCTTGAGGCCCGGTTTTCCCTCGATGACAGACGTCGCGAGGAAGCACCCTAGTGGGACTAGTGGTGAGTGTTTACCTTGCTGGCTTCGGCTGGGAGGATGTACCCTAGTGGGACTAGGGGATTGTGGTTTTTCCCTCGATGACAGACGTCGCGAGGAAGCACCCTAGTGGGACTAGTGGTGAGTGTTTACCTTGCTGGCTTCGGCTGGGAGGATGTACCCTAGTGGGACTAGGGGATTGTGGTTTTTCCCTCGATGACAGACGTCGCAAGGAAGCACCCTAGTGGGACTAGTGGTGAGTGTTTACCTTGCTGGCTTCGGCTGGGAGGATGTACCCTAGTGGGACTAGGGGATTGTAGTTTTTCCCTCGATGACAGACGTCGCGAGGAGGCACCCTAGTGGGACTAGGAGTGCTGTGTTCCCTCGCTAGTTCGGCTAGGAGGAAGACGTAGCCTCGGCCGAGTAAGACTCTGGGAGAGCATCGGACCGCGTGTTTACTGGGCTGTCGGCTTTCAGTATGTTGGGATACTGTGGCTTACTGGTCGACAAACTAATAAAATAAATAAGTGTTAATAATAAATGTGGTAGTAAAGAAAGTGGAATGTGGAATGTGAACTGGGTGTGGAAAAGAAAGTGGATAGTAAATTGTGGATTGTGTGTGGAAAAGAAAGTGAACAGTAAAATGTGAATTGCGTGTGGAAAAGAAAGTGGATAGTGAAATGTGAACTGTGTGTGGGAAAGAAAGTTGTTGTGAATGAAGTAAATGTGAAAGTGAACATGCTATGAGTTAGTATATGAAAAGAAGTGATAAATGCAGCTTGTGATTAATTTAAGATGAAAATAATAAAAGAGATGTGTTATCATGAACAATACGAAGTAATTGTATTATATGTGTGATCATTTAAGTAAATACAGATTGATATGAGTGGTACCTTGGAATTGTGTCAAGGAACTACCCGCCCGCAATTTGTGTGGAAATTGTGGGAACTACCTGCCTTGGCATAATTCGCAGGGTGAGTGGATATAATAGTGGTAATGATTGATAGAAATGAGAAATAAAGTGAAATGAAGATGATAAGTGAGTGAAGTGATTAATAACCAAGCTATCGGCTTGAGATGTGATGTGATGTTACCCAAACTGTGTGTTTGGGGTGCGTTGATTATTACCCAAGCTATCGGCTATGGGGTGTGATATGTTGTGGTCCCAGATTGTGTTTGGGGATTAAGTGAAAACGATAATAATATTTATTGTTTATAAGAATGAGTAATTACTAACGTGATATAATGAGATGTGAATGAGCTACAAAACATGATTTTGATGCAATGAGTATAAGTATTCTAATTAATGATGTGTTAATGATTTGACGAAATGTGAGTAAATCGCATGGGCAATGAGATGTGGTATATATGTCATAAGGCATGAAGGAAGGTGGTATTATGAGAATAGATGCATATGTTTATGGTGTGATACTTATTATAACACAATAAAATAAAGACCTGTATTATGAGATTGGGTATGAAAATGGTTATTAAAGAAAGTATGATGTGATATGAGTTTGTGTACCTTGGAAGTGTGTCGGGGAACTACTCGCCTGCTATTTTCGTGGAAATGGTGAGAACTACCTGCCTCAGCACAACTTCCAGGATGAATGTATGTGTTGATGATATAATATAAGTAAACGAAATGCATGGTTAAAGAGAGTTGGAGAAATGATGTAATAACATCATGTAGTTATATTAATATAAATAATGAGATGCTGATATGACGATTAGTGTGGAAAGATGAATATTCGTATTATGCGAATGTAAGATAGGTATATATATATACGAGGTTGATGTGAAGGGTATTATGCAATGTGGGAAGTTATGAATAATTAAATAGTGAATGCAGGTTGGGCAGAGAAATTGATATGTCATTGTAGTGATGATGTTGTCGTATTCAAGATTCAGGTTGCCGTATTTTAATTTGACATTCGTAAGTTTAATTTATTTTCTTTATACTATTTTAATTTGTTATTTGATCAATAACTATACTCACACCAGAAATGGCTAACCCCTTAGTGTTTGGGGAGTTAGGGGAGTCTGAGGACTACCCTAGATCCCCCATTGTTGCAGGTTCTCATCAGTGCCGAGGTGAGGCGTGGAGTGATAGTATAACTTTTTATTTTAAAAATTTGTATTATTTAGTTATAGGAATAGTGAAATTTATGATTTAAATTGTATTATGGATGTATAAGCAGGTATATGATGATGATGAGTGTAGTGTGAGGTGGTGTGGTATGTTTGTGACCCGTACCCATCTTGTTGTGGAGTACCGGACTCTGTGGTAAGTTTTACAAAGACTTTTCTAAAAATTTTACCTCGTTTTCAAAGAAATTTATGGTTTTTATTTGATATTTGATAATTCGTTATGAGTTTAGCCCCCAGAGCATTATATATTATTGCATGTATGTTTCTGCTCATTTTGGCCTGGGGAGCCCGTAAATTTATTGTATATTTTGTGAGCTACGGAATTTTGAGCAGAATTCCGTAAGCTTTTTGTGTTTCGGGGCAAAATTTACAGGGGAGATTCTGCCAAAATTTTTCCTGAAATATAACTTTCTTTGCTTGTAATTAAAGTGATATAGAAATTGAAAGAATTGAATTTGGAGACTTAGTTTTGAAAAAAAAAAAAAAAAAAAATTTGGGGTGTTACAACATAGTATCTAATTTGTCTTCTAAATTGTATAAATTGTCTGAGCTAGGGGCAGGGGCGTTACAAATGGTATCAGAGCCGACTTTCGACACCATGTGTTATCTAATTTGTCTTCTAAATTGTATAAATTGTCTGAGCTAGGGGCAGGGGCGTTACATAAATATTTTTTATTTGTATACTCATAACTTTGCTTTTTTCTACCATTTCTATTCCTGATAATCTGTGGTACATGACTAGAATTTTTGTTTTTATTTTCTTCTGCCATGCTTATAGAGAAATTAGGTTTTATTGTAAATTTTATCTTTCGGTACATTAGGTTTCCTTATACTATTTCTATTAAGGCAACTTGTGTACTTGATATTATTCTATCATCTATTAGGTATATTTCTAGGGGTGTATTTATTCCTTTCTTAAAATAGGATTTTATTATTATTTGTACAGCTCCTAAATGTATGTATCTTAATATTTTTCTGGTTTTTTCACTTATTTTTTCCATCTCTTGTCTTATTATTCTTTCAGTTATTAATAGGATTATGGTTTTTCTTTGTGCTTGTTCAATATCTATAGATTGTTCATTATTCCTGGCTATTATGATGGTACTTTTCTTCCTTTCAAATATTAGTAGTTTAATTATCTCTTTTGGGTTTATATATAATTTGGTTGCTCTTATTTTATCGTATTTTTGTATGTCAAAGCACATTCTTTTCCTTACTTCTTCATTGTTTTCTTCTCTTTCTAATTGTTCGCCTATTTCTGTTATTTCTGTTATTTCTACCATCATTTTTATTTCACATTCTTCTGTTTCACCTTCATTGCTTCCACTATCTTCTTCCATTACCATTATTTCTCCATCTTCACTTATTTCTGACCAGTCTTTCTCATATTCTATGGGTTCATAATTTATGTTATTCTTCAATTTCTTTTACGTATTTTACATTTTCTTTCTTCATTCTTTTATGGCAATTTGGTGATATATGTCCTACCTCTCCACATATATAACAATTACATTTCTTAGGGTTTTTCATATATTGTATATTTTTATTTTTATTTATTCTTCTAAAATATTTTTTATAGGGTTTTTTATATCTTTTAATTTTTTTTTTTATATTTTGGTTTATATTTTTGGAATTTGTGTTTGCTCTTCTTTGTATAATTATGGTTATTATTACATACCCAATGATTCGATCTTGCATCTTCACAAAAAATTCTTTGTTTATATGTTCTACAGTATTTCATTGTTGCTCTAGCATCTTGACACACTTTATCCGTATAATCTTTTACAAATTATGTTCTATATCCTAAGTATCTATTTCTGGTTTTACTTTCTCACTTATGTATGCACTATATATGTTTATACTCCATGGATCAGATAACTTTAGAAAGAATGAGTCTAAGATTGGACTCCTTTATTCTTTTGTATAATAACTATCTTGAAAATATTCTCGGAATTCACAAGCATAGTTGTCAAAATAACACATGTCGCATATTTTTAGGTTACATAGTCTTCATCTTGCTTGATTCTTTTTGTATATACTGTGTTTTTCTCCTTTATCGTAGACACTAATTCTGTTCTTATTGCTATTTCGTAATTTGTAATTATTTCTTTAAGACCTAAGGTTCGTTGTGCTGAAGTTTCTTCAGTTCCATTAGTATCAATTGGTCTTGATTTTCTTATCGTATTTCTTTCTTCTTCCTTCAGTCCATTCCACCATTTTGCTACTAATCCTATAAAGGTAGCTTCTATAAATTTCTCAAAAGCGTTTCCTGAAAGATTTTACCTAAATCCTACTATTAGTGAGGCATTTACCCATTCTTTTATTGTTCTATCTACGTCTTTTATGCAGTCTAGGTCTAGCCATTCTTCATTTCCCGTTATTCCTTTATCGTAGTGTTCTGTAGATTCATATTTTGGGGTTTCCTTTTCTTTGTCTTTTTCTAACCCTGTTCTTCTTTTTTGTGTTTTGTCATTTCCATGGTAAGTAATAAGGTCTTTTGTTAGGTGGTGGCCTTAAAAGTTCGTACATGTCATTTTGAGTTTCTGTAGGTTTTTCTATAATCTTTTCTTCTTCTTGGTCCATTTTTATTTCTTCAATCGTTATATTTATATTTTTAAAGGTTTCTTCTACTTCCACTTAATTGGGATTTACCATTAAATCTTCTATTTCTAATATATTTTTATTAAGTTTTCTTATAGCTTCGAACTCCTTCATACATTTTTCCGTTATGCCTAATTCTTCTTCTGTGTAATTAGTTATATATCTACCTAATTTTTTTATGTTTTTATTTATGATTTTTAATTCTTTTCTTATAGTTCTTACAAACTCAGGACCCTTGCAATCTTCTTCCAACTCTTGTATGTTTATCATATAAATTTCTGGTCCTATATTTGGATTTAATTCTACTACTCCGTTGGCCATACTTTGCCTAATATTTTGTGTGCTAGTAGGTGTTGGTAATACCAACTTGTTTCTTCGTTTCTGTAATCCAATACTTTGTATGCTATCTCTTTTTGTATTTCCTTTCGTAGTTTATTAGTTATTTTTCATGTTATTAATAAATATTCTGATATTTCCCTATCAGTAATATGTTTTCTTTCTGTTAATATTCTATCAATGTATCTAATTTTGAATTTTGAAAGATTTTGTAATCTTAATTTTTTTATTTTCTGTGAAATATCCAGTTTCTAATTAGGGTGGTGAGATATGTAAATTTTTAGTTTTAGTGTTGTATAAATATCCCTAAAGTTAGGGTCTTTCTTTAAAAATTACTTTCAATTATCCTACTTTTGTTAATAGTTTGGAGGGTGTCCTATATTTGCAAATATTTCCTAAAAAAATCCTATAAGTGAAATTGAGTCTCTCGCAGTATCATACACTTTCTCAGTTTTTAGCATTTTTCTTTCTTTTTGATAAGAAGCATTAGATGATGATTCAAGGAAACAGAGCCAATACAGATACACAATACAGTAAGGATGCGGATCACGGATGTAGATGATAATGATGATGCATAATTACCATGCAAATACTGTAAGGATGCGGATCACGAATGTAGATGATAATGACGATGCATAATTACCATGCATGATTGTGGAGTAGAAATTAGTGAAGAGATGAATAGGGCACAGGTATTGGTACGAGGGAAAGGAGGGATTTGAAGTTAGGCATGCTACTTGGTATCATTATCATTACAAAGAAAAAGTAACAAATGGCTATAAAAGATTATTATCATTTTCTAGAAATAAATACTTGGGCAACTGACCAAATCCAAGGCATGCTCTTGTGATGCTCACACCCTACTTCTATATAAAAAAATCAAGCACATCCAAGAAAGGTAACCTCACTCATCTTCAAAAGAAATGTCTCCCCCCCCCCCCCCCCCCCCCCCCCATTTTCATTAATAAAAGTTTAACGAAATATTACAACCAGCTGAATGATGCTCAAATATCGCAACACATGATGCTCATTCGAATCAAAATACAAAATCAACAAGCACAACTATAAACCACCAAAAATACAAGTATAGCCCAATGTGGTAAGTACAACCCAAGTACCCCCCCCCCCCCACCCTAAAAAAAAGCACATTTCAGAGTCCCACAGTAATGTAACATGGCGATGACCTCCGTGGAAGGTCGTACCTAGCTGATCACCCCCTGTGTTGTATGTCCTCCTCTTGCTCCACCTCCATCTCCACCTCATAAGTAGGAGTGGCAATGTCTGTAAACCTCTCTTGTACCTTCTTCCTCGTCTCTGAGCCTTCCAGGGCTTCATAACTCTTGTGCTTCCCCACTTTCTGGTAAATCTGCTTTACCGTCAAGCGCTCCCTTCATTTGAGTTGCCTGTCACTACGATGCTTGCCTGTGTTCCATGTTGCCTTTCCTTTCTTGTCCCCTATATGTTGTTGGAGTTTGTTCACGAGCTGCCCTCCGATAGGCTATTCGACCATGGACCTCTTCTTCCTTATTGGGCTCATAGCTACTCGCAATTGAATCTCTGTCATCCTTATTGAACCTACTGCCTTCCTATCCTGTGTTTGATTCTCCTTCTTTTCCTCTGTCCCTTCAGTCCCTCATGCCCACCTTTAGAAGAGATTGGGTCAAACATAGCCCAAACCCTTCGGTTGACTTCTTTCCTAATCTTCATGTCTACCGCCTGCTTAATATACTCCTCCATCTCACTACGGAGTCCATGTTCAACCTCTATTGTACTCCCTCAACAGACACAGCAGCCTCGGACCCATCCCTGAGCATCGGCTCCGCTGAGTTGAGATTGGCCTCCCCAAGAAAACTCTCCCTGCCTATATTGATTTTTTCCCAAAATAGGCCACTTTTTCAAACTAATTCCCAAAATATACCACTTTCGAAACTAATTTCCAAAATAGACCACTCGTAGTTGCCAGCTGCGTCCTATTCTATTTTGTTGACGCAGTTTCGTACTACGGTCTAAGTATATGCCACAATAATTTAACTCCAACACTTGTGCCAAAATAGTGTTAAGGATAAAACTATATTCACCTAAGACCGCAGTTGGCAACTACGTTCTATATTGCAATAAGCCCGCAGTTCCCAACAGCATTCCTAAATCAATCGTTCATAGAGTCCAGTTATTAAACACCTCATCTCCTCTTCACTCCACTTTATCTCATTTCCCAACTGTGCCCCCTCTCAACTTAAAAAACCCATCCCGTCAAGTCCCTGAAATCCTCATTACTCTCTTTCTACTATCTAGAATCTCGCTCAAATCCAATTATCAACATCACTTCATCTTTCTCTCTCCATCCCCAATCGAAATTAGAACTTCCCAAACCCTAGTTTTTGACAATTTCGTTGAAATCAGCCCAACTGTGGCCACCCATCTTCAATTCGATCTCTAGACTCGAAATCGAGATTCTTTACGCCATCACCTGAAGTTATTGAAGGTATGTCTCCTTTCCCTCGTTAAATGGTATGATTTGTTAGTGGATATAATGAATTGTTATTGTTTGTTGAATTGTCTTAGATAATTGCTATGAATTATTAACTGGTATGAATTGATTGTGAATTGATAGTCAATTGTTAGTGAAATGTTAGTGGATTGTTAGTGAATTGTTGTGAACTGTTTTGGTCCATTATTACTAGCAATGAGTTCCTCCAAAAACTCAATGAGTTTTGGTCAATTTGTAGTAGCATACAGCTTAATTCATTCATCATATACATATAGCAGTAAGCAAGCAATCCTGATGACTGTAGGCATTGCATTTATCTAATTATCTTTTGTCCTAGGCACATGTTATTGAAGATGAATGCAATATTGTAAAGCTTTTAAGATGAATGCAAAATTAGGAAGCTTTTAAGTTGTCGGTATTTTTCCCTTTGTAGATGATGAATGCAAAATAAAGATGAAGCTTTTGCCTAATGTGAGTGAGATTGTTAAATTTTGCCTCATGGGTAGTAGTATCTAGTTTGGCATTTTCACGACAACTTTTGGAATGTAAATTAGTTTTACATTGTCATACAGAAGTTATAACTTATATCTTTTTCACAATTTTTGAATTAAAAATTCTCTAGAAACAATAGTTAGTCCAAACAATGTAATCTATAATGCATCTTAATTTGAATTGGTTGTGAATCTAGTTGCTCTTTTGAAGACTGCCAAATGTTGCATTTGTTGGTGTGTATGGCACCTGTGCATGCCCCGATTCATCGCTTTTGGTATGTTGTAAGAAATATGAATAAATAATATTATGTACTTTCCATTATATTTTTGAAGAGTTACCTGTTAGATTCTTGTAGCCATAATTTGCTTGAATTTTAAAGGTGTGCTCATATGGAATAAGCATAGCAAAATATGATTTGACATATAGATCAAAGCTCTTAACTTTTTGGTAATGATTCATATCTTCACTAATATATTTGCATTGTTGGAGGAAGAAATGATTTGTTATTTATTATTGTTTCTACGTTGTTGCAGTATTGAGAGTACGTTAAAAGAGCTTATGATGAGATTGGTTAAAAATAAGAAGATTGGGTAAAAGGAAAAATTGTGTGTAAAATGCTTATGAAAATGTATGTGAATTTTAATGAAATCTTCTATATGAAAATCCATGTTGACAAATTATTTGAGTTTGATAATTTACTAGTGGTAGAATTAGTACAAAACAATAATTGCTATGAACTGTTAAAGGGTTTTAGTTCATATTATCTAATATTTTGTGTCCAACGTATGTTTGAAGAATTGTTTGTGAGAGTTGGATTTATTGAATTGTCTTGTTGGTTATATTAATCGATTTTAGACCATAATCTTAAAAATAACAGAAAATTTGCTTTTCGATGAATGGTTAAATTCCTTAATGGTTCACTCCATCATGTGTTGTCAATCTTTACATGTTTCATATCTTATACTATTTTCGTTATTTATTAACATTATCTACTATTGGTAACTATTTTCTGTAGTAATCGTGTAATATTGGAAATGGCACGAACAAGGGGTGTAAATGATCGAGGTCGGGGACCATGAAACCTCAGTGGAAGATCCTCGAGTAGTAATAAAGTCCGAGAGCAAGTTCCCCATGCTACATAGGTAAGAAGTGTTTTGTAACTTTTTTAATTTGTATATGTTGTTGTTGAAATAAATTTGTTACTAAAATATCGATTATTTCATGAACTTGTAGGTTCCCTCATCATCCGGTGCGGCTGAGCCTAGTTCCTCCTCTGTAGCACGTGAAGGTCCAGGTCCTTTGGACCCAAAACTGTTGACCTTGCAGAACGAATAACGCTCTCAGTCTGTTTGGAACGTTGTATCGAAGGAATGCACGTTTTGTAGGCATCCTCCACAGTTACCAATGACCAACAAGTCGAACACCTGTTTTGACTTGAAATATGCCCGAATTATGATGGAACATTATAGCTTCATGCAAATTGGCTCTATCACGCCGTTCATCGATTCTTTCCTTCACATATCAGTTTATGTGCCTCCTGGCGATGTTTGGTGAAGTACGAATTGAGACGGTAAATATCATATCGACAATTGCCGTTACGGGCAAACTATGAACACCTTTTAAAATAGAATTGAATAATTCTGATGCATTGGTGGTCATTACACCATATCGACACCCTCCATCTGCAACTAGTGCCCACTTCTCGACCAGTTTTGCCTTTAGCCAATCGACTGCCTCTAGTTTAACTTTTTCAATCTCTCCCAATTGTGTATCAAACTTTTTTGTTTTATTCTGACACACAATAAATTTCAAGTTCTTCATCAAAGCCATGCTACTGAATTTGGTGTAGAAATATGTTGTAAAATGTCGCATACAATATCTATGATATGCATGTGGCTCATTCTATGATCCGTTTTGAAGCTCCATCACCGATAAGATACCCGCATGACGATCAAAAATAACACATAATCCTTGGCGATTGGCCACATAATATCGAATATAGCTCATGAACCAAGTCCAACTCTCTATACTCCCTCCATCTACTATTGCAAAAGCAAATAGAAATAACCTGTTATTTGCATCACTTGCAACCCCAATCAACAAACATCCCTTGTATTTTCCATACAAATGGGTTCCATCTATACTATTCACCGGTCAGCAGGACTTAAAACCTTCAATCGAAGCGAAAAATGCCCAAAAGACTCCTTTAAATGTTTCTTCACCAGGACCGGAAGGTATCTTATCCCAATGCACATAAGTTCCAGGATTAGAGGCTTGTATTGCTGCTAAAAGGGCAGACAACTTCGTATATGCTTCATTGAACCCTCCAAACAACTTCTTAATAGCTCTCTGTTTTGCAATCCAAGCTTTCTTGTAAGAAATCTTATAATTATATTTCAGTAAAACAATCTCAATTATGGCTCTCGTGTTGTTCCTAACTGTGCCTTAACAATATTCAAGATTATATTAGAAACTTGTAATGCCCCGTCCCAATACTCAAACAATTTTTATTATTTTTAGAAAACAATTAAATACTTATAGTACAACTGCCCACCACAGGCTGTCTCTCAAAAGGTGGTTAACTAATTAGGTGACCCTTGATCATAGGCAATTCTATTTATATTTTAATTAATCTAGTACTAATCCCGATATGGGATTATTCTAATACATTCTCTTTCTCTTTTACTAATCCCGTGCACAAGAAGACTCGTAGGCCCCTCCTGCCACGTCATCCTTTACAAAGACAGCAATCTCTGTCTTTCTTAACTCAACCCGGGTGGTCCCCCACGTGACGTCATACTAACGTCACGCCCCACAGCACACACCTACTGTGCTGCAGCTCTCGTGGGCCCCTCTCTCTACTATTCATTTTTAATTTATTTACCAAGCTGCCATCGGCCTATATATATAAAGGGGGATGTATGTAATACCCCGTAATTTCTAAAGTATATATATATATATATATATATATATATATATATATATATATATATATATATATATATATATATATATATATATATATATATATATATATATATATATATAAAGGGGGGTGTATGTAATACCCCGTAATTTCTAAAGGATATCGTAATTTTCTTTAGAAATTACAGGGTATTACATACACCCCCATTTAGAAATCAGCGTCCTCTTTGAGTACGGGGTACATAATCTAGCGCAGGATCCTTCTTTCTTGCCGATGTGGTGTCGTCCTCGATCTCAGAGATCAGTCCCACACCGCAGGTACACACCTCGATAATTTCGGGGACTCTCAACACCACAGATCTTTCTAAGGCCCTCTTCCACACTCGGTGTCGAAAGTCGGCTCTGATACTATTTGTAATGCCCCGCCCCAATACTCAGACAATTTTTATTATTTTTAGAAGACAAATTAATACTTATAGTACAACTGCCCACCACAGGCTGCCTCTCAAAAGGTGGTTAACCAATTAGGTGACTCTTGATCATAGGCAATTATATTTATATTTTAATTATTCTAGTACTAATCTTGATATGGGATTATTCTAATACATTCTCTTTCTCTTTTACTAATCCCGTGCACAAGAAGACCTGTGGGCCCCTCCTGCCACGTCATTCTTTACAAAGATAGCAATCTTTATCTTTCTCAACTCAACCCGGGGGGCCCCTACGTGACATCACGCCCCACATCACACACCTGTTGTGCAGCAGCTCTCGTGGGCCCCCTCTCTACTATTCATTTTTAATTTATTTACCAAATTGCCATCGGCCTATATATATATATAGTATATCCTTTAGAAATTACGTGGTATTATAAAACTAGCTTCGAATCAACTTTGGTGTGATCCTGACTTAATGTCGGATTGATATATATATGTGCCCCTCCTAACTTATTCACAATGAAATATGTCTGTCCTTTTGGGATACACACACATAGTCGCCATGGACAAACTGCCTCGCCTCTGCCTTCGGAATTTTGTGACGTACCATCATTTGAATTTACCTTTGCATGAAATTTACATTGAACGACATAACACTTTTTGTTTGATTTCACAACTACAAATTCTCAATGTTTCTTAATAGAGAATATCTTCACCACATGTTGAATATGATCTTTGCCTTCAAACTTTTGCCCAATGTACAACAATCCAATCTTCGATGATCCACATGATTCTTCAGGATATTGATGAACCCGAGCATTATCACTCCCTTCAGTAGATTCAAATTCAGGAACAGTTGGCCTCATGAATTTAGGAGGAGGGGGCGGGGGTGGAACATTGGCTCCCGTTTCCACATCATCACCATCATTAACGTTATCTTCAAAATGATCATTTTCTTCATATTCCTCCTCATCTACATGTATATCCTCCTCTTCAATTTCTTCATCATCTATCAACTCATTGTTAACCGTAGCATTATTGAAGTTTTGAAGATTGTTTTCCTTATCAATTCGATTGCGGATAAAGTCTGAATTCTACCCTTGCAAATCGCGTAAGGGTGAATTTCCAGAAACTAGACTTGTGAAAATTGGATTATCTTCTCTAAGCGACACTCTATCATGTAGTGAAGGACTTGGATGGGGACTCGTTTCATGAGTAGAAACTTCATGTAATGGGCTTGGTATACGATTAACATGTGGCGGATTACTGTGATTCCTTACTTTGTTAATGTATAACTCCAATGCATTCCAACTGTAGTTCAGATCAACTATTCTTGCAATCATAGAAGCAATACCGTCATCATCGACTATAGGCACCATCATAAAATATTGTGACTCTCCTTTTCCAACTGCATATCGAGCTCGGATTTTAACATTCCATTCAACTCTATCCCAGTTAGTAATTTCATACACCTTATATACGAGTTCGTGCTTTGCAATATTATGCGGAGCCCAAACTACTTCCGGTTCAACATCACTATAACAAGCTCCTAATTTAGGGTCTCGAATTATTTCTCCCCCACAATATAACAAAATATGAATTTTCTGATCCATACCAATACGTAAATGGACGAATATGTGAGTAATTACCTGAACAAACAATAAAAACAAAAAATAAAGTTTCTACGATTGTACAAATACCTTACAAAAAATACCCGGTGTTTGACACTTCAATGACGCCACGGATGATCTCGCAGTTTTACAAAAATGGTGCTAATCGTTGGAAGTGTTGTCGCCGAACAATGTGGGTAGTTAGATTTTTGAGAATTGGTTGAGAAATAGGGAAATTAGGGTTTGGGGACTTGGAGATTTAGGGATTGAAGGTTGAATAGTTAATTAGAAAGAGATTTTAGAGAGGGGGATGAGATTGATTATGGTAATAGGGTTTTTAAAGAGTTTGGGTTTCGATGGGTTTCGGAGAAGAAGCAGTGAATTGGGGAAAATGATGAAGTTATAAGAATGGTGGTGATGCAGTTTGTTTTTGGTCGCAGTGTGGATGCACCAGGTGTGAGTTCGGACTTAATTTGTAATGAGGGAAGCGTGCGGCACGGGACGACGAGCGGGAGGCTCGCTTCGGCGCTCGATGGTCGGCTCGGATGACCTCGCCTCGAATACCTGCAGACGGTCCTGGAACACCAGGATTTATCCCGGTGGCGGACCCTCCAACGATCTAGTCAGTCTCTGTGAGAGAGTAGCAGTAACTAGGGAATTTAGGTGGCAAAGGATTGATTACCTGAAAAGGTGGGTGAGGGTCTAGTATTTATAGGGAATTCTAATTGGGTTTGGATCCGCTTGGGGGCCGGGTCTGAACCCGAAAGCCCATGGGCCTGACGTGGCAGAAGGCCCAGGGGGTTTAGGGCTGACGTGGCAGTACCAAGAGTGGTATAGGGCTGACTTGGCAAAGCCCTTGGTTGTATTTGGAGCTGACATGGCAGATCATGGGGCTCCTGTGCTCCTGGGAGAATCTGGTGGCCTAGGTTGTGCCAGGTCATCTTCATTCTTCACCAGGCTGGACGGACGGCCCGTGGGGCTGTCGTGGATCGGAGACCGAGGGCCATCGAGACTCGTCGGACACGAGGAGACCAGGTCTGTGGGGGTGAACTTGAGGTTCGGTGCCGACCCTGTAGTGGCTCGAAGCCGAGCCAGACTGTTGTTTTTCCCATTTTTGAGTGAGAGTTGTACTGGGCCCTGGTTGGGCCCCAAGCCATTTTTACCCTACCACACAAGCCCCCCACTCCTGCAGGGGTGTGGGAGCTAGCCGTGGAGGAGTGTTCATGGTTGCAGAAATGGGACGGTGAATCGCTGGGCCTTCATGAGGGGGATGCCCTGATGTGAGAACGAACCTCGAGCTGGCGAGGGTTTATAGGCCGGCAAGGGTGACTTAGAATGTTTGAGTAGGGTGGCCTGCTGTCTTTGCGGAGCATTGAAGGTGCTCCGGGATCTGTGCAGTGCTCCAATTTCCTAGGGGCATTAATGGCGCCGCCTAATAAATGCGTGGCGCATGGGCTTCCGTCGTTTGGCTTTCCCGACGTCATAATGGCCGGTCCGTGGGGGAGGTTATAAATACTCCTCTACCCCAGCCGGTTTGATCACAGCAAGGGTGGTCCCTTGGCCATCAGAGGTGTCTGCTTCGGCGGACGTCCCCTTCTTGTAAAATTTTGACCCTAGTTGTGTC
Organism: Hemerocallis citrina; assembly: GCA_017893485.1. Lineage (NCBI taxonomy): Eukaryota > Viridiplantae > Streptophyta > Magnoliopsida > Asparagales > Asphodelaceae > Hemerocallis > Hemerocallis citrina. The sequence continues at coordinate 121,840,371 of CM030366.1, forward strand.
GGAGAGGCAGTTACTCTGCCGCCCGGATCTTCTCTCGGATCTGATGGCCCTGATACGGTAGCCAGATCTAAGGGAGATCAGGGCGAGAGGGATAACGACCGAAATCCTGACCGGGGGATAAGGAACCTCGGATTGGTGGCGACTCTACCGTCCGGATCCTTTTTCGGGTCAGACGGCCCTGACACGGTTGTTTGGCCCGAGAAAGATCAGGACGGGAGGGGCACCCACCGTATTCTGGACCTGGGGATGAAGAGCCTCGGATAGATGGGTCGTCTCCGATTGGAGGCGGGCCGACCTGCTTTCTAACAGGGTTCTAGGCGATGGTGGCTTTTCTCCCACCCTCGAACAGTTCGAGGTTTCGGCTGCCGAGGCTGTAAGCCCCGAGCTGCTCGTAGGTGAGAGGGGAGCCGACCGAGCCCTGGAGCCCGGGGCGCCTGTCGAAGGACGGTGCCTTAAATCTTAAGTGAAACATTTTCTCCGCTGAACACTTCATCCGAACCGACCCCTGTGTCTGGCTGCCAGCCTGGCACTGGGTGACGTCAGCAGTGCATGTTTTGAGGACGTGGTGCGATTATCCAGGCGGCAGTTACACGTCAATCGGTGAACAGTAATTGCAGAAATCGGGGAGTCGTTTTCATCCTCTATAAATATCCCCACCTCCCCTCCTATCGCCCACTTCCTTCTCGCTTCTTTCTTTTTCAAAAAATCTTCCAACACTTCAGCACTCGTCCCCGCAGTTTGCTGCACCAGGCTCGTACTTCCGAAGCGACCCCAGGTTAGTCGGTAAGTCTGTTTAGTTTAGGCACAGATGGACAGGGCTCAGTCTGGCTCGTCAGCGTCGACGTCTAGGGGAAAGTGAAACCCGCCTCCAAATCGACGTCGTGGGAGGAGCCCGTGCTTGAAGGGGAGTCTGTTCATAATGTGGAGCCCTCGGATTCGGTTTCGTGGAAGGAGCCGGTAGGCGAGGAGGGGCCAGTGTATAATGTGAGGTCGTTGCGATCTCGGAAGTCTTTTGTGGTGGAGAGCAGCGAATCTGAGGAGGGGAGGGGCAGTTCGGACGAAGTCTGGGTTCTGGAGTTGACCTCCGAGGAGGAGGGTGGTGTAGGCGAGGGCGAAACAGTAGGGAGATCCACAGTTCAGGGTGGGGGATCGAGTTCCATACCGACCAGTCTGGGGCGATTATCTACTCCCTCGCCGGAACGAACCAAGAAGAGGAAGAGGGCTCCGAGGAAGACAGGGTTGAGGACCGGTGGCTCGAGCCAGGCGCCTGTTTACCGTAATTTGGTGACAGGATCGCCCGTACAACCGAAGCCGTTCCTTCGGTACCCCGACGACCTTTCTGACCAAGAGCTTTTCGGGGTCCAGCCATCGTCGCCGAGCAGGAAGAAGGTGATGATGGACACACTTCCGTCCGTTTTGGAGGCTGGTGACTTGGAGGCTCTGCAGTTGGCGTACCACATAGGGCCCAGCTACAAGCTTATGTTGCCGAGCTCTACACTTCGGCCAACCGACCCCCTATCTGATTGGTATTGCGTCTTCCCCGTGGATGCCTTCATCTCCGGGCTGAGGCTGCCAGTCCACCCGTTTGTTCGAGAGGTGTTGAACTGGGCGTCTCTGGCGCCGATGTAGTACGGGCCAAACTCTTGGAAGCAGATTATCTGCTTCGTGCTGATGTACGAGGAGCAGAAGGTACCCCTTCGGCTGAATGTGTTTCGAGCGATGTTGATGATCAGCTCGGCGGCTGAGGGTGTTTACTACATTTCGCTCCGGAGTAAGGGGAAGGTCGTCCACAGCCACCCGGACTCCATCAAGGATTGGAAGAAAAAGTATCTGGTGATCCGGAGTGAGGAGCCCTGGGACATTCCCACTCGATGGAACCACTCCAAGCCGAGCTACAATACGCAGAGGCCGAGGGACCTGACAGCCGAGGAGTGGGGGTTTGTTGAGCGCCTCCGTCTGTCGCATAGTATAAATTGGACGAAGGTGACGGAGGGTCATCTGGCGAGCGTCGGACTGAGCCCGGCCGTTCTGTGTATGTAGTTGTTCTTTTTCTCTCGATCTTTTTGTACTTTCTTGCTCATTGCTCTTAATGGATTTTTCTGCAGATATGGATGAAGAATCGATTAAGGCGAAGAGGCTCGCCATGAGGAAGGAGAAGACCGAGAAGAAGGGGGAGGCGATGAAGACGAGGGAGTCGTCCCTAGCCCTCTCGGAGGCCCAGCTCGAGCCGAGGACCAAGAGGACTCTCTCGGAGACGAACAAGGGGGCGGCTACTTCGAAGGGCCAGGGCCAAGCGAAGGCATCCGATCTTGACAAGGGGAAAGGTCCCTTGGTCGAGGTCGAGGAAGAGGACCCGGTGGTGGTGATGTTGCGGCAACGGTGGGCACCGGATTGGTCGGTTTAGATGGGGGACTGTCTGACCGGGGAGGCCCAGGCCGTTGAGGTGGCGGAGAAGTTGGCAACCCCTCGAGACCGTAAGGAGATGGAGAGCGAGCCCGTGGAGGTGGCGTTCACGCGCCTAGCGCAGGCCACCGTGCTGGTAAGCTCGTCGATCTTATCCCCCTTGTTAATTTTACTGCAGAAGTCTCCTTCTTATCTACGTCGGCTGGTCGCAGGCTTGCGTGCAGGGGGCTAATGTGAAGAACCTCTACGAAGCGGCCCTGGCACACGAGCGAGCTCGGGCGGATAAGAGCAAGCGGGAGATGAAGGAGATGCGGATCGAGCTCGAAGGCTCGCACAAGAGGGAGCAGGAGATGAAGCTCGAGCTCGATGCCAAGGAGGCAGAGTGGGGGAAGAGGGTGGTCTCCTTGAAGAAGAAGTTCGCCCAGGAGAAGGAGAAGTTGACGAATGTGGGTCAGATGATGGTGATCAAGGCCCAGGACGAGTGTTATGCGAAGGCCCTCAGTCATGTGAGGCACTTCTATCCGACCGTCGACCTGTCCAACTTTGAGTATGACATGGAGATCGAGGGGACACCGAAGACCCCTGGTGAAGAAGGGCCCGTTGGTGACCCGGCTGCCGATGTAGCGCCCCGATTTTCGATACTGGAAAACCGTGACACGAGCCAAGACCTTTTCTTCAATTAGTCACAATACACAGAAAAATAGGAGAATTTAAAACTTTTTGTTCAATACACAATGTGTTACAAGTCTGAATATTGTACAACTGTAATATCTTACAATAGAGTTACAATATTACCTTTACATTTCTAAGTATTACAACCTTTAACATCTTACATCAGAGTACCTCTTAACTAATACAGAATCAATCCATATTTTGCAGCGGAACTAAACTTAATACTGACTCCTTGCCTTCCTCGCCTTGAGTCCTCCTGAATATCGCCTTTGTACTTCGGCGATCCAGTACCTATGGAAGTGGGGACGTCAGTATTCACTGACGCTTAAAGGCTGATCATATAGCAGCGAATCTTCCAAACAATATACAAAATACAGCAATGGTGTCAGTGTAGTTTAAGTGTTTGTGAGTGCTATGACTAGACTCTAATGCGATGTTTACATAGAACTAGGATGCTCCTATTCTAATATCAGCAAGTCTCCGAAAGTAACATGCAGCCCATAAATACATGCGACTCCATCTCAAGCCGTTTCTCCATATATAGGGATTCGAACCCGCGTTATGAATTCTAATTGTACACAACCTGTTCCTGACACCTACACGTGACTCGCGAGGCTGCAGATGTGGTCATGTGCCACTGTTGCATTTCGCCCGTGGTGTCTATGTTCCCACCGCGACCCGGCTAACCGGACCTCACTCAAATTAGACGATCCCGACGTATCGGGTGTCATCACAAAAACCAAACCATAGAGTTTCGCAAGCGCAGGGTAGCACGAAGCCTACCCTGTGGCACTCTCTAGGGTATCGCAAGCGCAGGACTGCACAATGCATCCTGTGGCACCCCTAGCCACGGTACTTCAGGAATTAACAGAGCGAGATACGCAACCCGTGTCCTCAACTTGTGAGACGGCACCGTACGTATCCCTTTGACGGGAAGGTACAACCCGGTACACCACCTATGATCTGCCTCAAGAGACGAGTTAGTGTCGGGGCCCCCTACAACTGACCCCTCTCTCCCGGCAAAAGGTTTTAAGTAAACTGATCCTTATAAGTCACTATCCTAGTGATGTCCCTGACTCGAACAATCCTAAGGATGACGATATTATAACACAACATGCTAGGCCTTAAATTAGGCTTCGCAAAACGACTCTACTAGGCCGCTCAACCTAGATTTACCAGAATCCTTCAGGACCCGGTTCGTGGCTCATCGATCCAAGACTTTGGCCGTCGCGAATATATACGCACGCCGCTACCCTAGACTTGGATTCTGTCTATACTCCGGTCCTCGATCAACCTACCCTGGTTAAGATTCGACGGTACACAAGGAGCGACTCCTCCACAGTTCCTTAGGGTAGAAACACATGTCTTGATGGTCGATAGCCCTTAGGGTGGTAACATCACCCTAGATAGCACAACTAACTGTGTACTAGCTAACAAGCTATACACGAGTAATAACCACATACGAGCCAACTAAGCTACGTATGAAACAATAACTACCTACGAGCCAGGCGGGTCTCGTAGGAGATAACCACGTACATACCAGCCAAATAAGCCGAGTATGAGACCAACAGCTACGTACGGGCCAGTCGGGCCGCGTACGAGACAACAACCTACATACGAGCCAACTAAGCTACGTATGAGACCCACCGCTACATACGGGCCAGTCGAGCCACGTACGAGCACGACCGTGTGCAAACAACCATACAGGTAATCAATCCTAGAAGCAACCAAGCGTGCTTACTAACAAACTTAATCTTCTACTATTAGAAGTAACAAAGGGATCTACTAGTAGTCTAAGATCGGTATTCTACTAAGGAAGAATCCGAAGGCGACATAACCGCCTTTATCGAATTAACTATCGCTAGTGGTCTTCCCGATCTTACTACTTCGACCTATAATGTCTTAGGCATGACATACACTCGTAGGTATCTTCCTAAAGTAATCCAATTACAAAATAGAACTACTCACCATCACACTCCTAAGTATGAATATGATTAATGCTTGTGTTTTCATCGAGCTTAAACATAAAAATCACTACGACCTAGACATAGAGTCTACTATAGTCAAGCGAGCATGAAAACTTACTACTTATCTTGACTAATCACCATAACACAAGCATGGATAGATAACTAATATAACATACAATCATTCCAAGGTATAGTAGATATTCTAACATTACTCCTACAATGTTCTGATCATGTATTACTCTAGCATGGCATAGAATCCAACATAAATCACTACAACTAGCCATGGGTAGTTTCTTTACCCTAAGCATGAACATCCTAGTATGGGTATCCTTAACTTAATAAGATCAATAATTTGCATGATCACTACTTACTTAGCATGAATCATGGTCATTCACTAACATAGTATACACTTCTCTACCATTTATCTAGCATGGTATACAATTTGCATACAATTTAACTAGCATGATATGCCAAATACTTACAATTAAGCTAGCATGATATATTGCTTTCCAACAATTAAACTAGCATGGTATATGATTTTATCATGGATCCTACAACACTCTAGGCACAATAGAATTTATCCAAACATTGTAGGAAACTTTTGGATTGAATCCCACACATTCTAAGCATGACTAAGTCACTAAACATAATAGGAAACTTTAGGAATGAATCCTACAAAATTCTAGTATAAGTGAGTTACTAAACATGATAGGAAAAGAATCCTACAACATTACCAAGCATGATAGGAAAAGAATCCTACAACATTCTAAACGTTAAGCATGGTAGGATATTTTTAGAGAAAATCCTACAACATCCTAAACATAAAGCATGATGGGATAATTTTATAAACATCCTACAACTAATTAAGCATAGAATCATGGTAGGATATTTTTATAAGTAATCCTACAACTAACTAAGCATGGATTATGGCTTCTAATTATTTTTAGAAGCAAAGCTACCACTAACTAAGCATGGTAAGCATGGTAGGATATTTTTAAATGCAATCCTACAACTAATTAAGCATAGATATGGCTTCTAATTATTTTTAGAAGCAAAGCTACAACTAACTAAGCATGGTAAGCATGATAGGATATTTCCAAATGCAATCCTACAACTAATTAAGCATAGATATGGCTTCCAATTATTTTTAGAAGCAAAGCTACAACTAACTAAGCATGGTAAGCATGGTAGGATATTTTTAAATACAATCCTACAACTAATTAAGCATAGATATGGCTTCTAATTATTTTTAGGAGAAATCCTACAACACTTGAAGCATAATTATGGCTTCTAATTATTTTTAGAAGGAATCCTACAACCTTTGTAGCATGAAAATGGCTTCTAACTATTTTTAGAAGGAATCCTACAACCTTTGTAGCATGAAAATGGCTTCTAACTATTTTTAGAAGGAATCCTACAACCTTTTAAGCATAAACATGGCTTCTAAATATTTTTAGGAATAATCATACAACATGTAAAGCATAAACATGGCTTCTAATTATTTTTAGAAGTAATCCTACAACAATTGAAGCATAAACATGGCTTCTAAATATTTTTAGGAATGAGCCTACAACATGTAAAGCATAAGCATGACTTCTAATTATTTTTAGGAATAACCCTACAACAATGGAAGCATAAAACATGGCTTCTAAATATTTTTAGAAGCAATCCTACAATGTCTTAAGCACAAAACATAAAGGAATATTTTTAGAAAATATCCTACAACATTCTACTACTACTACTACTTCTATTTTGATCAACACATACACACAATTATCTACTATTACTACTACTTCATTCACAATAAAAATCACCACATACAACTATCTATTACTACTACTACTTTATGGACATAAACATACTACTACCTTATTAATTACATACATGCTACTACTACTTCATACTACTAATTACATGCATGCTACTACTATTTTATTTATTACATACTACTACTTATTATTTAGCATACTACTACTTAGTTGCCTACTAACCTTATTTATTACTAGTGATAAAAGAAAGGTCATTTTTATTTTACTTTACTTTACAAAAGAAAAGATCTTTTTAATTAATTACAACTAGTGATTAAAAGAAAGAAGATCTTTTTATTAGTTTCTACAACTAGTGATTAAAAAGAAAGAAAGATCTTTTTATTAGTTTCTACAACTAGTGATTAAAAAGAAAGAAAGATCTTTTTATTAGTTTCTACAACTAGTGATTAAAAAGAAAGAAAGATCTTTTTATTAGTTTCTACAACTAGTGATTAAAAAGAAAGAAGATCTTTTTATTAGTTTCTACAACTAGTGATTAAAAAGAAAGAAAGATCTTTTTATTAAGTTTCTACAACTAGTGATTAAAAGAAAGAAAGATCTTTTTATTAGTTTCTACAACTAGTGATTAAAAAGAAAGAAAGATCTTTTTATTAGTTTCTACAACTAGTGATTAAAAAGAAAGAAGATCTTTTTATTAGTTTCTACAACTAGTGATTAAAAAGAAAGAAAGATCTTTTTATTAAGTTTCTACAACTAGTGATTAAAAGAAAGAAAGATCTTTTTATTAGTTTCTACAACTAGTGATTAAAAAGAAAGAATGATCTTTTTATTAAGTTACAACTAGTGATTAAAAATAAAAGAAAGATCTTTTTAGTTAATTTACAACTAGTGGTTAAATAAAAAGAAGATCTTTTTATTAGGTTACAACTAGTGGTTAAAATAAAAAGAAGATCTTTTTATTATTACATTAGTTCAATCAAGTCCTACAACCAATCAATGGTTGTATTGTTCAACAATATGCAATATGTGAAGTTCTTAGTCCAATAACATACAACAAAAGATTATCATACTAAAGTTATGATCTTTAGTACTTACTACTACTACTTCTCCTTTTTCCTCTTTTACTTACTACAACATACCACACACTCAACCCAAAAAACAAAATAAAACAAGAAGGTAGAAAAAGAAGAAGAAGTCCAACAACAACCAACAACAAACAAACAAACAAACAAACAAAGAAAGAAAACAAGTAGTGAAGAAACCCCCACCTTCTCTAACTTGTTGGAAGAACTAGCTTTGCTACCTTCTCCTTCCCCTAAGCTTGTTAGAATTCTTCTAAGAACCCTACAAAACAAAACTCTCAAGTTATTTGTTCTCTCTTTCTTTTCCTTTCTTTCTTTCTTTCTTTCTTTCTTTCTTTCTTTCTTTCTTTTGTTTTCTAAAATGAGAGAAGGAGGAGAATGAAGGGCTATTTATAGAAGGAGATGGGAGGTGGTAAGTGCACCACATGGCACAAAATAACCCCAAAACAAGGAGGTAGGATTGGGGGGAGGTGTTATGTGAGGGAAAATTGATGTGGAGGAGGGTTTGTTCTAGAAGAATTCTTAACCTTCTTATATAAACTTAACCTAGGTTAAACCTCCTAATCAAATCCTTAACCATCCCTACTAGGTTATAGCAAAATAAGTGTTGTCCAAAATATACAACACATAATTCGTATAATGCACTAATCGACATACTACTCGCACGTGCGCATATATGTCTGTATACCGGAAAATCTTCGCATAATCCGCATAAAAATAATTAAATCTTGGAAATAATAATAAAATAAATTTTATTATTAGTTCGGAAGATCACGGTATCAATTTGATACAATACGGATATATACTGGCCGATATCTGGATACAGATAGTGTCTAGGAGCAAACCGGGTAAAAATCACCAAAATGTTCTAATTTTGAAATTAAAACAAAATAATAATAAAATAATAATAAAATATCAATTTATATACGGTAATATCCGTCCGGGATATTACAATACTCCCTCCTTAGAATAGTTCTGTCCTCAGAACTACGTTAAGTTAGGAAAACAGGCAAAACATCCATACCCTAATAACTCGGGGAAAGAAAGCTTATGCTGCTTTCCGGCTCCCAAGTGGCTCGTTCACGAACTGGTTCTCCAAAGAACCCAACCTTTGCAATTCGGTAGCTACTCCCTCCTTAGAATAGGACATGACCTATGGACATTACTTCCGATTTCTAGGATTTCCTCCGGTAATTTTCTCACTCTACTCCATCAATACACCCTCAGTTAGGAAATCTTCGAATACCATCCTAAAATATACCTACTGGAATTAGTCCAGATATAGGATAATCATAAAACATAAGTTGAAGGGAACAACAATATGAATTACAATTGCCTACAACTAACTAAGACCCGACTCCTAAAAGGCATCCAAGTTTAATTTTCCTGCTGTGTTGGACTGTAAATTGAAGTTAGCTCTGATACCACTCTGTAGCGCCCCGATTTTCGATACTGGAAAACCGTGACACGAGCCAAGACCTTTTCTTCAATTAGTCACAATACACAGAAAAACAGGAGAATTTAAAACTTTTTGTTCAATACACAATGTGTTATAAGTCTGAATATTGTACAACTGTAATATCTTACAATAGAGTTACAATATTACCTTTACATTTCTAAATATTACAACCTTTAACATCTTACATCAGAGTACCTCTTAACTAATACAGAATCAATCCATATTTTGCAGCGGAACTAAACTTAATACTGACTCCTTGCCTTCCTCGCCTTGAGTCCTCCTGAATATCGCCTTTGTACTTCGGCGATCCAGTACCTATGGAAGTGGGGACGTCAGTATTCACTGACGCTTAAAGGCTGATCATATAGCAGCGAATCTTCCAAACAATATACAAAATACAGCAATGGTGTCAGTGTAGTTTAAGTGTTTGTGAGTGCTATGACTAGACTCTAATGCGATGTTTACATAGAACTAGGATGCTCCTATTCTAATATCAGCAAGTCTCCGAAAGTAACATGCAGCCCATAAATACATGCGACTCCATCTCAAGCCGTTTCTCCATATATAGGGATTCGAACCCGCGTTATGAATTCTAATTGTATACAACCTGTTCCTGACACCTACACGTGACTCGCGAGGCTGCAGATGTGGTCATGTGCCACTGTTGCATTTCGCCCGTGGTGTCTATGTTCCCACCGTGACCCGGCTAACCGGACCTCACTCAAATTAGACGATCCCGACGTATCGGGTGTCATCACAAAAACCAAACCATAGAGTTTCGCAAGCGCAGGGTAGCACGAAGCCTACCCTGTGGCACTCTCTAAGGTATCGCAAGCGCAGGACTGCACAATGCATCCTGTGGCACCCCTAGCCACGGTACTTCAGGAATTAACAGAGCGAGATACGCAACCCGTGTCCTCAACTTGTGAGACGGCACCGTACGTATCCCTTTGACGGGAAGGTACAACCCGGTACACCACCTATGATCTGCCTCAAGAGACGAGTTAGTGTCGGGGCCCCCTACAACTGACCCCTCTCTCCCGGCAAAAGGTTTTAAGTAAACTGATCCTTATAAGTCACTATCCTAGTGATGTCCCTGACTCGAACAATCCTAAGGATGACGATATTATAACACAACATGCTAGGCCTTAAATTAGGCTTCGCAAAACGACTCTACTAGGCCGCTCAACCTAGATTTACTAGAATCCTTCAGGACCCGGTTCGTGGCTCATCGATCCAAGACTTTGGCCGTCGCGAATATATACGCACGCCGCTACCCTAGACTTGGATTCTGTCTATACTCCGGTCCTCGATCAACCTACCCTGGTTAAGATTCGACGGTACACAAGGAGCGACTCCTCCACAGTTCCTTAGGGTAGAAACACATGTCTTGATGGTCGATAGCCCTTAGGGTGGTAACATCACCCTAGATAGCACAACTAACTGTGTACTAGCTAACAAGCTATACACGAGTAATAACCACATACGAGCCAACTAAGCTACGTATGAAACAATAACTACCTACGAGCCAGGCGGGCCTCGTAGGAGATAACCACGTACATACCAGCCAAATAAGCCGCGTATGAGACCAACAGCTACGTACGGGCCAGTCGGGCCGCGTACGAGACAACAACCTACATACGAGCCAACTAAGCTACGTATGAGACCCACCGCTACATACGGGCCAGTCGAGCCACGTACGAGCACGACCGTGTGCAAACAACCATACAGGTAATCAATCCTAGAAGCAACCAAGCGTGCTTACTAACAAACTTAATCTTCTACTATTAGAAGTAACAAAGGGATCTACTAGTAGTCTAAGATCGGTATTCTACTAAGGAAGAATCCGAAGGCGACATAACCGCCTTTATCGAATTAACTATCGCTAGTGGTCTTCCCGATCTTACTACTTCGACCTATAATGTCTTAGGCATGACATACACTCGTAGGTATCTTCCTAAAGTAATCCAATTACAAAATAGAACTACTCACCATCACACTCCTAAGTATGAATATGATTAATGCTTGTGTTTTCATCGAGCTTAAACATAAAAATCACTACGACCTAGACATAGAGTCTACTATAGTCAAGCGAGCATGAAAACTTACTACTTATCTTGACTAATCACCATAACACAAGCATGGATAGATAACTAATATAACATACAATCATTCCAAGGTATAGTAGATATTCTAACATTACTCCTACAATGTTCTGATCATGTATTACTCTAGCATGGCATAGAATCCAACATAAATCACTACAACTAGCCATGGGTAGTTTCTTTACCCTAAGCATGAACATCCTAGTATGGGTATCCTTAACTTAATAAGATCAATAATTTGCATGATCACTACTTACTTAGCATGAATCATGGTCATTCACTAACATAGCATACACTTCTCTACCATTTATCTAGCATGGTATACAATTTGCATACAATTTAACTAGCATGATATGCCAAATACTTACAATTAAGCTAGCATGATATATTGCTTTCCAACAATTAAACTAGCATGGTATATGATTTTATCATGGATCCTACAACACTCTAGGCACAATAGAATTTATCCAAACATTGTAGGAAACTTTTGGATTGAATCCCACACATTCTAAGCATGACTAAGTCACTAAACATAATAGGAAACTTTAGGAATGAATCCTACAAAATTCTAGTATAAGTGAGTTACTAAACATGATAGGAAAAGAATCCTACAACATTCTAAACGTTAAGCATGGTAGGATATTTTTAGAGAAAATCCTACAACATCCTAAACATAAAGCATGATGGGATAATTTTATAAACATCCTACAACTAATTAAGCATAGAATCATGGTAGGATATTTTTATAAGTAATCCTACAACTAACTAAGCATGGATTATGGCTTCTAATTATTTTTAGAAGCAAAGCTACCACTAACTAAGCATGGTAAGCATGGTAGGATATTTTTAAATGCAATCCTACAACTAATTAAGCATAGATATGGCTTCTAATTATTTTTAGAAGCAAAGCTACAACTAACTAAGCATGGTAAGCATGATAGGATATTTCCAAATGCAATCCTACAACTAATTAAGCATAGATATGGCTTCCAATTATTTTTAGAAGCAAAGCTACAACTAACTAAGCATGGTAAGCATGGTAGGATATTTTTAAATACAATCCTACAACTAATTAAGCATAGATATGGCTTCTAATTATTTTTAGGAGAAATCCTACAACACTTGAAGCATAATTATGGCTTCTAATTATTTTTAGAAGGAATCCTACAACCTTTGTAGCATGAAAATGGCTTCTAACTATTTTTAGAAGGAATCCTACAACCTTTGTAGCATGAAAATGGCTTCTAACTATTTTTAGAAGGAATCCTACAACCTTTTAAGCATAAACATGGCTTCTAAATATTTTTAGGAATAATCATACAACATGTAAAGCATAAACATGGCTTCTAATTATTTTTAGAAGTAATCCTACAACAATTGAAGCATAAACATGGCTTCTAAATATTTTTAGGAATGAGCCTACAACATGTAAAGCATAAGCATGACTTCTAATTATTTTTAGGAATAACCCTACAACAATGGAAGCATAAAACATGGCTTCTAAATATTTTTAGAAGCAATCCTACAATGTCTTAAGCACAAAACATAAAGGAATATTTTTAGAAAATATCCTACAACATTCTACTACTACTACTACTTCTATTTTGATCAACACATACACACAATTATCTACTATTACTACTACTTCATTCACAATAAAAATCACCACATACAACTATCTATTACTACTACTACTTTATGGACATAAACATACTACTACCTTATTAATTACATACATGCTACTACTAATTACATGCATGCTACTACTATTTTATTTATTACATACTACTACTTATTATTTAGCATACTACTACTTAGTTGCCTACTAACCTTATTTATTACTAGTGATAAAAGAAAGGTCATTTTTATTTTACTTTACTTTACAAAAGAAAAGATCTTTTTAATTAATTACAACTAGTGATTAAAAGAAAGAAGATCTTTTTATTAGTTTCTACAACTAGTGATTAAAAAGAAAGAAAGATCTTTTTATTAGTTTCTACAACTAGTGATTAAAAAGAAAGAAAGATCTTTTTATTAGTTTCTACAACTAGTGATTAAAAAGAAAGAAAGATCTTTTTATTAGTTTCTACAACTAGTGATTAAAAAGAAAGAAGATCTTTTTATTAGTTTCTACAACTAGTGATTAAAAAGAAAGAAAGATCTTTTTATTAAGTTTCTACAACTAGTGATTAAAAGAAAGAAAGATCTTTTTATTAGTTTCTACAACTAGTGATTAAAAAGAAAGAAAGATCTTTTTATTAGTTTCTACAACTAGTGATTAAAAAGAAAGAAGATCTTTTTATTAGTTTCTACAACTAGTGATTAAAAAGAAAGAAAGATCTTTTTATTAAGTTTCTACAACTAGTGATTAAAAGAAAGAAAGATCTTTTTATTAGTTTCTACAACTAGTGATTAAAAAGAAAGAATGATCTTTTTATTAAGTTACAACTAGTGATTAAAAATAAAAGAAAGATCTTTTTAGTTAATTTACAACTAGTGGTTAAATAAAAAGAAGATCTTTTTATTAGGTTACAACTAGTGGTTAAAATAAAAAGAAGATCTTTTTATTATTACATTAGTTCAATCAAGTCCTACAACCAATCAATGGTTGTATTGTTCAACAATATGCAATATGTGAAGTTCTTAGTCCAATAACATACAACAAAAGATTATCATACTAAAGTTATGATCTTTAGTACTTACTACTACTACTTCTCCTTTTTCCTCTTTTACTTACTACAACATACCACACACTCAACCCAAAAAACAAAATAAAACAAGAAGGTAGAAGAAGAAGAAGAAGTCCAACAACAACCAACAACAAACAAACAAACAAACAAACAAACAAAGAAAACAAGTAGTGAAGAAACCCCCACCTTCTCTAACTTGTTGGAAGAACTAGCTTTGCTACCTTCTCCTTCCCCTAAGCTTGTTAGAATTCTTTTAAGAACCCTACAAAACAAAACTCTCAAGTTATTTGTTCTTTCTTTCTTTCTTTCTTTCTTTCTTTCTTTCTTTCTTTCTTTCTTTCTTTCTTTCTTTTGTTTTCTAAAATGAGAGAAGGAGGAGAATGAAGGGCTATTTATAGAAGGAGATGGGAGGTGGTAAGTGCACCACATGGCACAAAATAACCCCAAAACAAGGAGGTAGGATTGGGGGGAGGTGTTATGTGAGGGAAAATTGATGTGGAGGAGGGTTTGTTCTAGAAGAATTCTTAACCTTCTTATATAAACTTAACCTAGGTTAAACCTCCTAATCAAATCCTTAACCATCCCTACTAGGTTATAGCAAAATAAGTGTTGTCCAAAATATACAACACATAATTCGTATAATGCACTAATCGACATACTACTCGCACGTGCGCATATATGTCTGTATACCGGAAAATCTTCGCATAATCCGCATAAAAATAATTAAATCTTGGAAATAATAATAAAATAAATTTTATTATTAGTTCGGAAGATCACGGTATCAATTTGATACAATACGGATATATACTGGCCGATATCTGGATACAGATAGTGTCTAGGAGCAAACCGGGTAAAAATCACCAAAATGTTCTAATTTTGAAATTAAAACAAAATAATAATAAAATAATAATAAAATATCAATTTATATACGGTAATATCCGTCCGGGATATTACAGCCGACCCCCCTGTGGACCCGGCCGACGCTGAGGTGGGAGAACAAGATGTGTAATTTTTGTCTTTTTTTTCATCTCTCGATTGTATTTGCCTTCCGCGGACTGGCCACCGCCTTTTTTGTAAAAAGCAATTCAATTTATAAAAGAAGATTTTTGACTGGCCAAGTGTTTTGACCTCGGATATTTCCGAACCTCCTTGCTTATGTGTTTTGAGTTAGCTGGTTCTCTTGTAGGTTGCGGTTCCCCTTCCCGAGGTGGACCCCAGTCGTTCCGACGTGGCGTGGCTCCGGGGCAAGGTTGAGGCCCTGGAGGCCACTTTGGTTCAGTACCGAAAGGGGACCCGTGACACTGATGCGGCCTTCAACTATTACAGGAACAAGTCTGAAGCCCTTAGTGAGGAGGCAAGCCGGCTGAGGAGGGCGATGGTGGATCGGGAGCTCGAGGGCATCAGACTCGGCTATACTATGTCGAGTTCCTCGGTGCAGAGGCCCTCCTCTGAGAGGCTACTTCGTGATGTGATAGTGGAGAAGGAGATGGAGATACACCGCTACAGGACGATGCTGGGTGTCTCGACATCTTCCTCGGGGGGTCGGCGAGCGGAGGGGGTTCCCTCTGCGCTGTTGCTGTTAGAGCGTATGCGACCCGTTGATGCCCAGAGCTCCATGGCAGGTGCGTCGACCGTGGCTGAGCCAAAGGACCATCATGACAAGGAGAGGGCTCCAAGCCGCTCGGTCGGAGTGGTCCCGCCATTCGTCAGACCCGAGGGGCCCTAAGATGGCGGTTTTATTCAGTTTGAGATGAGTGGAGTGGTCCTGTAACGGTCTTTGTTTGTTTTCTCAGAACCAAATAAAGGAGTATGAATAAAGAATTCTTTTCCTTCTTTGCTCTGGTTAGTAGTGTAGTGAATGATGATGGAGGCGAGGTTCGGCCCCGTCGATCCGTGAGGGATCGACGCGGGGCATTAGGGAGACTTCCAAGTCTGAAGCCGGGTCGGACCTACCGAGACGTTGGGGACGATACCGGAGTGAGGACTCGGGTGCCGATCCCATTGCCCGGTGTTAGGTCGGAGCTGTCGAGGCATTTGGAGTTTGACAAAAAGAGATTTCTTTCATACAAGATAGGGAGGGTCGCTGGAGAGGCCCTTTACACATGAAAGCTTACAAAAGATTTAATTTACATTAGCCAAGCTAGAACCTAGGTTCGCTCTTCCAGGAACTTCATTAGGTGCTCGGCGTTCCAGGGTCGGCTGATGAGCCGGCCGTCCATATCTGCCAATCGGTATGTACCAGGGCGTACAGCCTCGACTACATGGTATGGGCCTTCCCAGTTGGGAGCCAATTTCCTCTTCTTGGTTGGATCAGAGACGGACAGTTTTCGTAACACGAGGTCCCCCGCCTTGATGTTTGTGGGGCGGACCTTCTTGTTGTAAAACTTCTCGATCCGTTGCTGGTAGATGCTTCTTCGGATTGAGGATTTCTCTCTGACTTCGGCGACGAGGTCCAGGTTGGCCCTCAAGCTGGATGAATTGTCAGCTTCGTCGAAGGCCATGATACGGGAAGAAGGCAGGCCGACCTCGACGGGGATGACTGCCTCCGTCCCGTAGGTCAAAGCGAACGGCGTCTCTCCCGTGGGGATCCTCTTGGTGGTTCTGTGTGCCCATAGCACGCTAGGCAGTTCCTCGACCCACAACCCTTTGGGGGAACTGTCGAGGTGCTTTTTGAGGCCGTCGAGGATTTGCCTGTTCGCATTCTCTGCCTGGCCGTTGGACTGAGGGTGGCAAATAGCGGAGAAACGTTGCTGGATGCCGATGTCTGTGCAGAAAGCTTGAAAGTTCTGACCCTGGAATTGGGTCCCGTTGTCCGTGACGAGGATCTGAGGGATCCCGAACCGGCAAATGATGTTCTTCCAAAAGAACTGTTGTACCTGGCGCTCAGTGATGCTTGACAGGGGCTCGGCTTCGAGCCACTTGGTGAAGTAGTCGATGGCGACAATCAAGAATTTCTTTTGTCCTACCGCTGGGGGGAAGGGCCCCACAAGGTCCATGCGCCACATGGCGAACGACGCTGGGCTAGTCAGGGACCGGAGATTGGCTTGAGGAAGCCTCTTGATAGGGGAGAACCTTTGGCAGGGGCCGCACCTCTTGACTAAGTCTTGCGAGTCTTGGAGCATGGTCGGCCAATAGTACCCCTGATTCAAAGCCTTCCGAGCGAGCGTCCTGCTCCCCATGTGGCATCCGCCGATCCCCTCATGAAGATCTTTCAGCGCGTAGATGGCCTCATCGCTGGTGAGACAGCGGAGGTACGGCTTGCCGTCGGCCAAGGTGTATGAGCGTTTGAAGAGGATGTCATCAATCATGATGAACCTTTTAGCTCGGACCCTGACCCGTCTAGCTTCGGCTCGGTCTTCAGGAAGCTCAGCATTGATTAAGAATTTCCGGATGGGAGTGGTCCAGTCGACTGGAATGGCTCCGTCTTGGACACACATTGCCTCCTGGTCTTGATCGTTGATACTTGGCTTTAGGAGGATTTCTATGAGTACCGTTTGGTCGAGACCCTCGAAGGAGGAAGAGGCGAGTTTTGACAACGCATCTGCCTGAGCGTTCTGCTCCCTAGGGACTCGAATGATTGCAGAGTGGCAGAAGGACGCTAGGAGACGTCGGACTACTGCCAAATACCTCACCATGCGTTCATCGCTAGCTTCGTATTCTCCGGTGATCTGATTGACCACGAGCTGAGAATCGCTGAAGGCCCGGATTTGCTTGGCTCCGGCTCGATGTGCTAGGGTCAATCCGGCGATCATGGCCTCGTATTCCGCCTCGTTGTTAGAGGCCGGAAAGTTGAGGCGGAGGGAGTATTGAAGTAAGAATTGGTCGGGGCCACGAAGGATGATGCCAGCCCCATTCCCTGTTTCGCATGATGATCCATCGACAAAGACCTCCCAGGTCGGATCCGATGCCTCGGTGCAGGGCTGCTCGGAGACGGTGCACTCAGTGATGAACTCGGCGAGGGCCTGCCCTTTGATGGCAGTCCTTGGTTGGTAGATGATGTCCAACTGACTCAGCTCAATCGACCACTTGACTAAGCGGCCGGAGTTTTTGGACTTGTGAAGGACAGTCTTCAGTGGCTGGTCGGTCAGTACTTGGACGGAGTGGGCCTGGAAGTATGGACGAAGCTTCCGGACTGCCATGACCAAGGCATAGGCCACCTTCTCTATCTTTGCGTACCTCGTCTCGGCAGGGAGCAGAACTTTGCTCACATAGTACAATGGCCTCTGGACCCCATCTTCCTCTCTGACGAGGATGGCGCTGAGTTATCTGTCCGAGGCGGACAGGTAGAGCCATAACGGTTCGCCTGGCTCGGGCTTGCTGAGGAGAGGAGGGTTGGCTAGGTACTGTTTCAGCTGTTCGAAGGCCTCTTGTTGATGGGTGCCCCACTCGAAGCCCCCCTTTCCGCATAGAGCCTTGAAGAAGGGGAGAGACTTCTCCCCTGACTTGGAAAGGAAACGGCCGATTGCAGCCAACCGGTCCGTGAGCCTCTGAACCTCTTTGACATTCCGGGGTGGGGCCATGTCAATAATAGCTTGGATTTTCTCGGGGTTTGCCTCGATGCCGCGCTGGCTGACGATGAAACCCAAGAATTTCCCAGTGGATACGCCGAAGGCGCATTTAGCCGGGTTGAGCCTCATGTTGTGATGTCGGAGGACTCCGAAGGCTTCCTCAAGGTCGGCGACGTGGTCTGGCCCGGCCCGGTTCTTGACGAGCATGTCGTCGACATAGACTTCCACATTGCGGCCGATCAGGTCTTTGAAGATTCTGTTGACGAGCCATTGGTATGTGGCTCCAGCGTTTTTTAGCCCGAAGGGCATAACACGGTAACAGAAGAGACCCTGGTCGGTGATGAACGAGGTCTTGGAGATGTCCGGTGAAAACATCCGGATCTGATTATACCCTGAGAATGCGTCCATGAAGGACAGTAGCTCATGCCCCGAGGTTGCGTCGATCAAGGCGTCGATGCGGGGGAGGGGAAAAGGATCTTTTGGACATGCTTTATTTAAATCCATGAAGTCGATACAGATCCGCCAGCCCCCGGTTGCCTTCTTCACCATGACGACATTAGCCAACCACTCGGGGTAGCTGACTTCCTGAATAAATCGAGCCGACAGGAGCTTGTCGACCTCTGCCTTCACAATTTGCTGCCTCTCCGGTGCGACTTTGCGTCTCTTTTGGACGACTGGCTTAGAATCTGGGATGACGCTCAGCCGATGCATAATCAAGTCTTCGGAGATCCCGGGCATGTCGGAGGGCTTCCAGGCGAAGAGACCAACATTGCGGCGGATGCAGGCGATTATGCCTGGCTTCAAGTCCTCGGGGAGCGAGCGGCTCACCCGGAACCACTTTGATTCATCCTCGGCACCGAACGGGACCTCCTCCAGCTCGTCGATAGGCTCTGGGGCGGGACTGTCCCTCTCGGGTTCGAGCTCAACGGCGTCGAGCGGGAACACACCCCCTCCGACGGCGGTCATGTAGCATGACCGTGCTGCTTCTTGGCTACCTCGGATGATGCCGACCCCTTGCGGGGTGGGAAATTTAAGTTTCAGATGGTAAGCCGAAGGTACCGCTTGAAGGGAGCATAATCCGGGTCTTCCGAGTATGGCGTTGTAAGCCGCTTTGACGTTCACCACCATGAAGTCCATGGACTCGGTCCTCTTGACAGGAGCCGATCCTGCAGTGACGTTGAGGGTAACAATCCCTTCTATTACGACAGGGATGCCAGAGAACCCATGCAAGGTGTATCCGGCTGGCTTGAGTTTGCCTCTGGGTAGTTTGAGATTCTCGAAGGCCTCCAGGAAGAGAATATTTACCGAGCTGCCGTTGTCGACGAGAATCTGTCGAACCTCGCAATTAGCCATGTGGAGGCCAATGACGAGGGCATCGCAATGGGGTAGGCAAATGCCTTCGAGGTCCTCTCCTGAGAAGGAGACAGGCACCGGTTGTATCTGGGGCGAGGGATTGTCTTGGACAGCATTCACCTCTCGAACGAAGGCTTTTCGGGAAGTATTTGATTCTCCTCCCATGGGCCCCTCGTGGATACAGTGCAAGATGAATGGCGTATCCGCGGCTCCCTCGGGTTCGGGATCCCGACCCTGGATGCGGTTCGGAGTAGGGTTCAGAGGCGAAGGCCTTCGGTTCCTAGCATCTCGCCGATCCCGTGGGCCATCCCTGGTGAATTCACGGAGGTACCCTCGTGAGATGACTTCCTTAATTTCGTCTTTCAGGGCCCGACATTGGTCGGTTTCGTGCCCATGATCTCTGTGGAAACGACAGTGGAAGCGCTGATCTCGCTTCTTGTTGTTATTTGGTCGGGGAGGTAGTCGGACAATGCCTTTGTCTTTGATTTCTAGGAGGATGGCGGACACGTTATGTGTCAAAAGGAGTGTACCTCTCGAAGCGAGGGACCGGAGGTTCCCTCTTCGCGTCGACCCCTTCCTTTGTAGTTTTCTTGGCAGGCTCGGCCTCGTCGACCCGGCGCTTGCCCTTCCCCACGACTTCTTTGCTGCCCTCTGGGTTAAGGGCTTCTTCAGCTCATATATACTTCTCGACCCGGTTGAGAAGGTCAGGAAAGTCCAGAGGTGGCCTCTTTGCTAAGGAGACCTTGAGCTGGTTGTGCCGGACATTGTGTCGAAAAGCTGCCGAGGCGACCCCTGCATCGAGGGCAGAGACGGATCTGGCCACGGCTGTGAACCTCTTGACGAAGTTACGGAGCGACTCTTCCTCCCTCTGGGTGAGGTTGAGCAGGGAAGCACTCGTTCTCTCCGCCTTTCGGCTGGTGATGAAGTGGGCCAGGAAACTAGCCTCCAGCAGGTCGAACGAGAAAATCGAGCCGGGGGAGAGTTTGGAGAACCAATCTCTGGGCGGACCCCGAAGGGTGGCCGGAAAGGCTCAGCACAGCAGGGGATCCGTAGCGCTGTGAATCATCATAAGGGTTTTGAAGCCCTCCATGTGATCAGCTGGATCACCCTCGCCGTTGTATGTCTCGAACTGCGGAGGTCGGAAGTTTCGAGGGATCTCCGCTTTTATGATGTTGGGAGAGAATGGAGGTCGGGAAGGCCCCCGACCTAGGGCTAGGTGGGGATTCCCGTCGCCAATGCGCTCGATGCGATTCTCCATCTCTAGGAGGCGTCGGAGCACCTCGTCCGCGCGTTCCGGAGGGGGCGGCGGCGCACGGGTGTGACTCCTTCCGTCGCTCATTCGGGGGGTTCGGTCGTAGGTCGCAGATCTCGGCGCTCCATGGAGGGCCTCCAAGATTTCCTCTCTGAAGCTCCTGAATTTGCCCCTGGTGACCCCGCCATGGTCGGAAGGGTCAGGTCGAAGTGTAGGAATTCGGCCGATGCGGCTGAGTGCCGGCGGCCTTTCCCCTTGTGCGGGCCTGGGATTGTTTGGGACCGAGTTGGAAGTGGTCCCTCCCCTAGCCTGGCTAGCCCTTCTGTTCACAATGACCCGACGAAGGTCGGGTTTGACGACACGCGAAACGCTTCGTTGGGGTCCGGGGTTTGCCCCCGGATTATTGGATGCTTACCCTCCGTCGGGGGCCCCCTCGGGGGGAGGCCCGTTTGTTCGGACGGAGCGGGCCGATCTTCGGACTTGAGGAGCCATGGGAGATTGGGTCGAGGGAGAGCGTCGGTGGCGAGGCTCGGACTGTCGTCCGTACCGAATAAAGATTTCCCACAGACGGCGCCAACCTGATGCGGTTTGTTTTTGGTCGCAGTGTGGATGCACCAGGTGTGAGTTCGGACTCAATTTGTAATGAGGGAAGCGTGCGGCACGGGACGACGAGCGGGAGGCTCGCTTCAGCACTCGATGGTCGGCTCGGATGACCTCGCCCCGAGTACCTGCAGACGGTCCTGGAACACCGGGGTTTATCCCGGCGGCGGACCCTTCGATGATCTAGTCAGTCTCTGTGAGAGAGTAGCAGTAACTAGGGAATTTAGGTGGCAAAGGATTGATTACCTGAAAAGATGGGTGAGGGTCTGGTATTTATAGGGAATTCTAATCGGGTTTGGATCCGCTTGGAGGCCGGGTCTGAACCCGAAAGCCCATGGGCCTGACGTGATAGAAGGCCCAGGGGGTTTAGGGCTGACGTGACAGTACCAAGAGTGGTATAGGGCTGACTTGGCAAAGCCCTTGGTGGTATTTGGAGCTGACATGGCAGATCATGGGGCTCCTGTGCTCCTGGGAGAATCTGGTGGCCTAGGTTGTGCCAGGTCATCTTCATTCTTCACCAGGCTGGGCGGACGGCCCGTGGGCTGTCGTGGATCGGAGACCGAGGGCCATCGAGACTCGTCGGACACGAGGAGACCAGGTCTGTGGGGGTGAACTTGAGGTTCGGCGCCGACCCTGTAGTGGCTCGAAGCCGAGTCAGACTGTTGTTCCAACCTGATTCGGTTTGTTTTTGGTCGCAGTGTGGATGCACCAGGTGTGAGTTCGGACTCAATTTGTAATGAGGGAAGCGTGCGGCACGGGATGACGAACGGGAGGCTCGCTTCGGCGCTGGATGGTCAGCTCGGATGACCTCGCCTCGAGTACCTGCAGACGGTCCTGGAACACCGGGGTTTATCCCGGTGGTGGACCCTCCGACGATCTAGTCAGTCTCTGTGAGAGAGTAGCAGTAACTAGGGAATTTAGGTGGCAAAGGATTGATTACCTGCAAAGGTGGGTGAGGGTCTGGTATTTATAGGGAATTCTAATCGGGTTTGGATCCGCTTGGGGGCCGGGTCTGAACCCGAAAGCCCATGGGCCTGACGTGGCAGAAGGCCCAGGAGGTTTAGGGCTGACGTGGCAGTACCAAGAGTGATATAGGGCTGACTTGGCAAAGCCCTTGGTAGTATTTGGAGCTGACATGGCAGATCATGGGGCTCCTGTGCTCCTGGGAGAATCTGGTGGCCTAGGTTGTGCCAGGTCATCTTCATTCTTCACCAGGCTGGGCGGACGGCCCGTGGGGCTGTCGTGGATCGGAGACCGAGGGCCATCGAGACTCGTCGGACACGAGGAGACCAGGTCTGTGGGGGTGAACTTGAGGTTCGGCACCGACCCTGTAGTGGCTCGAAGCCGAGCCAGACTGTTGTTCCAACCTGATGCGGTTTGTTTTTGGTCGCAGTGTGGATGCACCAGGTGTGAGTTCGGACTCAATTTGTAATGAGGGAAGCGTGCGGCACGGGACGACGAGTGGGAGGCTCGCTTCGGCGCTCGATGGTCGGCTCGGATGACCTCGCCCCGAGTACCTGCAGACGGTCCTGGAACACCGAGGTTTATCCCGGCGGCGGACCCTCCGATGATCTAGTCAGTCTCTGTGAGAGAGTAGCAATAACTAGGGAATTTAGGTGGCAAAGGATTGATTACCTGAAAAGGTGGGTGAGGGTCTGGTATTTATAGGAAATTCTAATCGGGTTTGGATCCGCTTGGGGGCCGGGTCTGAACCCGAAAGCCCATGGGCCTGACGTGGCAGAAGGCCCAGGAGGTTTAGGGCTGACGTGGCAGTACCAAGAGTGATATAGGGCTGACTTGGCAAAGCCCTTGGTAGTATTTGGAGCTGACATGGCAGATCATGGGGCTCCTGTGCTCCTGGGAGAATCTGGTGGCCTAGGTTGTGCCAGGTCATCTTCATTCTTCACCAGGCTGGGCGGACGGCTCGTGGGGCTGTCGTGGATCGGAGACCGAGGGCCATCGAGACTCGTCGGACACGAGGAGACCAGGTCTGTGGGGGTGAACTTGAGGTTCGGCACCGACCCTGTAGTGGCTCGAAGCCGAGCCAGACTGTTGTTCCAACCTGATGCGGTTTGTTTTTGGTCGCAGTGTGGATGCACCAGGTGTGAGTTCGGACTCAATTTGTAATGAGGGAAGCGTTCGGCACGGGACGACGAGCGGGAGGCTCGCTTCGGCGCTCGATGGTCGGCTCGGATGACCTCGCCCCGAGTACCTGCAGACGGTCCTGGAACACCGGGGTTTATCCAGCGGCGGACCCTCCGATGATCTAGTCAGTCTCTGTGAGAGAGTAGCAGTAACTAGGGAATTTAGGTGGCAAAGGATTGATTACCTGAAAAGGTGGGTGAGGGTCTGGTAATTTATAGGGAATTCTAATCGGGTTTGGATCCGCTTGGGGGCCGGGTCTGAACCCGAAAGCCCATGGGCCTGACGTGGCAGAAGGCCCAGGGGGTTTAGGGCTGACGTGGCAGTACCAAGAGTGATATAGGGCTGACTTGGCAAAGCCCTTGGTAGTATTTGGAGCTGACATGGCAGATCATGGGGCTCCTGTGCTCCTGGGAGAATCTGGTGGCCTAGGTTGTGCCAGGTCATCTTCATTCTTCACCAGGCTGGGCGGACGGCCCGTGGGGCTATCGTGGATCGGAGACCGAGGGCCATCGAGACTCTTCGGACACGAGGAGACCAGGTCTGTGGGGGTGAACTTGAGGTTCGGCGCCGACCCTGTAGTGGCTCGAAGTCGAGCTAGACTGTTGTTCCAACCTGATTCGGTTTGTTTTTGGTCGCAGTGTGGATGCACCAGGTGTGAGTTCGGACTCAATTTGTAATGAGGGAAGCGTGCGGCACGGGACGACGAGCAGGAGGCTCGCTTCGGCGCTCGATGGTCGGCTCGGATGACCTCGCCCCGAGTACCTGCAGACGGTCCTGGAACACCGGGGTTTATCCCGGCGGCGGACCCTCCGATGATCTAGTCAGTCTCTGCGAGAGAGTAGCAGTAACTAGGGAATTTAGGTGGCAAAGGATTGATTACCTGAAAAGGTGGGTGAGGGTCTGGTAATTTATAGGGAATTCTAATCGGGTTTGGATCCGCTTGGGGGCCGGGTCTGAACCCGAAAGCCCATGGGCCTGACGTGGCAGAAGGCCCAGGGGGTTTAGGGCTGACGTGGCAGTACCAAGAGTGATATAGGGCTGACTTGGCAAAGCCCTTGGTAGTATTTGGAGCTGACATGGCAGATCATGGGGCTCCTGTGCTCCTGGGAGAATCTGGTGGCCTAGGTTGTGCCAGGTCATCTTCATTCTTCACCAGGCTGGGCGGACGGCCCGTGGGGCTATCGTGGATCGGAGACCGAGGGCCATCGAGACTCTTCGGACACGAGGAGACCAGGTCTGTGGGGGTGAACTTGAGGTTCGGCGCCGACCCTGTAGTGGCTCGAAGTCGAGCTAGACTGTTGTTCCAACCTGATTCGGTTTGTTTTTGGTCACAGTGTGGATGCACCAGGTGTGAGTTCGGACTCAATTTGTAATGAGGGAAGCGTGCGGCACGGGATGACGAACGGGAGGCTCGCTTCGGCGCTCGATGGTCGGCTCGGATGACCTCGCCTCGAGTACCTGCAGACGGTCCTGGAACACCGGGGTTTATTCCGGTGGCGGACCCTCCGACGATCTAGTCAGTCTCTGTGAGAGAGTAGCAGTAACTAGGGAATTTAGGTGGCAAAGGATTGATTACCTGAAAAGGTGGGTGAGGGTCTGGTATTTATAGGGAATTCTAATCGGGTTTAGATCCGCTTGGGGGCCGGGTCTGAACCCGAAAGCCCATGGGCCTGATGTGGCAAAAGGCCCAGGGGGTTTAGGGCTGACGTGGCAGTACCAAGAGTGATATAGGACTGACTTGGCAAAGCCCTTGGTAGTATTTGGAGCTGACATGGCAGATCATGGGGCTCCTGTGCTCCTGGAAGAATCTGGTGGCCAAGGTTGTGCCAGGTCATCTTCATTCTTCACCAGGCTGGGCGGACGGCCCGTGGGGCTATCGTGGATCGGAGATCGAGGGCCATCGAGACTCATCGGACACGAGGAGACCAGGTCTGTGGGGGTGAACTTGAGGTTCGGCACCGACCCTGTAGTGGCTCGAAGCCGAGCCAGACTGTTGTTCCAACCTGATGCGGTTTGTTTTTGGTCGCTGTGTGGATGCACCAGGTGTGAGTAAAGACTCAATTTGTAATGAGGGAAGCGTGCAGCACGGGACGACGAGCGGGAGGCTCGCTTCGGCGCTCGATGGTCGCCTCGGATGACCTCGCCTCGAGTACCTGCAGACGGTCCTGGAACACCGGGGTTTATCCCGACGGCGGACCCTCCGACGATCTAGTCAGTCTCTGTGAGAGAGTAGCAGTAACTAGGGAATTTAGGTGGCAAAGGATTGATTACCTGAAAAGGTGGGTGAGGGTCTGGTATTTATAGGGAATTCTAATCGGGTTTGGATCCGCTTGGGGGCCGGGTCTGAACCCGAAAGCCCATGGGCCTGACGTGACAGAAGGCCCAGGGGGTTTAGGGCTGACGTGGCAGTACCAAGAGTGGTATAGGGCTGACTCGGCAAAGCCCTTGGTGGTATTTAGAGCTGACATGACAGATCATGGGGCTCCTGTGCTCCTGGGAGAATCTGGTGGCCTAGGTTGTGCCAGGTCATCTTCATTCTTCACCAGGCTGGGCGGACGGCCCGTGGGGCTGTCGTGGATCGGAGACCGAGGGCCATCGAGACTCGTCGGACACGAGGAGACCAGGTCTGTGGGGGTGAACTTGAGGTTCGGCACCGACCCTGTAGTGGCTCGAAGCCGAGCCAGACTGTTGTTCCAACCTGATGCGGTTTGTTTTTGGTCGCAGTGTGGATGCACCAGGTGTGAGTTCGGACTCAATTTGTAATGAGGGAAGCGTGCAGCACGGGACGACGAGTGGGAGGCTCGCTTCGGCGCTCGATGGTCGGCTCGGATGACCTCGCCTCGAGTACCTGCAGACGGTCCTGGAACACCGGGGTTTATCCCGACGGCGGACCCTCTGACGATCTAGTCAGTCTCTGTGAGAGAGTAGCAGTAACTAGGGAATTTAGGTGGCAAAGGATTGATTACCTGAAAAGGTGGGTGAGGGTCTGGTATTTATAGGGAATTCTAATCGGGTTTGGATCCGCTTGGGGGCCGGGTCTGAACCCGAAAGCCCATGGGCCTGACGTGATAGAAGGCCCAGGGGGTTTAGGGCTGACGTGACAGTACCAAGAGTGATATAGGGCTGACTTGGCAAAGCCCTTGGTAGTATTTGGAGCTGACATGGCAGATCATGGGGCTCCTGTGCTCCTGGGAGAATCTGGTGGCCTAGGTTGTGCCAGGTCATCTTCATTCTTCACCAGGCTGGGCGGACGGCCCGTGGGGCTGTCGTGGATCAGAGACCGAGGGCCATCGAGACTCGTCGGACACGAGGAGACCAGGTCTGTGGGGGTGAACTTGAGGTTCGGCACCGACCCTGTAGTGGCTCGAAGCCGAGCCAGACTGTTGTTCCAACCTGATGCGGTTTGTTTTTGGTCGCAGTGTGGATGCACCAGGTGTGAGTTCGGACTCAATTTGTAATGAGGGAAGCGTGCGGCACGGGACGACGAGCGGGAGGCTCGCTTCGGCGCTCGATGGTCGGCTCGGATGACCTCGCCCCGAGTACCTGCAGACGGTCCTTGAACACCGGGGTTTATCCCGGCGGCGGACCCTCCGACGATCTAGTCAGTCTCTGTGAGAGAGTAGCAGTAACTAGGGAATTTAGGTGGCAAAGGATTGATTACCTGAAAAGGTGGGTGAGGGTCTGGTATTTATAGGGAATTCTAATCGGGTTTGGATCCGCTTGGGGGCCGGGTCTGAACCCGAAAGCCCATGGGCCTGACGTGGCAAAAGGCCCAGGGGGTTTAGGGCTGACGTGGCAGTACCAAGAGTGATATAGGGCTGACTTTGCAAAGCCCTTGGTAGTATTTGGAGCTGACATGGCAGATCATGGGGCTCCTGTGCTCCTGGGAGAATCTGGTGGCCTAGGTTGTGCCAGGTCATCTTCATTCTTCACCAGGCTGGGCGGACGGCCCGTGGGGCTGTCGTGGATCGGAGACCGAGGGCCATCGAGACTCGTCGGACACGAGGAGACCAGGTCTGTGGGGGTGAACTTGAGGTTCGGCACCGACCCTGTAGTGGCTCGAAGCCGAGCCAGACTGTTGTTCCAACCTGATGCGGTTTGTTTTTGGTCGCAGTGTGGATGCACCAGGTGTGAGTTCGGACTCAATTTGTAATGAGGGAAGCGTGCAGCACGGGACGACGAGTGGGAGGCTCGCTTCGGCGCTCGATGGTCGGCTCGGATGACCTCGCCTCGAGTACCTGCAGACGGTCCTGGAACACCGAGGTTTATCCCGACGGCGGACCCTCCGACGATCTAGTCAGTCTCTGTGAGAGAGTAGCAGTAACTAGGGAATTTAGGTGGCAAAGGATTGATTACCTGAAAAGGTGGGTGAGGGTCTGGTATTTATAGGGAATTCTAATCGGGTTTGGATCCGCTTGGGGGCCGGGTCTGAACCCGAAAGCCCATGGGCCTGACGTGACAGAAGGCCCAGGGGGTTTAGGGCTGACGTGGCAGTACCAAGAGTGGTATAGGGCTGACTCGGCAAAGCCCTTGGTGGTATTTAGAGCTGACATGACAGATCATGGGGCTCCTGTGCTCCTGGGAGAATCTGGTGGCCTAGGTTGTGCCAGGTCATCTTCATTCTTCACCAGGCTGGGCGGACGGCCCGTGGGGCTGTCGTGGATCGGAGACCGAGGGCCATCGAGACTCGTCGGACACGAGGAGATCAGGTCTGTGGGGGTGAACTTGAGGTTCGGCGCCGACCCTGTAGTGGCTCGAAGTCGAGCCAGACTGTTGTTTTTCCCATTTTTGAGTGAGAGTTGTACTGGGCCCTGGTTGGGCCCCAAGCCATTTTTACCCTACCACAGGTGGGTATCTGTAGTTTTAAAGGTGGTTTAAATAAACATAGTTGTGAACTGCATTCTAAATAATATTGAAACTACAGTAGCCAACTGCGGTCTCAGTTAGCCACAGTTAAATGCAATTCAAAGACTCAATGAAGTGGGGTGAAGGAGATTGAATTAGGAATGCAGTTGGGTACTGCGAGCTTAGTGCAATATCGAGCGTAGTTGCCAACTACGGTCTAACGTGAACATAGTTTTTTCCTTAACACTATTTGGCACAAGTGTTGGAGTTGGACTATTGTGGCATATACTTAGACCGCAGTACGAAATTGCGTCAACAAAATAGAATAGGACGCAGTTGGCAACTGCGAGTGGTTTATTTTGAGAATTAGTTTCGAAAGTTGTCTGTTTTGTGAATTAGTTTGAAAAGGTGGCCTATTTTAGGAAAAAAGCGCCTATATTCTGGCCCCGTAATTCCTCAATTACAGGTCAAAACCTTGACCGATCCTGCAACCAACTTTTCCTTTAAAACCAAAGGCCCAGATGAAGTATGTGCAACTAAATTTTCTTTCAAAACCAAAGGCCCAGATGAAGTTTGTGCAACTAAATTGTCCTCTAAAACCAAAGGCCCAGTTGGAATATGAGAGGCATCATTTGAAATAATGAGCACATTGAGGCTCATGAGTTGGGCATCATCATCAATTTGGGCTACGATAGAAAATCCTCCCCCCCTCCCCCCCTCCATACAGTTATCACTTATCAGCACATCTTCCTCCCATTTGAATTTCGGCACGGGAATCGGCATAGGCACGTGCCAACTGCTGCTGCATTTCTCTTTGGGGCCCACCCCTAGTCACATGACCAATCTGTACCTCCCCCGTTCTTGTTTGCTTAGAGCATCTGTAGTCGTCCACAACAATTTTTTGAGTATTTGGCAAATGGAAACCGTTAAAATAGCTTTGCGCTGCAGTTGTCAATTGCCAAAAAATGGCTCAGACAAAAAATTTCGTTTTTCGAACAGACGATAAACCCTTTATCGTCCGACGAAGGGGGGTTTATTTTTATTAAAAAATTGGAAGGGATGGTAATCTTTTACCATCCTTCCAATTTTTTATATATATAAAAAAAGAAATGGGAAATCTAACTTCGTCTGACAAATGTGGTGGGAAAAGTGGTTCACGAATGAAGTTTTGATCTTCGTCTCTTCCGTTAAATTCAAAAGAGAATCAAATTAATTCTCAAGCGTAAATCATTTTGCCTTTGAAAAAATTAATTGGACAAAAATACCCTTGGTTCCTCCTTCTATATAAACATAGTTAATCTTCAAGATGAAACTTCAAACAATTTAACATAATATATTGCCTCTGTCTCAACTATTGTAGCTTAATACTACTTCATATATATAAAAAAAATTATTTCGATACGGCGATTTATTGGTAGGCTCAAATCAAAAGGTCAAACTAGTTCTGATAATGGCAATAGAGGCAAACAACCTGAATCGAATATTGAAGATGTGGATTTACGCGATCCAACAATGTGGACACCAGTAGTCGACAACCGGCCTCATATTTGTAAGAATATTACTGAATGTTCTTTTGGTGGATTTTGTACATTTAGGGGAAATTGGAATGGTCCAAGAAAAGCTTACAAGTAGGGATGGAGAACTATTATCTGAACCGACCAATCCGAACCAATCCAACCCGAACCGACCGGTTTTTACCCAAACCAATTGGGGGTTTGGATTGGCTCGGTTCTTGATCTTCAATAACCAACTGGATCAGTTTGGTTGTTGGATGGGGCTTACAAATAACCGATGAAACCGAACCGACCATACCTCTATGCATAAGTCCATAAAAAATATAGTTCTCCTTTAATTTCTTGAGTATAAAAATAGTCATTTCTCATTTTCTTGAGATATAAACAGTCTTCTTTAATTTCTTTAATACAAACCGAGCAATTGTTCTACCTATGTTTTGATTCTCTATAATCCTGTGTGTTATTTTGTTGAGAAATACTTGATTTACAATGTGGCCCAACTTAATAGAATCATGAAGTTGATTTAACATTTAGTAATTATTTTAATCAAGTCAAGTAGAAATTATAATCTAAATCTTTTTTTGTTATACCTGAAATTCAATTAGCTATGCTTATTTAATGTTTCTTTTATGATAATAAACTAAGATTACAGAAGTATGCAAGTGAAAAAGTAGTTTATCTCACCCATTTAAACGTCATAATCTCAAACAATTAGTGCAAACTTTATTAACAACTTGTGGTTTTATGAAACTTCATTTTAAATTCATTTCTGAATAACAAATAGCAGGTTGTTTCTTAAGTTTGATTGAAGTTGATCTTTTAAATTTCAACAAAATTATGAATGATGTTGAAGGTGAAAAATAGCACGCCAAACCAACCATCCAATCCAATCCAAACTGAGCTTCATCAGCTTGGATGGAAACCGATCCAATTAAGGTTCGGATTGGTTGCGGATGAGAAAATTAAAAAACTGATCTTCTTTGGATCGGTGGTGGATGGTCCATATTAGGTCGGATACCGACCGATGCCCACCCCTACTTACAATGTATGCTCTCATATCCCAGTAGTAAAAGAATTTATTTATAATACTGGCTGGCAGCGTTTTTTCACAATTGATACGGAGAATTCATTTCATAAGCTTGTTGAGGCTTTGGTTGAGAGATGGTGGGGTACTACCCACGCATTTCATCTCCCGTGTGGTGAGTTGGGATTTACCCCGTTGGATTGGGCGATGTTAACGGGAATATCCATCGGTATCGGCAATCCACCACCATGTAACGACGAGGGATATCCATTCGAGTTAGTACAGGCCCACTTCTTTCCCGAAATAACTTCCAATGATTGGAAGTCTCAATCAATACGTTGTTCGTTTTTGAAGAAATATTTTCACAGCAGTGTGATTGAGGCAGCAAAAACCGATACCGTTATAGCCCTTAGAGTTGTCTTTGCCTTTTTTTTATACTTCTTGAGCGAATTTCTTTTTTCCAGTGCTGCTTCCGTTGTTAGGTGTGGTTGGATTGCAACCCTTGTAGATATGTCTAAAGTTGGCTCATTTGATTGGGGTAGTTAAGCTCTTGCACTGTTATACATGTCCTTAGATTCTTGTTCCAGGAATAAAGTAAGAACATTTAACGGCCCATGGCAAGTACTGGAGGTAATTTTATTAATTAAAGTCTTTAATTAAATTCATATTATATGCATTTTCTAAACTAATACGCCTTTCTATTCTCAGTACTGGGCATATGAATATACCCATGTGTGTGTACCAATCACTGTAACAACAGAAAATGTGGAAGACACATTGTGAGTCGCTGACAAAAGGCCGAAAATTACTCATTGGAACAAAAGTGAATTGGAGTATCGAAGAACATATCAGGTCAGGTACAATATATCTATAGCCAGGTACCAACTAGAGATGCGGACTTAGGCATCTATTATATGGCAACCATATTTGGGATCTTCACATGAGGGTGAGCAGGTAATTATTCTCACAAATATCATGTCTCGTCACCAAGTTGTTTTCCAGTTTTGCGAATAGGTAAAAGTCCATATTTGTAACTTTTCAATCTTATATTTTTATTTAGTTTTTCGTTAATTTTCGATTTTCTAAACTACTAATTATGTTGTAGGGTGTTTGGTATCTTGGTGATCGGTGTTATCGTCAATTGACTGGGGTTATAGTAATACCGAGAGACCCACCGGTTGTTATGTTCAAAATACCAGTACAAGACATTTGTCCACCTATTGACGCTTCTAATTTGGTCCAGCCTGTAACCCAACATATATACGATAAGTATTGGGCCAAAGTCTCCGTGGGTGCTATTATGAAGAAACTATCGCATGCGGCAAATATAGATTTTATTGGACCACCTTGCATTAATGATCCGACTGCATAGTTACCTTATCGTCCTCCACGATTTTGGGCTTCTTCAGAGTACGCAACAAAATCGTCCCTGGAACCTCCTGTGGACTACGAGGAGTGTGTAGTGGAAATTTCATTATATCCAAGGGGTACAGTGACGAGAAGTTACCCACAAGAACATATTCTTGTAGACCCACGCAGTTCAAGATCTTGTGTGAGTTTATTTACAACATTTAGACCATATGAAAGTTTTAAATCTAACTATATTTTACAAATTTAATGTAACAGGAGGAATTGTACCAAGAATATGCTTAATCAACTGATAATGAGGCACAACTACAAAGACTCATTCTATCAGAAACAGTATTAAGGTCCTTAATTCCTACTGAAGTTATCCATCGGCAGAGATCGATATCAGGAGATCACCCATCGTAGTCGGCTAGATGGGTATTGCATAGGAATGTTGAACACAGTAATAATTATTACGAGTCATCTATTCGAACACCGGATTTTGTGCCATCCACACAACCTGAGTATGATGAGTAGATAGCGTGTATTTGTACTGTTTAATGTACATGCAAAACTTTGCCCGAATATTATAAAATGACTTGAAAATATGTTATTTTTAAGTGACGGGTTAAAAAGAGAGACAAATGACAACATAACTATGTTCAATTTAGTCATTTGCCAAAAATGAGATCTTTTCACCAAAAGCATTTGGTTTTCGTTTTGTGGATACGCATGGAGAGTCACATTCCATTTCAAGTTCGTGAATCACCTTTTGACAAAAAATGTCATATCACTATTTTGACAAAAAAATGTCATGTCATTTCAAGACAAAAAAATGTTATATCACATTCCAATCAGACACTTTTGGAATTTTGTCTTCTCCTTTTGTTTTGTAAAATCTGGTCAAAGAATCCAATAATCGCATTAGTTATATAAACCAACTATCGTCAAATGGAACCTTCAAATCAAATCAACACTTCTCAAGTGGAACCTTCGAACTACTCCTCTTCAGGATCGACTTCATCCGACGATGAAAATGATATGCTTGAGATAATTATGAATCGCTGTATGAATCTTTTGTCGTTAGTCATTCAAGAAGATCAACATACAAATCACCGCCGGTACATTTGCCGTGATAGAGAAGATGGTGATAGACGTGTTCACGGAGATTATTTTGCCGAAAATCCTATTTTTGGTGACACTCTATTTCGACGACATTTTCGTATGTGCCGGGATTTATTTAATCGGATACTCCATGCTACTGTAAGTTATGATCAGTATTTTCTTCGGCATCAAGACGCAAAAAAAGCATTTGGCTTATCCCCGCATCAAAAAATTACAGTCGCAATACGCTATTTGGCATATGGATCTTCTGCCGATGCAGTTGACGAGTATATACGTATTGGCGAATGTATGGTTTTGAAGTCATTACATATTTTTGCGTGGCAATTATTAACTTATTTAACCCACAATATATGAGACATCCAACGCCAGATGATATAGCGAGGTTGTTGGAAGAAAACGCATCTAGGGGTTTTCCCGGAATGTTAGGGAGTATTGATTGCATTCATTGGGCATGAAAAAATTGTTCGGCAGCCTGGCATGGCCAATACACCGGTCACGTTCATGAACCAACTATCGTTCTTGAAGCAGTGGCATCTTACGATCTATAGTTTTGGCATTCATTCTTTGGAATGCCTGGATGCAATAATGATCTTAACGTACTCAACCATTCTCCACTATTCGACAACATTCTTGATGGTTGTGCACCATCGGCTGAATTTGTGATTAACAATCATATGTACAACATGGGGTATTATTTAGCTGATAGTATATACCCACCATTAGCGACTATAGTCAAAGACTTACTCAGTCCTAGATACACCAAAAAAGAAGAAATTTCTCAAATGCAAGAAGCAGCACGGAAGGATGTTGAACGCGCTTTCGGGGTATTACAGGCATGATTTGCTATTGTTAGAGGTCCAGGCAGACTTTGGGATGTTGACAGCCTTTCATATATTATGAAAACATGTATCATATTACACAATATGATTGTTGAGGATGAAAGGAAAAATGGGATTGCGGTATATGAATACTCCCAACTATTTGCATGTACTCCATTCGTGCATCGCGGACCTATCATAATTAAAAAATGCTGATCAATATTAAGTAAAAGGCAATTTATTGTACTAAACAATACATAATAAATTAATGCACTTAATTAAAATTGAACACGCCTTATCCGCCTCCGTAGTACCGCTTGCCGCTCTATTAGTCACACTGCTTAACTTCGCACAATACAAAGTAACTTTCTTTGACATGGTAGAGAATCGACTGGAAAGGGAGTCAGCAGTTCTATCTGTTGTTGTGCCTAACAGATTGACAAATTTGAGATAAATCCGATCTCAAAATTGTGTTCCAGTTTGATCGCTACCAATCAATGGATCTTGGGTGATAGCAACCCAACTTTGAGCCAAAATAATATCTTCAGATACGGTGTATGCCCGGCCTCTAATTGGATGATTTGCCAAATCAAATAAAAACAATAAAACGGAAATAGGGAAATAGAGATGGAGAGAGATAATTGAAGAACAACAAATTTTATTCTCGTTTTCCCCATGAAATGAGAACAACAGATAGGAAGATTTTTTTTGGGTTTGTTTGAGCTATGAATTTTAGGCGAACAGAAAGTGAGAGGGGGTTGGTAATTTATAGGGAAAAAAATGCGTGGCCGTTGCAAAAAAGAGAATATGAACATTGGGATAGTAGAAGTGTATTTAGGTAATTCAAAATTATAAAATCAAAAAAAATAATAATAAAGGGACAGGAAAGCTTCTTCCGTCAGTGAACTTTTTTTATTATTTTAATGTAGGGACGGGAAAGCTAATATCGTCCTTCAAAAAAAATGTACGAACAGGATTTGGTTTACCGTCTGTAATATTGTTATTTTTTCTCGTTTGGACGGGAAAGTCTTTACCGTCCATCGAGTTTGTTAAATTAAGTTGTTTTGGGACAGGAAAAAAAATTCGTCTGATACTTCTGACAGCGGTCAACTTCTCTCCGACGAGTTTTTTTCCGTCCAATGCGACAGACGATAAATCCTTTTTTGTTTGCTATATTTTCCAAAATCCCAAATCGTCTGCCAAATTTGGCCAGCCACTGTTCACCAAAATTGGCCAACGACGATCTTCATTCCAATTTTCTGGAAAATTTGGAAATTTGGAAGATGACTACAGATGCTCTTACCCAAGGAGAAAGGCTCCACCAGTTCTTTCAAAGTGTTGACCACGTGACTTGGCTCCTTAGCACCAATCACCTCCGTCTCTTTTGCCATTTGTGCAAGGTGGAGTTGCATACTCAATGTTTGACCGGTCTTTGTTGAGAGACCCTTGGGTTGCGTTTGGTTAGTTGTTTTGAAAACAGTTTTCTGAAAAGAGTTTTCTGAAAACTATTTTCTGAAAATGAGAGTGTAAAAGTTGTTTGGTAATAATTTTTTTGAAAGCAGTTTTTTAAAATGAGAGTATAAAATGCGTTTGGTAAACCAAAAAATCCAAAATTTTTATAAAAATAGTTATTGGATAATGAGCTTATAAAAGGCATTTGGGTATAAAATTAAATTCTCAAATTAATAGAAATACAGTTTTTCTGACAATGAGATTATAAAAGGCGTATGTTTAATCAATTTGCATTAGTTTTCTTCTGAAGTTTTTTTTCCTGTAGTTACAGAGCTATGCTCGAGCTTATTTGAATTGTGTAATTATCAGCCCTTACACCAATTGTAATCTGCAAATTTTGATAGGAACAAAATTAGCGGTTAATAAATGAATTTGAAACTTAATCCTTTAATCCCTTATAAAGCATCAGAAGCCATCAGAATCCATCAGAACATAGAAGCCACCCTCTCACCCTTGACCACCTTGGTCACCCTCCTCACCTGCACCACCCTCTCATCAAACCCATCCATCACCTTCTCCCTCTTCTTCCTCCCCAGCCCACTGATCCCCCCTTTCTTGAACTTGGATTTCATCGAGTATATGTCGTTCCCTAGGACCGTGACGCCGCTGTATCCGGTGCCGTAGAGCTCCTCGTACGCGGCGGCGATTTCGTCCTCGGTTTCGGGGGAAGGAGGAGCTCGTCAAAGGGGATGGGAGGGACGTAGTCGTCAGGAGGGGAGGGGGTGAAGGGGATTTCTTTGTTTGGGTCGAAGTTGTCGAAGAAGGTGGTGTCAATGTCGGAATTGGAGGAGGAGGAGGCATGGATGATGAAAAGGGTGAGGGGAGAATGATGGGTTTTGGGTTTGAGAGAGAGAGATGGGTTTGAAAAGATGGAAGGAGGGGAAAGGGAGGGGAGGGGAGGAGAGAGAGGGAGGAGAAGGAGGAGGAAAGAGAAGAGAGTGAATCCATTACAGTTTGGAGTTTGGGAGTGAGAGAGAAAGACAGAGGAAGGGTTAAGAAATAACCTCTTTGGATTTTTATGAAAAGAGAAGCAAAAAAATGCTTCGAGAATAGTGTAACCAAATGCTTTTTTGGTTTTTGAAAACGAAAAAAAGGCTTAAAACAGCTATCCAAACACAGTCTCGGTTTTCAAGAATTTTTTCCCAAACTGTCCCACTTTTTGAAATTTTTTTCCAAACTGCCCTACTTTTTTTTAAAATTCCCAAACTGGCTCACTCGCTTTCTAAAAAAGCGAGTGTGGTTAAAACCTCATCGCTTTTAAAGAAAGAGAGTGTGAGGCTTTTGATTTTCGAAATTCTAGACTCGCTTTTTGAAAAAACGACCTGTTTTTAACCAAACTCGCTTTTCCAAAAAAACGAGTGTGTCATTTTGATAAATACTTTCGAAAGTGGGTCAGTTTGGTAAATACTTTCAGAAAGTGGGTCATTTTGGTAACAAGTTCGAGAGGAGAAGGGATTGTTGGTGTTTATGAGGTAGGGTTGGTTAATTACGTGATATTTATTATTGGGTTTGTTTTGAGTTATTTATTATTTGCGGGTTGAATTATTTGTGGCTTTATTAATAAAGGTTTTAGGTTTGAGTAAAAAAATATCCAAGCTTGAATTTGCTTTTAAGATTCTTATAAGCACTGTTTATAATAGGCAGTACTTTTTAGCAATAAAATTTGAAAATTAAAGCATATCTTATACTATTCTCTTCTAAGTACAAAATTTAGCTATTTTAACTTATAACTATACTTTTTCTTCATTAATTAGGGATTTCTGTATTTTTGTATTATGAAGAGTACAAAAAGTATAGTAAGTAATTCAAAAAAATATATGTCAAACCGAGTATCTGAAACAAAACTCTTGCATATATTAGTTGTAATTTTGAATTAGTAGTTTAATTTTGTTAGAATACATAAATTTTGGTAAGTGTAAAGTTAGACGAGAATTTATCACTTAGATAAGAGCTTCCTTTCTTCTATAGCTTAGGTCTGCATGAAAATACATGTCAAATATACACATTTGCACTCTAGATTGCTCCATTTTCCTTTTTAGAAAACATGCAATAAGAAGAAGTTCAAAAAATACACACAAAAAAGTAGTACTTTACATGGAACATAAAACTTCTTTAAAAAAGGTCC
This sequence comes from Hemerocallis citrina, assembly GCA_017893485.1. Classification (NCBI taxonomy): domain Eukaryota; kingdom Viridiplantae; phylum Streptophyta; class Magnoliopsida; order Asparagales; family Asphodelaceae; genus Hemerocallis; species Hemerocallis citrina. The sequence goes on from CM030366.1 coordinate 121,878,686, forward strand.
ATTTTCATTTTTGTATGCATTTTATTCAAAATTCTGCAGTGGGTTGAGCTGGATTTCTGAACTAACTCACATGGAACATGAATGATAAAAACAATAGTACAATTTTTTCTATATCTACCAGCTTTGTTGCTGGATTGTCCTTGAACAAATCCTAATACAAAGGGATGCTTTTTGTTGTGGCTTTATTGTTTTCTTTGATGAACTTTCTCTTATCATCAAAGAGCTCACATGTCTTCTTTTGGGTAATACGTCCTAATCCTTTGTCGTTTAAGTTAATTAGGTAATTAGTTGTTAGCTAAAGAGAATGAATACTTTCACAACAACTGCTTTTTTTGTTGTGGCCTTTATTGAGATAGTATGTCATTCTCAATATAATACATTTGTTTCTTTGCCTTTTGTTGTTTAGCTTAATTGCACTGGGTAATTTAGTTGGTGCATGGCTTCGTAACTCGTAAGTATATACTATACTGATTATGGGTTTTCAATATAACAACTTTTCCTCTTTGCACCGTAACAAAATTCAATAAAATGGCTATTACATATGTAGTACTACATTGAACACAATGAGTTGAATCACAGGGAGAAAAGTGAGGAATAAAGATTACAAGACCATTGAATGATCTTCTTTAATAGTAAAGATGCAAGTAGTCTAGGTTTGATTAGCCAAAAGAAAGTAATCTAGATTCTGGATGTGAAATCATTTGAGACATCTAATCATATACGTCCAAAAATACTCCAGGGTTAAATTAACTAGTATATATACATTAACTTAATAGAGATAATCATATTTCTAAGTTGAGAAAATTGATAACCTAAATTGATTTGATATTAGTTAGGAACTGAAAGAATGAAACGGACTAGGTTAAAACTAGGCTAATTATAATGAACTTTTTACCAAAATGATCCACTTTCTGAAAGTATTTACCAAACTAACCACTTTCGAAAGTATTTATCAAAACGACACACTCGTTTTGTGAAAAAAACTAGTTTGGTTAAAAACATGTCGCTTTTTCAAAAAACGAGTCTAGGATTTCGAAAATCAAAAACCTCACACTTGCTTTCTGAAAAAACGATAAGGTTTTAACCACACTTGCTTTTTCGGAAAGCGAGTGAGACAATTTGAAAATTTTAAAAAAAAATAGGCCAGTTTGGGAAAAACTTTCAAAAAGTGGGACAGTTTGGGAAAATTTTCTGGTTTTCAATGGGTGTCTCATTGAAAATTAGCGTTTGCTTCATCGACGTGGAAGTTGTCGGTATCCTCGCCGTTCCCAGCGATGCAACCCTAGCCACCGACGCCCAAAATTTGCGCGTGGGGGCTACTGTTTTAGGCTGTCTCGGCTGCCTCTCTTCCTTGACGCATACCGATATTTTGTGAAATTCATTTTCGACGGAAGTCTTGATATTGATCGGTATGTTTTCGATTCCATGGCGAAAGACCCTTTCTTCTTGATTTTCGTCGTCCTGTCCACCTCGATCACCATCCCAAACCTCCGAACCAAGTCTTAGAACCCATTGGCCTCCCAACAATGGAATGGCACTCTGGTGAGCCTAATCCACACCTCCACCGGGTTATGACTGTTTATAGGTCCCTTCTTCCCCTGTCGATGGCCTGATTTTAACCCCCAATAGTCCTACCTTTCATTATAATTTCTCTTCTAGCTAGAGCGATCACACCACTTGCTGATCAAAGGAATCGTTGACTGGCGTAACCTCCCAATTCCACCAACTGTCCGCCATTTTCTGAAGCCCATCGACGATATCCTCCGCCATTGGCTCGCCTTTGGTAACATAAATTACCCCCAATCTTAAATTGTAGCATCCTCATAGTTCACATCATTGTCGGCGTGCCCAAGCTCTTTTGTTCTCAGTTGCGGTTTACCCTCTTCCTTGACATTGAAGGTTCATTTTTTCGCTAGAGCAACCCGACACCTTATGATTCAGATCTTTGCACCCGAAGCACACAAAAAATCCGAATCGACAGTCCTCTTTGCCATGATCCTCGTCACTGCAATACATGCAAAACTCTGACCTCGCTGTGTTCGTAGCATTCTCCTTCTTCTTGGTTGATTTTGATTAGTATCCAACAAATGGACCATCCCCATCCTCCTCTGTCACTGCCACAGTCCCTCTCTTCAATCCTATCAGCCTCTCCTGCCTCCTTACGGTGCACCTCCAACAGAAGCTCTTCCTCTGACAACATGCTAACTATCTTCGAAACTAATTCCTAAAATAGACAAATCATTATAGGCCACAGTTCGCAACTCAAGTCTCTTTAAAAATGTGTTTTTTTTTTGAGTTGAGCCTTAATTCATTTTATATTTGAGTTAGAGAAATTTGTTGGAGACTTGGACAAAATTTTATAAGCAAAAAAATGCTAAATATAGGTCGCACTTCTCAACTGCAACCTAATTATAACAGAGGCTGCAGTTCCCAGCTGCGGTGCGGCCCAACTACGGCCTATGTTATAAATTTATTTCTTCTTCTAAAATAATTTTTTAAAAAAACCTAAGGCCGCAGTTCTCAATTGCGGCCCCAATTATATTTAGGCCGCAATTCCCAACTGCGGCCCATATTTAAACCTTTTTTGCTTAGAAAATTTTGTCCAAGCCTCCAAGTTTCTCTAGCCCAAATATAAAATGAACTAAGGCCGAAAAACACATTTTTGAAGAGACCGCAGTTGAGAACTGTGGCCTCACAATTGAACAGGCCGTCGTTCGCAACTGCAGCCTATAACGACTAGTCTATTTTGAAAATTAGTTTTGAAAATAATCTATTTTAGAAATTAGTTTCAAAAAGTGGCCTATTTGGAAAAAAAATCTACTATCTTAGGCATTTCTATTAAATCACCAAACACTTGACTACGACAATTCCACAAATAGATTTACATAATCAACTTATCCTTTGTGTAAACATTACCACAAACATTTATCCTGCATGATCAATCACCACATAAACTAGCATATACATATAATATGGAGTAAAGAGAATGGTGCAATCTGGACCTTCAGATCTTCTTTAATCTCGCTTCCCGGTGATCATCGGGTCAAACAGGTCAAACGGGCTACAGCCCATTCAGATCCACGGACAAACAGGTAAGACCCGGTCCGTTAAGGTCACAGACTCGTTTACCTCTACCCATAAATACCAGCCCCCCTCCTCACTTTTAAAGGTAATAAACCTTTCACCATCTGAACCCTAGCTATTGTTGCTTTCTCATTGACTGATTAGATCGTCGGAGGGCCTGTCACCGAAACTTCTCCCGGTGTTTCTAGGCAGTTTGCAGGTACACAAAGCCGGGCCGAGCAACTTCATCCAACACAAACAAGTAGATCTGAGTGGAGCGTCCGGCCTATACTTCTTCCCTGCTACTCCCGAGCCGGTCCTACTCCCTAGGGTCGGATCGACGCCAGTACCACAACTTTTCCTTTACAAATTACAAGAACTCACACATGCTGTCCGGCCCCACACTCCCAAAACAAACAGCATCAACATAATCTCTTGTAGACAAATCATTATATTCACACATCTTCGAGAATTATTCGGACATGAATAAACATACTTGAAGCAATTAATTTTACAAGAATAAACTAATTCATAATATTCAAAAACTATAATTTAGAGCTTTGTAAATTCTCTTTTGTTTTTTTGATGAAACGGATAGAGCCCGAAGACTCCAGCCAAGCAATCAATAAAACCTCTTGTTTTATTGATTGCTCTTTTGTTAAAACCTCTTGTTTTGTTAAAACCTCTTGTTTTGCTCTTCCTTTAGCAACTCTCTTCTCCATAGCCCTTCCTGACTTCTCTTGTAGTTCAATCATACACTAAAATTTGTACAAAAACTCACTTAAAAGTGAAAGCAATAGAGGTCTAAATTAGACATCAAGGGTTTGGAAGAGTTCGGAGAAGAATGAAATATTGACATGTACACGCTACACCACATCGATAAGTACTTGGGTGGGTACGGCCCCGTACAGAGTAGTTGTAGGTTAGAGCATCCACAGTCGTTCAATGTAAAAAATGGCAAAATACATATTTTGTCCATCCAATTCGACGAAACGCTGCAGTCGTCGAATGACAAAAAAATGCATAAATTCGTCAAAAAAAAAACAGAGTCATTAAAAAAATAATTTATATAGGCCAAAACTTAGAAAATATTAATAAAAAATACGGGACGTCATGTTTCGTCCCGAAAAAGAAAAAAAAATCAAAATAACCTGACGAAACATGATGTTTCGTCCGGATTTTAAGAAAGTTTTTTTTGCAAAAAAAATTTGCAAAAGCATTTTTAAAAAATAGTTTGTAAATAATATTTACAAATACAATTTAGAAATTTGCAAAATCAATAAAAAATTTGCAAAAACAATTTAAAATTTTACAAAATTTGCAAAAAAATCAAAATAAATATGTTGTTTCGTCCGGGTTTTAAGGAAGTTTTTTTTTTGCAAAAAAAATTGCAAAAACAATTTTAAAAAATAGTTTGTAAAAAAATATTTGCATAAACAATTTAAAATTTTGCAAAATAAAAATAAAAATTTACAAAATTAATTTTTTTAAAAAAAATTGGATTGGGACGAAACATCCCACATGGGACGAAACATCATGTTTATTCCCACGCTTAAATTCATTTAAGAGCACCCACAATCGTTTGCTTATTTGCCATTTTTTCCAATTTTTTTTATTGTAGCGTACACAGTCATGAGCTATTTTGCCATTTTTTGGCAATTCGGCTACAGTAGAAAGGAAAAAATATCATTCGATATAGTAAATTGCATATTATAGTATTTAATTATTATTTTAATTGATCGGACGATGTTTCGTCCGAAGTAAAAAAAAATTTAAAAACCAAATAAAATAACCGGTTAGAGCATCCACAGTCGTTCAATGTAAAAAATGGCAAAATGCATATTTTGCCCATCCAATTCGACGAAACGCTACAGTTGTCGAATGGCAAAAAAATGCATAAATTCGTTTAAAAAGAAACAGATGTTTCGTCAGTCATTAAAAAAATAATTTATACAGGCCAAAACTTAGAAAATATTAATAAAAAATACGGAACTAAACATGATGTTTCGTCCTAAAGAAGAAAAAAAAATCAAAATAACCTGACGAAACATGATGTTTCGTCCGGGTTTTAAGGAAGTTTTATTTTTGCAAAAAAAAATTGCAAAAGAAATTTTAAAAAATAGTTTGTAAATAATATTTGCAAAAACAATTTAGAAATTTGCAAAATCAATTTAAAAATTTGCAAAAACAATTTAAAATTTGCAAAAAATCAAAATAACATGACGAAACATTCGTCATGATGTTTCGTCCGATCAATTAAAATAATAATTAAATAATCTCGTCTGCTATAATATGCATTTTGCTATATCGAATGCTATTTTTCCCTTTTTACTGTAGCCGAATTACCAAAAAATGGCAAAATAACTCACAACTGTGTGCGCTACAGTAAAAAAAATGGAAAAAATGGCAAACAAGCAAACGACTGTGGATGCTCTTATGCAACAGCAAGTAGGATTATGCAGATTAATGATGATACCCAAATCGAACATTCATTATAAATTTTCCAAGTGTGATATCTTAAAAGTAATGCTACATCCAATACCAATTTCACTACATTTCTCTTCACTACCTTAGGTGGCACACTCCAATAGGTAGAGAAAGATAGAGTAGGTGAGGGAACTCTCCAATAGGAGTATGCCACCTAAGGTGATGAAGAGAATGGTAGTGAAATTTGTAGTGGCTGAAGCATTACTCATATCTTAATGAGTTTGGGTCTATTTGAGCAAGGCCTAGCAATCCTTTAAAAAAAAAACCCATTGGCATTTTTTGACAAACCCCCCCCCCCCAACCGATCTGCATATGGTGGAGCCCCTACCCTATATTTTTGGCACGGCTCCAATCTCGGAACCGCAAATTATTATTTTCTGCAAAAAAGCCCCTCCTTTAATCCAAAATTTATTTGTTTGTTTGATTTGTTTATGGAATATATTAGTATATATTTATTCGTTTGATTTGTTTTTTTAAAACTTCTTTTATATATTTTATTTATAGACAATAATCATACTACTGTTAACTTCTTAACGAGATCTTTAATATGAGACCAATATTGAATTTAGTCCTGATTTGTTTTAATTGTAGAAATTAATCATACGAATCAATAATTATAATAAAGAGAAATACGAATTCATAAATATTCATCGAAAATTTCAAAACATAATACTGAACGAAATATCAAAAATTACAAAACATAATACTGAACGAAGCATCGGAAATTAAAAAAAACATAATACTGAACGAAGAGCGAATAAAAATAATTCTAATAATTGGGATGATCATTATTTTCTCCAGAAAAATGGATCAAACTATCGAACTCCCCTGAATAGAAAGTGGGATCTAAATCACGTAAGAGACACTGAAAATATCCAGTTGTATTTGTGGGACTTTCTTGTTGGGATTCACGTAAGAGACCCTGAATGGGGTACCATTGGAGCACCCCAATGGAAACTCCAAATCAAAATGGCATATTCTAAGGAATATGCCAAAATGGAACCCCAAAATGGGGATGGAGATGGGGTTCCATTGGCCATGCTCTTAAAGCATCTATTGTAACCCCCGTTCCCATAAATATATAAATTCTAATTGTTTTTTTTTATTTCGAATTATTTATAAATTTAGTTGTGTTAAATTCATTTTGAATTTTCTATTAAAATCTTTTCTAATCGGGAATTATGTTTATTTCGAATGAGGGTGTATTTTAACTTTACTTTCCATTTTTTTTAATTGATCGACTATTTTCATTTTAGCCAAATTAAAAATATTCAGAATTTCTTAAATAATTTGTTAAACCCAATTCCTTTATATAACCATGTTATTATTATTTTCATTATTATTATTATTATTATCATGATTATGAGTATTATTGTTATTACTATTATTATTGTCATTATTAGTATTATTATTATTACTATCATTATTGTTATTTTTAGTATTGTCATTGTTATTATTTTTATTAATATTGGTTGTTCTTATTATTAGTAATATTATTATTGTTATCATTAATATTAGTGATGTTGTTATTACTTTTATTTTCATGATCTTTATTATTAATATTTTTTTTAAAGCCCAATTGATCTTGACCTATTTTGCATTATTTAATTAGTTAATTTGAAGCCTAGGCCCAAATATAAAGCCCGAGTTTACCTAAACCCCAATATCTACTTCCTATTGGATCTTGACCCACAAACTCCCTAACCCAAATCACCCCATATCCCCACTAACAGTCAAATCCCCAAAAATCTCTCCTGTAACCCCCCAAATTTAATATCCCTAATAATCAGCCTATTGATTCCCGTAACCCCCTCCTCCCACTAACTCCTCTCTTTATTATTATACATTTAAATCATATTATAACTCCCCCCTACTCTCTCTCTCCCGTACTCTCTCTCTCTCTCATCTGTCTTCCCTTCTCTCCCTCCTCTGGTTTCCCACAGAATCACACCTCCCCCATCGTCTCCTTTGACCGAAACCAACCGCCATTGCCGACCCCCACTCTCGCCCTCCATCGTCTTCGTCTTCACTTCCTACCCGCACTTCGCTCGCCATTGCCGAAGCTCCGCCCTGTCCTCCGCCCTCCGCTTGAGCCCCCTGCCTCCGACTCCACCACCACCACCCCATTGCCGTCGCCACCCTCGGCGACTCCACTCCTCCTCGTCGCTCAACCTCCAGTCGACGCCTCCCGACCCATCGACCACCATCGTCTTTCTCCTCCGCTCGAGTCCCCCGAAGTCCTCCGTCCTCCCGCTCATCCACCCTTGCATCGCATCACTTCCCAACATCGACGACAGTCCCAGTGCAACCTCCCTGCGTCATCGCCCGCCCTCTGATTGTCGTGTCACTCACCTTCTCCTCCGCTTTAGCCCCAGGTCTTATCGCCCTCCTCTGTCTCCAAACCCAAACAGAGGTTCCCCTTTGAACCCAACTTCAACCTCCACTCCATTCCTCCGCTCGACATCACCCCGTCGAGCTCTGCCTCCGCTCACCAGCCATTGCCGACCCCTCCTCTTCCAACAGTCGCCGCTCAACCACCAGAGAACCCACCTCCGAAGCTCCTCAGTCACCGCCAACAACCCGAAACCCCTTCGCTCGCTCTAGCCACGATGCAGCTTCCCTGTGCCGTCGCTCCGCCATTGCCGAGTTCCTGCCATCGTGCCTTACTGTCGAGCCCTGCGCCCTGCCAGTCGCCCGCTGCTCACTTTTCCGCCCGTTCTCTCTTTCTCTTCCTCTCTCTCTCATCCTCTGTGTCGATGTGGAGAAAGAGAATAGTGGTAGTGTGTGGTGTGTTGGTGCTTTGTGTGTTAGGATTATCTAGTTACTATTTGTAGAAGGAGGCCGTTTGGGTTATTTGAAGTTACTGTGTGGAGAAGGGATTGGTTTATTGGTTTGCTGACTGGTGTGCTGGTTTATTGGAGTTTGGTGTTTGTGAAGACGATTGGGTTGGAGTTTGCTGCTTTGGAGTTTGTTGTTGGGGAGTTTGCTGTTTTGGAGTTTGTTGTGTTGCTGTCTCTTTGTGCACTAGTCTCTGTGCACGTATCTTGCACGTGCATCGCTGTCCGGGATTCTGATCCCGTTATTCCTGTTTTTGGTATCATCGTCGTTGGTTATCAGGCAAGTATTCTCATGTACAACTCGTTTGTTTTCGTACAAACTTCCTTTGAAAAATACCGCAAGTACATTCCTTGACTATCCGTTACAAATTCTAATTCGTATTCATCGATATGGGCTTGAAATATGTTACTATACAAAATCCGTTGATCCCGTATTCCTACATGATCATATGCATTATATGAACACGATTGATACACATATGTACTATTAGGATTATACATAATTATGTGCATGAATGTTTTACCCGTGATAGTAGTTAAGTATGATATCTATTATTGTTGATTAAAATTAATAAAAGTAACAAGCCGGGATTTAAGGAAAAGACCATAGTAGCAGACAATATAGGTAAGTGTATTCGGAAGGGGGCCTGTGTTTTCTATGATTAAAAGTTATATGGAACTAAGTGCTACGTAGAACTAAGTGCCACGTCAGGGGTTGACGGGGGCCACCTCTAAAATTCATTACATGATTACAAGTTTACATGTTTCACGCTACAAGTTTATACTCTACATGTTTCAAGTTACAAGTTTGCACGTATCTCGAACAAGATACAATTGATATGTTTTTCCTGAGTACACCACCCTATAAAATTCACCATTAGGCCTAAACGTAACTGATTGTATGTAGAAACCATGTAGTAAGAGTATGGATGCATGAAGTACTACCTAGATAGAATTAAATAAAAGATATAAGTTTAACACGTGTACTTGCATAATCCAATTACATGATACATGTTCATGTTGACTTATTTACTTGATTAATTGTTTACATACCACTTGTTTCATGATGTCTCGTTCATGATCTTATTTACATATTGCATTTCTCCTATTACATGATTCTTGACTCCATGATATTTTTCTTGTTTCTTATTTCGTTTTATACTTGTCCCGTTAGCTTGTACCCCTTGTGGCCCGTGACTTGCATTAACGGGTATCTTTTTGTTTCTTCTTTTATAATAATGTACTTGCAAGTCCGGATGGAGAGTTACCAGAAGGTGTTGCTGATCAAGTATTTTAGTTTTGTTAATTGTCATGTTATCTTAGTTCATGTTTTATTCATGCTACTCTTTATTGTAATTCGGGATTGTTTGACACGTAACTACTTTGTTTTTTGCAGCTGTTGGTTATGTTATGAACTATGTCATGCACTTTTGTTATCCTATTGTGATTTTACATGCTTGCGTGGTGTTTGTTGTTATCTTGTTGTTGAGTTACCTGTACAGCTTAAGAATGGTGTATTCGAATTATTCGTTAGGCCTCAGTCACAGACTCATATTCTCGTATTTTGGAAAGCGGGGCGTGACATCTATAATCATTTGAACCCAAAATTTGGGTCTTTGGCATTTTGAAATAGAAATTCGGAGATATGGTTGTAGCCGTTTGAACCCAAAATATGACTTTCTTATAAATAAAAAATGGTGACAGATGGTAGATGATTTTTCGTCACGTTTAATTTTTTTAATTTAAAAAAGTCACAGAAGAGAGATCAAATCCCGTCCGTTTTTTTTTTATTTAAAAAATCACGGACAGGAAATCAAATCCCGTCCGACAATTGTGGGCCTGCTTTGAGCATTAGACGAAATAACATATTTCGTTCAAAAGTTCTTTTTTTATTATTTTTTTAAATCTCAATTAAATCAAACTAAACTCAACCTTTGAACGGACGAGTGATGATCTTCCGTCCTTTAAAAAAATGACACCGAACAAAATCTCATCTCTCGTCTGATACAATTTTGCATTAAAAATTTGAACGGACGAAATTTCATCTTTCGTGAGCTATATTTTTCTATTTCTCTTACTACATATGACAGACTATTGTTCCTCTCAAACTCAAAATTTGGGTATTTGGCTAATGACTGCAGAACTTTTTGACCAAATTTTGCAAAATTTGGGTTTACAGCTGACGACTACAGATGCTCTTATCTTCCATTTATTTGCGCAAAAAAAAAATTTAAAAAGAGTTTCAGTCTATAAATGCGCTCATTAAATAGGATAAATTGCGTAAAACACACTTAAACTATGTTGTAAACACAGTTAACCCCCTGATGTATTGTTTAATGCAATGAATCTAAGGGGGTTTTGTCGTTAGATGCGGTTAGTTGACTTGGCTAAACTTGTCTAAGGGACCAAAATGTCATTCCTTAATAATAAAATTGAAAATAAATCAGAGAATGAAGAAGAAGGCAAAAGGACTTGAATATGTTTGAATGGAGACAGGGATGAGGTCAAAGCTATTGAGGGTCCGATGGAGGGATAGATGTGGAGTTGGATGTCAGGAATGAGTTTGAATGGAATGGGGGTCAGGTGGAGGGATGGATGTAGAGGTGGAGTTGGAGGTGGGGAATGGATTTGAATGGAGACAGGGATGAGGTCGGGGCTGTTAAAGGTCGGGTGGAGTATGAAGCATCTAAGTGCTTGATCATCACAGCCATAACATCCAAATTAAGGATAACCAAAAGCATAACTTAAAGCATCGAAACTACTGTAAACTGCTTCAGACAACATTCAAACACCTCATTGGCATTCCTAACACTTACAAAACAAGATATGGGTCAGTTTCAATGACAATCATCAATAAAAGTTGTTCCATTATGCCATTATCAGTGTGCTTAATTAGAGTGAAAAATGAAGTCAGAACACGACCATGAGATCTAATTTCGAATGATAAAATCATGCCCTTTAAGATGAAGATCTAAAAACTGAATCCTAGAGTTTGGGGGACAAAAATTCTCAGGGGAATTTAATTGATGGGGCTGGGATTTGATGAGGTGGAGGCAGTAAGGGATGATAATGGGTTTCGGTGCACTGAAAATGGCAGTGAAAAAATAAGGAATGACATTTTGGTGAGTATACAATAATTGGAAGAGTTTGACCAAGGCAACTCACAGACCCTCTTTAGATAGTTCTTTTTTCTTTTTTGCATAGATCAGAGGGTTTATTGTGTTCAAAATAGATTTGGGGGTAAACTACGTTTAGTGCTGCATACGAATTGAGCTATTCGTGAGCTATTCGGCTCGAACTCGGTCAAAGCTCGGCTCGATCCGAGCTCGAGCTCAAAACTGAGCTCGTTTCGTAAACAAGCCGAGTTCGAACTTGGGTTTTTTTGTTTTTAGACTAAGCTCGCGAGCTATTCGGCTCGAATAAGATCAAAGCTCGGTCAAAACTTGGCTCGAACCGAGCTCGAGCTCAAAACTAAGCTCGTTTCGTAAACGAGCCGAGCTCGAGCCTGAAAGTATTCGGCTCGGCTCGGCTCGGCTCGATTGCAGCCCTAACTACGTTTACCGCCTGGTTCATGAATATTTTTTATAATTTATCCAATTAAATAATACACTCATTTTGATCACCAAGCACTGATACAACAAACAAACATAACCAGCCCATAAATATATCCAACATTAATGCATTCAAATTTTTTAAAAGTTTCATACAGTAAATAAAAATTACAATACAAGAACCCCAAACCTTAACCAACCTCAAATATCATACGTTTGCTTACCAGTAAACTTCACCTCGATCGGGCTAACATTCTTCCCGATCGACCTAAAGTTCTGCCCCACCCCTTGCCGTCCCGGGTTCACCTTCTCCGGGTACACGCCATCCTTGGGGTGCAAGTACTGCACCTCACCGTTGGGGAAAACCCGGTAAAACTGGTACTTGATCTTGTACTTGGACCTCAACCTAGTCCCCAAAGCCAAGCACTGCTCCTTCCTGGCAAGCTTCAGCAAGTTGGGTCCCTCTCTCATGATGGCAGCACCACCTGTCGGCATTTCAAACACTTGTTCCTTGGGGGATTCCCACGTTATGACGTAGAACTCTTCGACTTGGGCTTTGCGCAGGAGACCGCCAGTGCTTCCTCCGAAGATCGGGGAAGGGGTGTTGGGGTCGAGTTCTGGGGGGGTGAAGCCGACGGGGGCTTCGGGGGCTTCGGTGGTGGTAGTGGTGGTAGGGGAGGAGGGTTCAGTGGCGGAGAGTTTGAGGGAGCGGGAGAAGGGTTTCAAGGGGATGGAGAGGGGGAGGAGGGAAGAGGAGGAGGGGGTGGGGGTGGTGAGCTTGGTGGTGGGGAGGGAGAAGAGGGAGGCTTGAGCTGCCATGGCCATTTTTTTCCAAGTGCGAGGAATGCAGAGATCTAGAGAGAGAGAGAGAGAGAGCTAGTTATGAAATGAGAGAACTGGAGGGAGTGTAATTATGGGTAGGGAATGATTTGGGAATGGGTGGTTAAGGATGAGGATTGGATAAGGGGATATGGGATTGGACCAATGGGGAAGGGTGTTTTTGATACGATAACTTGGTTCATCCACAAATGGTCAAATAGGTGGGGAAAGGGGATATTTAAATTATACCTTGATATTTTTTTGTTACATTCTTTGAATGTATGTAGTTCATTTGGAAATTTTCATGTATTGTAATTCCGATATGCTTTTGGGTTTTTAACATTCATGTGCCTAACAAATATGTAAATATTACATATACAGCTCACAAATGTGTATTTCCATTTTTACCTCTAATAATGTCCGTCAAACCTCTTAGTTACTTTCTTAAGTTAAAACTACTTTAAACACATAAAAATGTATAAAATATACAATTATATTTAATAAATTTTATGTAAAATGACTAAAATATTCTTCCTCCACTAGTCAAGCTTCTTATTCTTTTTACTTTTTATAAAGTCATTCGACTATAAAATCAACTGAAACACATCAACAATTCTTAATTTTTCTTCAATTTTCTTTATAAATTGACAAATTTATAGTACTTCTTTGTAATTTCATCTTCTTCAACATGTTTTTTAGTCAAATTCGCCACTAATCTTATAAACTTCAAATACACATAGTTTGAAGCAACTTGTAGGGGTAAATAAGAAATGAGCTCATATTGTCAGAGACATATGAAAATACACATTTTTAAAGGTATATATGATATTAGCATATTTGTTAAGGGTATACGTGTTAAAACCCCTATATATTTTCGTTAATTTTGTAACTTGGATATATGATATCGTATCAAACATGCAAATTATGGTATTGGAAATCCTTTGATAGTTTGGCAATGGAAGATTTACCACCTGATTTTGTTTGAATATTGAACAAATCATTAAAAAAATATGCATTTGGCAAACGATATATCTACTGGATACATGAATGACTGTGTAGACTACTGACTTAGGCCGGTGTTTGATTGTTATAGAGGACAATGCTACCATATTGAGGCAATTACTTGGAAGAGAAATGCTACACATACATGGTTTTACCCAAAATATATATTGAGTTTATTTTTTAGTGATTATTGAATCTTTTTCATTTGTCTTTTAATGAGAGATTGACCCAATGATTATTAAAAGACAAGTCCAATGTATGTTTGGGGTAGAAACCAATGCATGCGTAGCATTTCTTTAGTTGGGATGAGCTATGGTTATTCATATATATTGAATTTAATCATTTGGCTTCTATATATTAGTTATAATCATTTGCCTTGTATATATTTTTTTCAATTTAATTGTGAACTTTGTTTTAAAATGTGTACTAATGAAATGGACCTATGCAATAAAAATCTAATCGAAAGGGCCAAATTTCAATTGCCTATTGTTAAATTTTCATATTCAATAATCAATAAATTTGTGATGTTGACAAATTTCCCACTATTTTGTTTGCAACAATAGGTGTAAGATTCAAGAGATAGTAGGAGATTTCCTATTATATTAAGGGAAGTCGAACTTTTTCATTACATCAGATATGTTATATGTGTTCTTATCTCCTGTTATACTTTCTTAGCAGTTAATCTGTATTGTTATTTATCTTAATAACCAATGTTTCGTTCTATCTTTCTTCATTGTTTTTAATTACATAAATAATAAAAGTAATATTATTATTCATATTTAAATAATTGTCCAAAGCCATACTTATTAATGTATGATGCAAGACAAAAATAATTTGTCGTCTTTCCAACTCAATAAAGAAATTTCCAATTATATTCAAATAATCAAAATAATAGTTTTGGGCACACAATGTTTTATATTTAAGAATCTCATAATATCAGCTTATTAAAGTTTATTAAAGCCTTAGTTATTATTTTCTCTTCCATTGTCTTATATCAATTCAAATTGGTTCATGCCTCTTTTAATGTGATGCAAATAACTAAATTTTCATTTCATGTTTTCATTTTATGTAGGCGGACATGTGATATTTATGTGTGAAGAATTCAGTAACTCGATGATGTAATAAATATTTTGAATTCACCAGGTTGAAATTAGTACACGTTTTGTTTTGTTTTGTTTGGGTGGGGGGGGGGGGGGGGGGGGGGGGATTTGTATTTACCTAGCTTTTAACAATAGTTGATTAGAAAAATAATTTTGCAATTTAAACTATTTGGATTTGAGTCTTTTATTATCATGAACAGTTTATTTAAGCCATCTATTGGATATATAATTGTGATTTAAGTATTTGGTCAATTGAAAAATTGTTGTGATTGAGTTTGAAGGTGCCTTATTGCCATCAAATATTTAAATTTGAAGTCTGTGTTTTCTATAATATTTTTACTAAATAATTGTTGAATGTTGATATACTATATTATAATTTATATATATGTGGATGTTCTGCCGAATTTTTTTATTGAATGTTATTGATGTTAAAATACATCTTTTGGTAAAGTTTGTGCAAATTACGCAGGGATATACTAGTAATTTCATGAAAGAGTGAAGTTACCAACATGTATATACATTACTTATTTTGTGCTAATACTAGTTTTCTTTGTGTCAAAATTCACATCTAAACTAAAAAATCATGTGTTCCATAACTACAAAACTTTATACAATGTTTCCTTTTCTTTTATAATAGTTTCAGAAGATAAGTATATCATGGGCCTTCTCTACACATACGAATCAGACTAGTGTTACCCTGTGCAAATTGCACAGACTAAAATAGTTTTGAGTAATTCATAAAATTATATAGAAATCCAAAAAGTGTGAAAAATTTGGGAGATACTTAGAAATATCACTAGTCCAATTTTGGAAGAACACATAATGAGAAAGCCTTTGCAAGCCTAAAATAGGAAATGTGTCAATTCTAACATCCACAAAAGATCTCACAAATATAACCACAACAATTTAGCATTAAATTTAAATTCAGATAGATGGTACAATAAAATCCACTATGTATGCATGAAAAGAAACTTTAAATTAGAACTGCAAAAAATTTAACTGATTTTTTTACAATAATACTTCATTGCATATTACAACAGCTTTACTTTTATCTAGAAAATTGTTGATTGTGATGATATTTCGTAAAATACAACACTAACATTTCACAGATTAAAAAAAATGGGTAGGCACAAATTATCAAAAAGAAAAGTAAAAAAAATAGTTGTACCACATAATAACCCAAGGATATTTTAGACAACTTGCAAACTATCTCGCTCAAACCTTGGTATTAAAACTAAGTATAGGCCTAATATTTATCAGGAGCATCAAACAAATAACTGGTTCAGATCAAAATCGACTGAATAGCCCTCAATTGTTAGCTGGGTAGTCACCCAGTGAAGTACTATAAAATGTCCTAACGGTTTGTGCTTATTGATTGTAGGGAACCAAGAATGGTTGGCCAAGCTCAAACCTTATATCAAGAGATGGTTTGCACTAACCACTAACCTTCATATTTAAAAGTTATAATACATGTACCACAGCTCAAAAATGAAACCAAATCTAGATAAAGGTTAAACAAATAAAAATAAAAATTTAACAAACAACAACAACTCAAGGTGCACGGTAGAATCAACAACATATCACACGAATGTCTAATCTCAAGTAAATAAAAGATATAACATATACATCTTAAACATCAAATGCTTTATCAGCTTCAATATAAACAAATCCTGTAACGTGCTCCAAACTAAACACAGAAATTATATCCATCTTCGCATCAAGATTCTGCGTACCTGCATACTTATGCATTAACACAACCAACCTCCAATTAGCACTCCAATTCACTCACCAAAGCCACTACCGTAACACAAAGTAACTCACAAAAATCAATCAATCAACCACTCACCATGCATTTAACCTTCCAAATACTCGGATCCTTCTTTGTATGCTCAATCACTACATCATCATCGAATTCTTTCGGATACACAACACACTCCGACCCTCTCCCCCATACCGGTCATTAATTAGTTCCTCCAATTCATCGCCACTCAACTTCTTTTCCTTCACAAACAAAGGAAGATGATGATACATCATCCCTCCTTTATAGCTACTTTCTGCTTTACCCTTCTTGCTTATATCTAACCACCCAAAAAAAAAATTATACTATATCTTAAGCTAATAGGACTACCCCCTCTCTTCTTTCTCCATTTTGAAATAGAGAAAAGAGAGCAAAAGTAGGAATTCACCTACATTAACACGTGCAGCCCACACCTTTAACTTACAAAAAAAACACAAAAAAATCCCTTCATCTTCCTAGTTCCCCCTAACCCTTCCTCCCCCAAAAAACTACCCATCTCCGTTCGCCTTTCACAACTCTGTCGTCGTTCGCCCTTCACAACTCCACCGCTGTTCATCGCTCGCAAGCCTTCCCCACCTTCGTTTGCCCTTAGCCATACAGAGAGAGGACAGAAAGGTACAAGAGTAGATCTGAGCCATCCGATCAGGAGAGAGAGGATGGCATCGGCGGTGGTGAAGGGGAAAGGGTGGCCTTGTTCGATGGGAAGAAGAAATTTGTAGCAATTGTATCCAAATCAAAGGTAAAATTTTCATATTGATTAGTTTTAGTTGAATTTTGATGTATCTGAGATGTTGTAGATGTTCCCATGTAAGAGAATTGGGTTAATTTTAATCTGACCTTAATTTGGTTCATTACTTTGATGTTTAATTGAAATTCACATATCAAAATTTTATTTTTTTCCTATTCAATTTGGTATTTTTTAGGAGTTTTAAATGTGCACAAATGAGAGAATTATCTCATTCGTTGAATATAGTAGTGTATGATAAGTTGGATTTTTGGATGGTAAAGTTGTGTTGTTTTATTGGGTATTTAGTTGTAGTGTTGGATTAGTTGTGCTAACTGTGGATTGATTTATGGGTTATTGGAGATTGTGGTTGTTTAGTTAAATTTTGATGTTTTTTAGAAAGTTTAAGATGTGAGAATATGGAAGGATTAGCTTAATTCAGCTGGATAGTATCTTTCATTTGGTACTGACTTTAGAGAATGAAACTAGATTGTTGGTGTATAAGAGTCATAACTGAGTTCATTTATCTTGAACATGAGTTCAATTGTACAAATTGTATCTCATTGTTGATATTTAATGAACTCTAGTTATGTGTGGCTACCTCCGCTTAACCAAATATACTATTGGTTAATTAATCAAAATCAAAGCAAATGCAAGATAGGTCCGGATTGTACGTACGCATTGCTCTCAGGGAGTTGAGAAACATTGTTAATGTTGCTTAAATTGCTCCAATTTGCTAATTATACTATATCTTAAGCTAATAGGCCTACCCCCTTTATTCTTTCTCCATTTTGCTTAAATTGCTCCAATTTCCTAATTATACTATATCTTAAGCTAATTTGCAGTGAAATATAGTGCTTTATTGAGTATAAAGCGGTTGATTTTGTTTTTAACAGTAGGTGTGAAGATTCAAAGATAATGGGAGATTTTCAATTATATTGAGGGAAGTCAGACTCTTTCATTACATCAGGTATGTTATATGTATTCTTATCTCCTATTATACTTTCTTTGAATCTTCACACCCTACTGTTATTTATCTCAATATGTAATTATACTATATCTTAAGCTAATCGGCCTACCCCCTCTCTCCTTTCTCTATTTTGAAATAGAGAAAAATAGAGAAAGGGGAGTAAAAGTAGAAATTTCTATACAAATCACCACGTGCAATCTACACATTCTTATTAAAAAAGTGAAAACAAAAAAAAACAAAAAGAGAAACCCCAAACCCTCTTACCCTAGATCTCTTCGTCTCCCCTTGTCTACAATCAAAATCCAAATTCCCAGCCACCTCTAGCAGCCCCCTCACGCCGCCCGCAGCTCCCTCACGTCGGCCCCTCTCCACACGATGCACCATCACACTGCCCCCCTCCTCATGCCGCCTAATCTCACCAATGAGAGTGGACATCAGGTAAATTTGACTTTTGACAGTTGGAAAAGGTTAAAGATTTGATTTTTAGACTGCACATCTTAATATTTTACTAATTTTTGTTTTTGGGTTTTTTATTTTTTGTTTTTTTGGGGGTTTTTTTGTGTGTGTGTTTTTTTGAGTAGCATATGCAATTGCTTATGTAGAGGGAGATAAGTACTATGGAGCAAAGGTGACTATAAATGTGTGGAAGCCAAAGATTCAGCAACCAAATGAGTTTAGTCTGTCACAATTGTGGGTTTTGAGGGGGTCTTTTGGGCAGGATCTCAATAGCATTGAAGTTGGTTGGCAGGTAAAGATACATGTTAAATGTAATGTGGTTAGTTAGTAGTTAAATTGGGTTGAGAATGAGTTTGATTTTGTAATTTTGCATCTTATGTGAAATAAAGTTAGTCCAGATCTTTATGGGGATAACAATATTAGACTGTTCTCTTACTCGACTGAAAGTTTACTTACATCTTTTTATTTTTAGATCTGCTCTTTGACGATGATGACATCGACTCGGTAATAAAAGTTCCATCTTTTAGGGTTTAGGATTTTCTTTTTCCCATGATTGAACGAAAATAGTTCGTTCTAGGTTTGCATTTAGTAATTTCTTGGGTTTATAATATTGAAATGTATTAATTACTTCATGTTATTCTAATTTAAGTGGATTAAGTGAGTATTGTTTGTTTTGGTGGTTAGATATAAGCAAGAAGGGGAAACCAGGAAGTAGCTATAAAGGAGGGTTGATGTATCGTCATCTTCCTTTGTTTGTGAAGGAAAAGAAGTTGAGTGGCAATGAATTGGAGGAAATGATTAATGACCGGTATGGGGGAGGGTCGGAGTGTGTGTGTGTGTATGGTGAAGATTCGAAAGAATTCGTTGATGATGTAGTGATTGAGCATACAAAGGAGGATCCGAGTGTAACACCCCAAATTCCAAATACAACTGAATTCGAGATTCCACAAGATCTTTACTTCACTTCGTACAATTTTACAAGGAATTGAAAACTTTTACTTTACATCAGAGTTACAAATGAATCTTTACACTCTACAGCGGAAGCAAAATTACAACATTTATATGAATGAAATTACAACAACATTTGATTAATCTCTAAGCATCAGTTCTCCTTTAATCTTTATCATGCCATTTATCCTGCATACAAACTGTGGGTACGTTAGTTTATTCAACCGACGAAAATTATACACGGCCATCTCTCTATGCCGGGAACAGTATAATGATTTTCAATACTTAACAAACACAAACTTGTTCACAAATCAAACTAAGGGAAATATCCTATTGATGTCGTGTTGTAATTATGCACTTAGTCCTTAATGCGGTTATTTATATTACATGACACTAATGCGCACTTGTTCGGATTCTATGCATCCCATACTACATAGGTCCGAGGGCAAGCCCTTAATCGTTCTTCATCTTGTAGGGTTCAATCCCTCGTCATGACTTAATCTACTACTGTAACTACGGTAAGTATCCTAGATGTTCTATGAGTAACGAGCTCATGTACAGACAACCTAGAGAGGAATCCTATGTCATGTCACGACGCATCGTGAAGACAACCTATGGACAATTCAGCCTCCGTCATGGCACACGATCCTCTCGTAGACACCAAATACCCCACAAGGGTTGCCAAGATCCCGATAATTTCGGAGTAGTGCCCACGTCATGTCACGAAGCATCGTGAAGACAAACTGTGAATCACACCCACATTGTAGACTCGAGGCCCTCATATTTGTATTTTTCTCTCACTTTTATCACATCTTCACTATGTACTAGTCCTTAACTTAATAAAATCATGAACAAAATCAATCTCTTAGGGTCAGCACTCTCACTAATACCAGTCTTATTTCTTTCATCTCACAATGACCCAAACATGGTCTTTTCAATTCAATTATTACATCTCATTTCTTTCCATTGCCGGTATGAGTCTTGGCTACACCCTAATTCTCAATTTCAATTCACAATTCACATATTGAGTTTGTCATGCTCAAGAAAAATTCTCTTTTCCAATTAAACGATTTCCAATCTTTTCATGAATCAAATTTCATACATAGAGTTCAATTATAAATCATGCATTTCATAACCAACATTTATTTCCACATTAAGATCATTTTACGAAAACATCTAGTCAAGGTGTATATTCACAAAATCACCATTGTCACGCTACTCTTTTGACAAAATAACCCATACAAAATCACGTTTATATTTCCTTTCCATCAATTTTTCTTTTTAATACTTATCTTAATCTTCTCATGAAAGCACATGATTTTATGAGATTATAAGTTGAGAAACAATAGTTTCGAATACGATTTCGCCTCAAAAATACATTTTATTTCAGTCCAATAACTCCCAATTAATTTTCATTGGTTGTACATGATTTTAGAATGATAAAGGTATTTTTTCGGAATTTTTATAAATCAAGAAAGTCCCAAAAATCAAATTGTCAAAAAAACATAAATTCTGGCTATAACCAAAATCGAACCCGCAACCTTGGAGAAGACTGCCCACGCGCCAACCACTAGGCCAAAAGCGCGCTAGTGATATGAAGAGGAGTCAGAGAGTCTTATGCTCTCTGATTGGTATTGGGTTAATTTTAACCCGCACATAAAAGAAAGTGGACACAAGGTATCGAACCAGCGACCCCAGAGACACACGCCCATACTACAGTAGCGCCAGAGCGACCCACCGACCACATGAGCTACGAGCTCAGGTTGTCACAAATACAACTCGAATCTATTCATCTCGACTCTCTGTTCCGTTAAACAATTTCGATGTTCAAAAGCTCTTATCTTCATTTTACTTGCACAAAATATCATGTAAATCTCCAGAATACCAATTTTATCTTAAATTAACACTCTAGCATTTTTAAAATAATTTTCTCACTAATAAAACATACATTTCTCATACAATAATTCAAGTTCTATACTACTCTTACCATATTTCGATTTGACAATTCTCAAACAAAAATTTGGTATTTATAAACCATATAAAAATCATAATTCCCTGTTTTTTTTCCTCTTTCATTAACCCAATGCATAGGACAATATTTTTTATACACTAGAACCAATATCACAATAGTTTATTTAGTGCATAAATCAATAATTTTATCTACTAGTAATTCATGATCAATCTTGACACCATCATGGTTCCAATTTAACATTTTCATGACTACAAAGCAATCTTTACTACAATATTAAGGTTCATAACAAATTAATATACAATTTACCAAGCATTAATTAAATCATCTAACAAGTCCCTTTTCAAGTCAAATATACTCTTATTAATTTCTTTCATTCTAATTATGTCATCCTTCCTACATAAGCAATTGCATATGTTACTAAAAAAACACACTAAAAAAACCCCAAAAAATGAAAAATATAAAACCCAAAAACAAAAATTAGTAAAATATTGAGATGTGCAGTCTAAAAATCAAATCTTTAACCTTTTCCCAATTGTCTAAAGTCAAATTTACCTTATGTCCACTCTCATTGATGAGATTAGGCGGCGTGAGGAGAGAGGCAGTGTGATGGTGCGTCGTGCGAAGAGGGGCCGACGTGAGGGAGCTGCGGGCGGCGTGAGGGGGCTGCTGGAGGCGGCTGGGGATTTGGATTTTGATTATAGACATTAGGAGACTAAGAGATCTAGGGTATGAGGGTTTGGGGTTTCTCTTTTTGTTTTTTTTTTGTTTTCACTTTTTAATAAGAACGTGCGGATTGCACATGGTAATTTATATAGAAATTTCCACTTTTACTCTCCTTTCTCTATTTCAAAATAGAGAAAGGAGAGAGGTGGTAGGACTATTAGCTTAAGACACAGTATAATTACATATTGCGATAAATAACAATGGGGCGTGAAGATTCAAAGAAAGTATAATAGGAGATAAGAATACATATAACATACCTGATGTAATTAAAGAGTCTGACTTCCCTCAATATTACTGAGAATCTCCCACTATCTTTGAATCTTCATACCTACTGTTAAAAACCAAATCAACCCCTTTATACTCAATAAAGCACTATATTTCACTGCAAATTAGCTTAAGATATAGTATAATTAGGAAATTGGAGCAATTTAAGCAAAATGGAGAAAGAAGAGAGAGGGTAGGCCTATTAACTTAAGATATAGTATAATAAGCAAATTGGAGCAATTTAAGCAACATTCACAATGTTTCTCAACTCCGTGAGAGCAATGCGTACGTACAATCCGGACTTGTCTTGCATTTGCTTTGATTTTGATTAATTAACCAATAGTATATTTGGTTAAGCGGAGGTAGCCACACATAACTAGAGTTCATTAAATATCAACAATGAGATACAATTTGTACAATCGAACTCATGTTCAAGATAAATGAACTCAGTTATGACTCTTATACACCAACAATCTAGTTTCATTCTCTAAAGTTAGTACCAAATGAAAGATACTATCCAGCTGAATTGAGCCAATCCTCCCATATTCTCACATCTTAAACCTTCTCAAAAATATCAAAATTTAACTAAACAACCACAATCTCTAGTAACCCATAAATCAATCCACAGTTAGCACAACTAATCCAACACCACAACTAAATACCCAATAAAGTAACACAACTTTACCATCCAAAAATCAAACTTATCATACGCTACTATGTTCAACGAATGAGATAATTCTCTCATTTGTGCACATCTAAAACCCCTAAAAAATACCAAATTGAACAGGAAAAAATAATTTTTTGATCTGTGAATTTAAATTAAACATCAAAGTAATGAACCAAATTAAGGTCGGATTAAAATTAACCCGATTCTCTTACATGGGCACATCTACAACATCTCAGATACATCAAAATTTAACTAAAACTAATCAATATGAAAATTTTACCTTTGAGGGTGGTGTTAATTTCTGCGGGGTTGTTTATTAATTTCTTATTAATGAAACAGGGTGGTGTTATTCCACCTTTTAACTCAAAAAAAAGACAATATAGTTTTTGAGACCAATTACCAGAATCCCGACCGGCCCAAAAGTAGGCCCAATCCCAGCCCGAAATCTTCTCTTCGGGCTTTTGCCTCTCTCTTCTTCCTCCTCCAATCGATAAAAACCCCCAGATTCTTCTTCTTCTTCATAAATCATAATCCATGGATCTCCTAAAGAAAGAGCTCCTCAAAAAGCGCCAAGCCCTCCAATCCGATTTCGGCGGCAAAAAGCTCCTCAAGCGCTCCGAAATCGAGCAGAAAAACCTGCAAAAAATCCGACAACAAGAACAGCATCTCTCCAAGAAACCCCCTTCTTCCCAACCCGCAAACCCTAACCCTAAATCCGATTCAAATTCTTCAAACCCTAACCCTAATGGACCGACTTCCTCCTCTCTCCCCGCCGCCCTCCAATCCAAGCCCAAACCCCCCGAAGCCCTTACCGAGGAGCAGAAGATCGATGACCTCGACCTCCCTAGACACGAGGTCATCCGCCGCCTCCGCTTCCTCAAGCAGCCCATCACCCTCTTCGGCGAGGACGACGCCGCTCGCCTCGACCGCCTTAAACAGATTCTCGAATCGGGGGAGGATCTCGAAATTGACAGCGACATTACGGAGGGGCAGACCAACGACTTTTTGCGCGATATTTACGAGCTGCAGAAGCGGCAGAAGAGCGAGGGGATGAATAATGGGAACAAGAAGGCGAAGAAGGCGGGGGAGGAGGATGGGGGGAGCGAGGGGGAGGATGAGGATGGGAAGATCATGAAGGCGAGGTTTGAGGATCTGTGTGATGAGGATAAGATTTTGGTGTTTTTTAAGAGGCTGTTGAATGAGTGGGGGACGGAGTTGGAGGAGACGGGGGAAGGGGCGAAGAGGACCGCTGCAGGGAAGTCGATGGTCGCCAAGTACAAGCAGTGCGAACGGTATTTGCATCCGCTGTTTAAGTTTTGCAGGAAGAAGGTGAGTTGGGTTTGGTTGATTTTCCGGAATTTTTTTCAGTAATAGGCCACTTTTTGAAAATATCTGCGATTATGTGCTAGAATCGAAACTATTAGTGTTCGTGGGCAACTTTGTGTCCCGTCAGCAACGGCTACTATTCTCATTAGCGACCTCGTCATTTTGAAAGTAGCCGATGGGAATAACGGCCTATGTTTTAAAATATTTGGAATTTTTGTTTGCCGACTCCCACTAGCGACCTTAGTATATATGAAGTCGCTCATGAGATTAGCGACCTCAAATGAATGTATTCAGATACTTAGTGATTTCTAGAGATTTTATGCTCTCTTGAACTTTTTTTAAAAAAAACTGAGGTCGCTATTGGGAATAACGACCTTAGTATACTTCGGTCGTTCTTTGCAATAACGACATTAGTAGGAAACCCAATTTCTTTGTTCTTTGTAAAATTTGCAAAATAGTCACACAACTAAGGTCTCTATTCGAAATAACGACCTTAGTACAATAAATGTCTATTCCGAATAGCGATCTCCGTACAACTAAGGCTTCTATTCCGAATAGCGACATTTATTGTTCTAAGGTCGTTATTCCGAATAGCAAACTCAGTTTCAAAAATAAATTGATTGTTATTTTTTCAGGGAGCAAAAACTCTCTTGATTCTGCTAATTGTTAGAATACAGTTTATTAAAGGTCGCTAATTCCATTATCGACTTCATATATGCTTTGGTCGCTAATAGGAATAGCGACGACAAACAAAAAATTCAAATATTTTAAAACATAGACCGCTATTCCCATTAGCGACTTTCAAAATGAAAAGGTCGCTAGTGAGAATAGCGGCCGCTGTTGACGTGGCACAAAGTAGCCCACGAACGCTGATAGTTTCGAAATTTGCCCATAATCGCAAATATTTTCAAAAGGTGGCCTATTACGGCAAAAAAATGATTTTGCGATGGTTTGTCTGTGATGTGTATGGTTATTACATTTGAGAAATTAGAATTTTTTAATATTTGAGTAGGGTTGTTTGGTTAGCTCTGATTGACATTGGTGAGTTTTTGCGCTGTGAGAGTATGTGGCTCATAAACAATGATGAACACTACTTCGTGGTGCAATTTAGATACATGATATTCCAAGCAAAATTTTCTTTAGGAACATGATGAGATAAGGCTAACTTACATAGAGAGCGGTCGTCTACTTTTGTAGAGTTAAGTGTATGATTTGGCCTGTTAACTTCAAATTCGTTTTAGGATAAATTTCTTTCTTCGTAGTATCATAGCCTTGACTGTTTATTTCATTGAAAGTCTTATTGATGTCTTCTAATTTAGAAAGTTTGGATTGTGGATCCTGATGTTGTGACTCATATCCAGAACATTCACTGGAAATTAGGATTTAGAGATACTACATATGGCAGCATATTATATGATTGTGTGTGTAGAAAGAGTGCAAAGATACAAACATAAAACTGACAGTCTAAGCAGTTAAAATCCCCGATTACGCCCGATTAATCCTCGATTAATCGCTAATCGGAGACTAAGCGATTTTTTTTAGCGATTTACAATATTTTAATATTTAGCGATTTAATCGGGTATAATCAGCTGATTAGTGGTTAATCGGTCGATTTTAAGTGGTCGATTAACCGATTAAATCTCCTCTTCTAATTTTCATATTTGTTTACATTATTTGGGCTCAATCTGGCCTAAATTCAAATCCAAATCCAAACCCCTTCTGGTCCTCGCGCAAACCCCGCACCTCTTCTTCCTCGCACAAACCCAAACTCAAACTGATTCTCTTCTTCTTCCTCGAAGCAAACCCAAACCTAACCCAGTGTCACTCCCCTTGCGCCAACTTGACTTGACCCGCATCTACTGTACCTCCTCTTACTGCTCGCGTTGCTGCTCGCCTGCTCCTCCCCGATTATTTTTGTTTGTTGGAACCGACCAACAAATCCAATCCGACCCACATCCAGAATCCAAACTCAGCTACCTCTTCTTTTTTTCTATAATTATGTTCCTATTTAATAATCTCATAATAGTTTTATGTTAGAGTTTAAGGTTGCTATATAATGAGGATTTATATATATATATATATATATATATATATATATATATATATATATATATATATATATATATATATATATTTAATGATTTTACCGATTTAATTCCCGATTATTTTTCGATTAACCGATTAATCACTAATCGCCCCTAGACCGATTAGTTCAAAAACCGATTTTAACTGCCTAGTTGATAGTAAGAGTGCAAGTGTTTCTGATAGTATAATTACATGATATTCACATAAGAAGTAAA
Source organism: Hemerocallis citrina (assembly GCA_017893485.1). Lineage (NCBI taxonomy): Eukaryota > Viridiplantae > Streptophyta > Magnoliopsida > Asparagales > Asphodelaceae > Hemerocallis > Hemerocallis citrina. The sequence continues at coordinate 121,905,693 of CM030366.1, forward strand.
TTAATTGTTCATATAATTTTATAATTTATGACTTGTATGTAAAACATGCTTTGTTCTAAATTATTATTGATTAGTTTATTGTCTCGCTTCCAAGTTCCAATATTTAAACCTGTTGTTTTTCACAATTGTCACTTATTTTTTTCTTTTTTCTTTTTTTTTTTTACTAAAAGATAGTCTTTTAATCTTTATTAAATAATTCAAAGTATTTAATTTTCGGTTGAAACTCCTTAAATTTCGGACAAAATTAAGATGTAGAACTTGTGGGTCACTTAAACAACATAAAATATCGGTTATATCATTTTTAGGCAAAATCCCAAAATTTTGGGTCCAAAGGTACTTTCTATAATTGAGCTTGTCTTTGAATTAGCTAGATGGGGCAGTTTTGACACTAAAAACTCCCAACCACAACATGATCTGACTGTTTTCTAGTAATTGAATGTAAAATTACCAGATTTGAACATATTTTGCACATGTATCAAGTCATCTCATTTCTTGTAGTGCTGACAAACTGCTCATTTTGCAAATATGTGATGGTAAAACATGTTTAAACTTAGCGATTTTGCACCCACTTAGGGTTTATGACATGTGATCACATTGAGTGGTGTGGATCATGGATTAGGAAGAGGAAATACATGCCAAATGGGTGACACTTTAAACGATTTTCTGAAGTGCCATTCTAGATTCCTTTTTTCTCATATATATATATAGATACATACATACATACATTTTACTACCAAATCCAATTCATTTCATATGTATATAGTTGATTACATTCCATTCTTTCTCTCTCTCTCTCTCACACACACACATATAGGGCTATGATCATGTGAGAACTCTTTCGGTGAGAACCAAGTGTGAACTTTTTTTTAGGGATATACATTGAAAAATCTGAACCGTTCAATTTGATCTACACGTCTAAATTAATTTTCAAATGAGAAATTAAGTCATTTGAGATTTGTTTGTGCATGTGTTAAAGTGTTACAAGTTGTATGACTAAATATCGTTATTTTTTATAATGACATGATGGATGGGCAAATAAATTTCAAATTACTTGATTTTATATATTTAGACCAATTTAGTCATTCTAAACAATTTGAACGGTTCGGATCATTCATGTGATGACTATGTAAAAAGTTTATTCAAAGCTTGTCCTTAGAACTAGTCCTCACATGATCATTATATATATATATATATATAGAGAGAGAGAGAGAGAGAGAGAGAGAGAGAGAGAGAGATCTTCGGTTGCTCACTACTTTGGTGAGTACTCCGTGAGCACTCACGAAATAGAGCACCTATGACAAATCTGAACCGCTCATATTGTTCTATATGCCTAAGATAGCCTAACAATAAAAAATCAATTAATTTGAAATTCATTTGTCCATGATTGACAACATCACAAAATTGTATGGCTGAAAATTCTAACAGCATGATGGATGGGCAAATGAACTTCAAATTACTTGATTTTTTATTGTTAGGCTATCTTAGGCATATAGAACAATATGAGTGGTTCGGATTTGTCATAGGGTCTTTATTTCACGGAGTGCGAACGCATTGTGAACTGTTTGATTAAGGTGATGTTCAACGTGAACAAATGGAAGGCATGCGATCAATTAAAGTGAGGAGTGGTTCAAACAGAGAAAAGAAAGGGAAAAGAAAAACCATGTCACTCTCTTGCTCGATCGCAAAGAAATTTTTTGTGAAGGACGGGAGATGATCTCCCGTCCCACACAAAAATTCTAGATTTTTTTTGTTGGTCCGCAGTGTGTGTGAATGAATTTAAAAAACATAAAAAATTCAAAGGGCAACATCTCAAGTTGACTTGGGGTTTTTTTAATATTTTTTTTTCAATCGGTAAATCATATACCGTCTGAGACTTTCGCAATTAAATAATTCCTCTGAGACGGCAGATGATTTACCGTCCGATACAAAGACGGTAAATCATCTTCCGATTTCTATAATATGCATATTGCCAAATCTGCTGCCAAATATAGACGGCTACTGTAGATCGAAAAACCAAAAAATAGGTATTTAAAAAATGACTACTGATGCGTTTTTCCATTTTTTGCATATATAGAAAACAACTACAGATACTCTAATTGATTAAAATTAGATTGGATGAATACTTAGTTTATGGGATTAGGGTTTTTTTAATTGGGAGGAACTAATTTGGGGCATGGATTTGGCTTGATCCGTAGGATTAAGGTTAAGGCTTTTGCCATGGTGGAGAAAGAGAGAGAGGAGAGGGGGGGGGGGATTGATAAAGAGAATAGGTGTCACATTTGAGAAAGATGAAGCGAGAATGTGAACCCATTTTTTAGGTTTATTGGTCAGCTTAACTTATTCTTTTTTACTTCCTTTTATGTGAATGCAAAGTGTTCATTTGGTCTCTGCCTCATCTGACGGCTTTCAGACACTTGCGGTTAGCGGATCTCAGAATAAGGAAGAGATCCAATCGCAAAGCAAGAGATTCCCAATAAATATATATGAGAATAAGAAACCTAGAGTGGCACTCTAGGAAATTCTACTAGAGTGTCATCCATTTGGCATATGCTCATCCACTAAACCCATGATCCACACCGTTCAATGTGATCTCCATATTATAAAATCTAACTACAAAGTTGGAACATATTTTGCACATTTATCTTGTACTTGCAAAATGAACAGTTTTCCAGCTTAGGAGAAATGAGATGGCTTGATTCATGAGCAAAATATATTTGAACCCCATGATTTTACATTTGCAGTAATTTTATGACATGTAGATCACACCATGCATTTGAGGGAGGGATGTGTGCTAAATGGGTGACACTTTTGGAAAATTTCCTGGAGTACCACTGTAGGCTCCTTATTCTCTTTTTTTCTCTCTCAGTGTATATATATATATATATATATATATATATATGGGGGATCTTCGGTTGTAAACGCACTATAGCGTGCAAACGCGTGTAAACTACTGAAGTCATTGTTTGAAATGATTTCAGACTTCGTAGGGCGTTTGCACGCTACAGTCGTTTGCAACCGAAAATCCCCATATATATATATATATATAAAAGCAAATGATCGGGTGAGAACTCCATTGGTAAGAAGCAAATAAGATCTCTATTCTGGAACATTCTTTGAATGATCCGAAACATTCATTTCTACATAACTAAATTAGTCTAGGGATGTGAGATCAAGTTATTTGAGATTCATGCGCTCACGAATTAAAGTGTTGCAAATTGTATGGCTAAATATAGTTATTTTTGTAATAACTTGATGCATGGACAAATGGATTCCAAACGACTTGATTTTTCATCATTTGACTAACTTAATCATGTTAATCAATGTGAATGGTTCGGATCATTGATAGAATGACTATGAATGATATAAATATATATTTATAATAAAACACAAGACAAAGCTATCAAGTGGTTCACCTTCATTTGAAACAAAATCAACGGTTCAGATTCACTCTCCCAAAACATATTTTTCCTCTAAAAAGTTTTTCCCCCAAAACTAAAAAACTCATTACTTTATTACTATCTCTCTCTTCTCTCTTCACTTTTTCATATTTCTCTCTCTCTCCATCTCTCTCTCTCCCACTTTTTCTTTATTTACTTAGAAATTTAGATTTTCAGATTTCAGGTTTGTAAATTCTCAGAATTTGTATGCTTTTTTTTATTGCTCATGTTACATTGAAAATAACAAATATATCTTCAAAAGTTAAATTTCATCATTTTCCACCCTAAAAGTTCTACGAAGTTGGATTTTACATCCTCATTTATAATTATTATTCAACATATACTAATGGAAACATGGACTTGTATTTACAACTAATTATTGTTATACTATTCAAACTTGAGCTACATAATTGTTGTTTTACTGTTTACAGGGCTTTTCATGTGTTGTATCGTTCCGAAGACGTGCCGTAGGCACGTTCCCACAGGCAAATCTAGTGTGTGTGTGTGTGTGTGTGTGTCTATATATATATATATATATATATATATATATATATATATATATATATATAGAAATGCTTTGGATTTGGTTAAATAGATATTAGATCAATTAGTTTCTGGTTATAAGGAAAAAGTATTCTTGATGTAAAGGCCTTCAAATTTCGAGAACAAAATTTATTAAGGTTGGTACAATTGTAACATCCCAATTTTGTTGAGGTAATTAAATAAGTTAGATTGAAATATGATATAGTTGAATTTAACACAAATTGGGGTTTTTTATGAAAATATGACACTGTCTTGATTATAAACAACAAAAGATAAGGTGGACCTCGTTGCAAGAAGTATATATGTTATCATGAATTGGACAAGTGTTAAAAGAAAGTGGGTATGCGATTTCCTCTTAGGCTATTTTCTCACCCAAAGAGACATAAGAATAAGGAGATTCTGAAATGGTAAGGGGCAAGGAGATGCTAAATGACGAAGAAGTGCAAAAGATAGAGAGCAAGTAAAGTAGAAGAAAAGGGTCTCCCTAATCTATGAATAAGTTGTTTCTTCATCTCTTAGAAATTAGGGTTAAAATTATCTATCTAAATCTTTTAAATTGATTGTGTTCAATCATGTCTTGTTTTTGTATGAAGTATCAAAGAGCATAGGCTTTTGTATTAAAGAGTATGTCTTTACTCATAAAACCAGCAATCCTGAAAATGTGGTTCAGTTTTATTTTTACTCTATTTTCAACCATGTAAACAAATCATTTTGAAGAAATATTCAAATAACGAATTGAACTAGTTAAACTTTAGTTTTAGCTCAGAAATGCTGCACTTTGCTGAGTAGTCTGGTTTTTATGATTTTTTTTCGAAATTGAGTATATTGCAGTTCTTTTTTAATTTTGAATATAACAGTAATATATGAATTAAAGCACATTGAAACAATGATCTTCAAATACAATATTCGACATAACATTCTACGAAAACGATCCAAAAACGAAGCAAATCAATGATATTTCAAATGCATCTTATAAGCTTTTTTTCCTTAACTAAATGAGTGTCAAATACGAGGTTCAAACAAGCTTTCATGTTTGGTCAAACAAACGATGCAATACATTGATCAATTCATTGGACAAATAATTGTCCATTAGAGTTCTTAATACTAACATAGTAACATTCATTTCCCCTATGTATTTCCCATAATCCCGAAACATTATCTCTACACAACCTTGTTATGGAGCCCAAACATATAAACATACATATATTCGTCAAAATGAGTGGCAAGTCGCCAGTGCACGCCAAATCTTTCTACCAAGTCTATCTAGGAAGTACAGTAATATCATGGTTGACTACTTGGCCAGGAGTCTAGTTTCTACAGAATGGTCCAAACTTTCAAATATTTACTCTTTGGGAGTGAACTTATTCGCACGACATTCTTTTTCTTAAACATCCGACATCTCACAATCTATTCACATCATACTTACCGACACAGGGTACTCCCATATAAATGACCATTCAATGCAATTCCATTACCAATATCTCATCTTTAGCATGTCTTAAAATTTTTCAAAAATATCACTATACGATTCATAATTGAATCAGGACCAAGAACACAGCTAACTTGAAGAAGTTACAAAGCACCGAGTACAAAATGAAATATCAAGTTCTTTAGCTTGAACTGAAGATGGATGAGTGTACTTTAAATTTGTAGTTGAGTTGCTTTAACGTAGTACATATTAGGGGGTCAAAATACTCCGAAACCGAAATGTGTACAAATTTCCAGAATGTTTCACAACATACATTGTCGTGGTTTAGGAAAAACACAGTAAATTCAATACTTATCAAACAAGCGCATTTTTTCGGTTCGGGTCAAATACGAGAGAGTAGTGCAAATTTGTGGCTATAAACTTTCCAATTTGCTTGCTAATAATTGGTCTAGTTTAACATTCAAAACTATTGGTTGGAAATTATAGAGTATGCCCAACTTCAAAAAAATCTTAGCAACCACAATGCTTAGAGGAACAATGTTTTTACGCTCAAAATAAAGTGTAAGAAGTCTAGTTAGTTGAATATTGTTTCGACAGGATTCGTTTACATGGTCGGTTGGAAATTATAGAGTATGCCCAACTTCAAAAAAATCTTAGCAACCACAATGCTTAGAGGAACAATGTTTTTACGCTCAAAATAAAGTGTAAGAAGTCTAGTTAGTTGAATATTGTTTCGACAGGATTCGTTTACATGGTCGAAACAAAGCAGTAATGGAACAAGATCAGATTTCTAGATTTGCTAGTTTTTTGGGTAAAGACGATCTTTTATACAAATTTTTTATGGGTAAAGACAATTTTAACCAAATATCTGAGACATGTAAAGAAAACTTACCAATCGAGAAATACTTGTCTTCTTGCAATCTTCTACTTGTTTCTTTTCTCTCTTCCTTTTCTCTTCTTTCTCATTTTGCCTCTTCTTTGTCCCGTTGTCATTTTAAAATTTCTTATCAATTTCTCACATTCTCCATATTCTTATGTCTCTTTCGGTGAGTAGATGGCCTTAGAGGATGCCACTTCTCCCATTCTCTTGACCCTTTTAATACTAATATATATATTTCTTGCAGTAAGTCCGCATTATCTTTTGTTTTTCATTTCCATTACAAACTTGATAATATTTCCATAGAAGACAATAATCTTTAGTAAATTCAATCTTGATCATAATTACATACAATATAACTTATTTAATTAAAAAAATGGGATGTTATAAATACTCTTCGATCCTAATTTTTTTTAGATAGATGAGGAATTTAATGAAAAGGTTGTGGGCACTTATGTATAGAGGACTCGAGGGAGAGTCGAGAACATATGTTTTTCCGTAGTATTAGGACATCAGAGGTTCGAAATGCTCTAGGAAGGATGAAAATAGGAAAAGCTTTAAGACCGGATGATATACACATTGAAGTTTGAAAGTGTGTTGGGGATGTAGGAGTGGGTTGGCTCAAAAAATTATTTAATGAAATTTTGAGGACTAAGAAGATGCCCGATGAATGGAGAAAGAGTATTTTAGTACCTATATATAAAAATAAAGGAGATATACAAAATTGCTCAAACTACCGAGGAATTAAATTAAAGAGTCATACGATGAAAATTTGGGAGGGTGATCGAACATAGACTGAGACTAGAAACTACAGTGTCTGAGAATCAGTTTCGGTTTATGCCTGGGAGGTCAACAATAGAAGCAATTTATGTACTGATGAGACTTATGGAAAAATATAGGGAGAATAAGAAAGATTGACATATGATTTTTATAGATCTAGAAAAAGCATATGATAAAGTTCCTAGAGACGTAGTATGGTGGGTGTTAAATAATAAAAGAGTAACTATTCGGTATATTGAGGTAATTAAGGATATGTATGAAGGGGCAACGACCATAATTAGAACAACCACATGAGAGACTAGCGATTTTCCTATTACAGTAGGTTTACACCGAGGTTCGACTTTAAGCCCCTACCTCTTTACTTTGGTTATGGATGAATTGATGCGAGGAATAGAAGATGAGGTGCCGTGGTGTATGCTTTTTGCCGATGACATCATCTTGGTGGATGAAACTAGAGCAGGAATCAATGCTAAATTAAAATTGTGGAGAGAAACATTGGAAGCTAGAGGCTTTAGGATAAGCAGAACTAAAACAGATTATATGGAGTATAATTTTAGTGATATTCGGAACACAATTGAAGTAGTGAAGCTTGATGGCCAAGAGATATCTAAGAGTGACCATTTCCGATATTTAGGCAGAACTAAAATAAATTATATGGAGTGTAATTTTAGTGATATTCGGAACACAATTGAAGAAGTAGTGAAGCTTGATGGCCAAGAGATATCTAAGAGTGACTGTTTCCGATATTTAGGCTCGATTATACAAAGAGATGGGGAGATTTGTGAAGATGTTATACATTGGATCCAAGCAAGGTGGCTTAAGTGGAGAAGTGCCAGTGGTCTTTTATGTGACAAACGTATATCTTTGAAGTTGACGGAAATTTTTTATAGGACGACTGTTAGACCAACAATGATATATGGAGCATAGTGTTGGGCAATAAAGAAACAATATGTCCAAAAAATGAGTGTAGTGGAGATGAGGATGCTAAGATGGTTGTGTGGTAAAACAAGGAGGGATAGAATTAGAAACAAGTATATACGAGACATGCTAAAGGTAGCTCTAATCCAAGATAAGTTAAGAGAGAATTGTCTCAGGTGGTTTGGACATGTCACACGTAGACCTAGTAGTGCCCCAGTTAGAAAGAGTGATGTGATTTGATAAGTGTTGAGGGTAGAGTTAGGGGTAGAGGAAGACCTAAATTAACTTGGGTGGAAACGGTGAAAAAATATGTGATAGCTTGTGACCCTGCAGAAGATATTGCGCTAAACCGAGCAGAATGGAAAACTAGGATTCATGTAACCGACCCCAACTAGTTGGGAAAAAGGCTTTGTTGTTGTTGTTGTTGAGATGAGGAATTTAATCTTATCCTTTTTCGATTAATTCCAAAAGAATTGTTACTCAGATAAAATGTCCTCTGCAATGCCTACTAATTCTTGAATGAAGAACCATATAGGATACTTGGACCTAGTACATAAGAGTGATTGGGTTCGGTTGGAGTTAGAAGATCATATATAGGTTATGGGCTTTGTTTAGAAATGGAAGGGAAGTTGGTGCAATATTTAATAAACAATTTCCGTTATTCATGCTTGCAATCGTTTGTTGCCGATGTGACTGAGTCGATTAGAGAGTGAACATCTTGATGGGAGGGTATGTAAGATTTTTGAATTGAATGAAAGATGAGAAAGGGAAAATTGAGGAAACCTATGTTTGGTGCATTGTGTTGGGGTTTTGGAGAGAGGATGGATCTGTCCAAGTGCCAGCTTTTTAATGAGGAATAAAACAAAAAAATGAAAATTCAAATGGTTGAATCTGAAATAGCTACTTCCTAGTAATAGATAGAAAAGCAATGACTCGGGTGGGAGAGCTAGAGCTAAGGTTAAGACTTTCTTAATCACAGTGGGAATACATGCCAATGAAGGTAGTGATAGGTTGATTTCGAGCTTCATGTGATACCCTCCAAGTGAATTTTGAGACCCCCATCTTAGTTGTTTGTTCATGTTATTGCTATACCTCGACTTAGAAAGAACATTACAAATAATGCAATTTTGCATGTTTTCTCTTGTCTGGTATAATTTTATTCTGTTAAATGGTTCTATTTTCCAAGTGGATAGTTCCAAATCGTACCCCTTCACTTTTGACTTTGTCACTCCCTCCTTCCTCCTTTGAATATGTTTTTCTCAATACTGTAGGTGTTTAAATGAATGGTTCAGTATCCGTACTTGCCCAGTATGCTGGGTCATTTCAAATTATCCTTTTAGTCACTGCTGAAGTGATTTTCCTTTTTTTAAAAATAAGCTAGGCCAGCGAGTATGATAGCCATTAGATTTGGCTGCTGATCATTTAATAAATTTAAACTTCGTTAGAAAGTTCTCTGGTACTGGTTCAATAGATGGTAGCCACTTGTTGATTAAGATTGTTATTTTTTTGTCTAAACAAAGCTTCTGGCATGCTTATTATAAAATTCAGATTGCACTCTTAACTTTACAATAACTTTACAAGTTGACTGCACGATCATTAAATTAACTGATGGAGGACAACCCCAAAAGATTTACTGTCGCTGTTGACTTCGCTTGCGCTTTGTATTTTTGGTTACCCTCAGTATAATTAGCCCACAGGCTTATGTAAGTTTCTTGTTTCACTTGGATTTCAATAATTTTTCTTTTCGTTGCTTCTTAAATTCTAGAATTTCATCTTATTCTAGACTTAGTACAGTACATCCATCATGTGTCTCTTCTATATTAAAAGTGATATGGTAATGCTTGCTCCATTCATTCTACACTTGAGTTTGTAAAGAGTTCATCTCAATGTACTTGTTAGATTGAAGCAAAAGCATCTTTATCCAGCTATTTATCTCTTTCACATGTCACTGAGTTTTGGTTTTATTATTATTATTATTATTATTATTATTATTATTATTATTATGCGGAAATATACTTGTCACAGAGTTTTTAAAAAAAAATTTCTGGTAAGGTACATGTCACTGAGTTGAAACCACTTCTGTATTGCTTATCATGCCGAGTTCTTGTTGAGAAGGAAAATCTATCTTTTCAAACCCGACTTTTGATTATCACGAAACAACAGCCACATTTCTGCTTTTTGATTAATCGATAACTAATTATTTTAACAGGTGCAATGCACATGATTGGCTATGAACCTCAACTTTATAATTATTGAAACTTTTCTTTTTTTTAAAAAAAAAAGTGGATGGTTGTTATAGATTGGAGTTATAAATGTGCGGTTGAGACTTGAGTGATGGTTGAATTGAAGTATGGTTGATATTGATTACAGTTTAGAATGTATGGTTGAGATCTATAGCTTGACAGTTCTTCATAATACACACACGGTTCCAACTATCAACTTATAATAGTTGAGATAATCAGCTATTATCCCATTCTACACACAGCTAAACATATATATTTATATTATATTAGATAATTTATTACTTAATGAATTTTGCCATTCTTAAATTATCACTCCATTTTTGTTAGTTCTATAAATTCTAATTTCTTATCGTACTTTGTTTTGTTGAAAGACTAAAAAACCATGCAGTGGCCAACATGCGCCAGTTCAAATAATATATAACCAGATTGTTTGTTCCATGTCATACAGATTCTTCCAGATGATATTCGGCAAGCTCTAATGGTTGTGGTGAACTGCTGCATGAAGCGCGACTATTTGGCTGCCATGGACCAGTATATCAAAATGGCCATCGGGAATGCACCCTGGCCCATTGGTGTGACTATGGTTGGTATCCACGAGCGTTCTGCTCGCGAGAAGATCTACACCAATAGTGTGGCCCACATCATGAACGACGAGACGACTCGTAAGTACCTCCAGTCCGTGAAGAGGCTCATGACCTTTTGCCAGAGGAGGTACCCTGCCTTACCGTCGAAATCTGTTGAGTTCAATAGCTTGGCAAACGGAAGCGACCTCCATTCCCTACTCTCTGAGGAAAGAGTGGGTGGAAGTGGAAGTGGAAGAAGTCAAGAGGATAGTATGCTTCGTCTGATGTCTGCGCCAAAAGAGTAGCACTAGTTTCATTTGCTGATTGTGTTAGTTCCAGCTTGGGTGTAAACAATGATCCATGCCTGTTGTGTTACGTTGTACCATAAACTGTTTACTAGTATTATACACGTGCTATGCACGTGGGGAAAATTTGGGAGAATTGAAAAGGGCAAAAAAATTTTACCTACACGTGCGTTGCACGGGTTGGGTTAAGGACAAAGGCCTTCTCCCATTATAGTAGTAGAGACGTATGAAGAGTTGTATTTATGTATGAAGAGTTCAGCCCATGTTTTAAATTGAAATGTTAATATTAGTTCATAATCAAGAGACAAGTTTTGACACTTGGTGCAAATGTCTTAAGGTCATAAATTATTTCCCAACCGTCCAATTTCCAAAGGCAAGCTCCGAAAGAATGTCTAAAATGAAGCAGAACTACACCTCCATTTTCAATCAATTCTGGATTGGAGAACTTGGAATGGTATTTCTTGACTAGTTATTTAAAATTTTGTTGTACATTAAATTCTTCTAGATGGTTATTATAAATTGAATTTGAAAAGCGTGGTTGAGATTTAATAATTGGGCAAAGGATTTCAATGATGTGGTTTGGATTGATAATTCGATTCGATTCTTTTCTACTAAGCGTTCAAAAATGCAATTGTTGATGGTTTTTTTTTTTTCTGTTTTTTTTTCTCTTTTTTAAAAATCTATCTAACACTGAATTAAATAATTGTCACCTTCTAAAGAGTGAGGAAGACTGCAAATATCGAAAGTGAAATTAACTTTTAAATAGATACAGAGGATATTATTATCCTTGCTCGTACTTTGTGTTACTTGTGCTCAACCCATTAAAATTCAAAATACACTCGAAGAAAAATGGAGCTCACTGCTCACGTGATCCAGCTACACATAGATGTGCCTTTTTTATCCATAGGCTTCTTTCATATTTTTGTTTCTTGATGTTCAGTTTTAAGTCTAAAAAAACTCGGTACAAAGAACATTATTCCATCAGATCAAATAGATGGGCCAGCCAGCGTATCAGATTAGCTCCTCACGTCACGTGCCAAAAGAGACTCCTTGCTAAAAAAAAAACTCAAGAACTGAACAAGTTCCAGAAAGCCCCGAGCCCAATACCAAACCGGAGCCGAAACAAACAAACTAACAAAAAAGAGGCGAAGAAGGAATAAGAAGAGGAAGGATGACGACAATCAGACGCTTTTGCTGCAACGACCTCCTCCGATTCTCCCATGTCAACCTCGACCACCTCACCGAAACCGTATGTAACCCTCTCTCTCTCTCTCTCTTTCCCGAACCCTATCATTTAAAAAAAATAAAATTCTTTTAATGATTGATTGATTTGAAAACAGTTCAACATGTCGTTCTACATGACCTACTTGGCGCGATGGCCCGACTACTTCCACGTCGCCGAGGGACCCGGCAACAAAATCATGGGTTACAGTAAGCCCACTTTTCTCATCATTGTATTTTAGCCAGCAAATTCAGTTTCTATGAAATTTCGATTCTGGGGTTTTGGGTTGGGAGAATTGGAGAATTGGAGAATTGGGTTGTGGGTGATAGGTAAAAGGTAGGGGCTTTTGGACACTTTTAAGGGTTTAATCTGAATTGCATTCGATTTTGTAATGTGGACCGTATTAGTACAAAATCATGGGTTACTGTAAGCCATTTCTGATTCAGAATTATTAGTTTTTTGTCAGCGTTGTCATTCCGATTGGATCTAGATCTAGCCATTAATGGGTTATTGGGAGTTTTTGGGAGGAAGAAGAGGAAGGAGGTAGGGAGAAACTTTGGATTCTTTATTCATATCGGTAAAAAGATTATTACAGGCTCCTATATAGGTCGATGGGGGGAGAGACGGTTACAGATATTTTACATCCCAAAAAGAAAAACGTGCATTACGCACTCTTCCGCTCTCCCGCCCTCTTCCCGCCTAAAACAGTATGAAAATAGTAAAGTGCGCACAGCGCGTAAACTCTGATACATCAGATACACTCTTCTAACTCAAGTATCCTACTGCAGACTTGTTGCTTCCTTCTCCTTGACTTGCTGTGTGTCCTCCATTGTATCCGGCGATGCTCGGCGATGATCGTGAGTCCCTGACAACTCCCCCTCCCTTAAGAGCGAACTTGCCTCAAGTTCGAAGGCCGGAAAACGCTGTCTGAATTCATCGATATCGACCCAAGAAGCTTCATTGAATCCCGAATTCTTCCACTTAACTAATAGTTGGATTCCAACTCTGTTGAGCTTTTTGAATATTCGGCGATCTAAAATCAATTCAGGTTCCTCGTTAACACCATCATTAACCCACCAAGAAGGGAACTCAGATGAAACTGCAGGAGGATGATCCCCATGGCAACGTTTCAGTTTAGAGACATGGAATACTGGGTGGATGGAAGCAGAGCTAGGCAAATCTAGCTTGTAAGCAACAGAACCAATCCTCTCAATTATTCGATAAGGACCAAAGTATCTCGAAGAGAGTTTTTGGGGTACGGGGCTTCGCACAGTCGTCTGTTTGTAAGGTTGCAACTTGAGGAAGACCAAATCTCCTATTTCAAATTCACGTTCGGTCCTCTTTTTATCCGCAAAGAACTTCATCCTGTTTTGTGCAGTTGCCATATTGGCCTTCAGCAGTGTGAGAATGGTATCTCTAGACATTAACCCCTCTTCCACCATGGGCAAAGCAGCGGTACCCACAGTGTAACGCAGTAAGGAGGGTGGGGGTCTACCGTAGACACTCTCAAAGGGAGTAAGCCCGGTCGATACATGCCAGTTGGTGTTATACCAAAATTCCGCCCACCCAAGCCATTTGCCCCACTCTGTAGGCTTCTGACCACAAAAACACCGTAGATACATCTCCAATGATTTGTTAACTATCTCCGTTTGTCCGTCACTCTGAGGGTGGTAGGCTGTAGAATGTCGAAGCTTACATCCTTGTTGCACAAAGAATTCTTGCCAGAACTTGCTAATGAAAATTGGGTCGCGATCGCTTACTATACTGCGGGGCATCCCGTGCAGCTTATAAATGTTGTCGACGAACACTTGGACAATCGATTGGGCTGTGTAGGGGTGTGCAGTACCAATAAAATGTGCGTATTTAGACAAGCGGTCTACCACGACCATGATGGAGCTCCTTCCACAACTCTTTGGCAATCCATCTATAAAATCCATGGAAATATCTTCCCATATGCGATCAGGGATAGGTAGGAGGTTTAACAGTCCTGCCGGCATGAGAGTTTCACTCTTGTTGCGTTGGCAAACTAAGCACTCCCTTACCATAGACTTGACATCACGGCTAATTCCTTCCCAAGTGAATGCTCGTCTGATTCTGTGGAGGGTTTTATGAAACCCCGAATGTCCCCCAATAGATGATGCATGGTGGTCTAGGAAGATTAATTTCTTCACACTAGCTGTGGGGCTAACTAGAATTTTGTCTAGATGATACCAGATTCCCTCAAAGAATCTGTAGTGCTCTGGATTGAGAGACCCTTCTTGTAACTTCTTTGAGAGTTGCTGATAGTAAGGGTCTTGTTCTACCAATTTCTTGAGCTCTTCCACCCATTGTGGAACTACAAAAGTGATTTCATAACATATATCCTGGTCTCCTTGTTTCCTCGACAACCCATCCGCAACCTTATTTTCAATCCCCTTTTTGTATTCTACTGTAAAGGAGAAGCCCAGTAACTTCCACAACCACCGTTCTTGGATCTCTGTATTGATTCTTTGCCCCAAGATGTGTTTGATGCTTCTTTGGTCCGTCTTGATCACAAATGAAACTCCTATCAGATATTGACGCCATTGCTTAATGGCTTGTAGGATGGCCAGTACTTCCTTTTCATATGTCGACAAAGCCAGTGCTCTTCCTTTTAAGGCCTTACTTAAGTAGGCAATAGGATGAAGCTCTTGCATTAGCACCGCTTCGATTCCCTCCTTGGACGCGTCTGTTTCAACCACAGACTTTAGAGAAATATGGAGCTCGAAGCACGGGTGTCGTAGTTATTGCAGACTTGAGAGCAAGGAATGCCTGTGTCGCTATTTAAGACCAACTGAAGGAGTTCTTCTTCAACAGTTGCGTCAATGGAGCTGCAATACTCCCATAATTCCTTACGAATCTTCTATAATACCCTGTCAACCCCAAAAATCCTCTTAATTCTTTCACATTTTTGGGTTGCGGCCATTCCTCGACAGCTTTAATCTTTTGAGAATCAACAGCGATACCATTAGCACTAATAATGTGCCCCAAGTACCCAATCTCCTGTTGTCCAAAACTGCACTTACTGGCCTTCGCGATCAGCTGGTGAGAACTCAAAATTCTCAGTGTGAGTCAAGTGAACCAGATGACTCTCCCACGAAGGGCTATAGACTAGGATGTCATCCAAAAAGACAAGCACAAATTTTCGCAGATACTCTTTGAAGATGTCGTTCATGAGGCTTTGAAAAGTAGCTGGCGCATTGGTTAGTCCGAAGGGCATAACAACAAATTCGAAGTGGTCGTGATGTGTTCTGAATGCAGTTTTTGGAATGTCTGCAGAATTGACCCTAATTTGGTGATATCCCGATCTCAGATCAAGCTTGGAGAAGTACTTCGCGCCATTTAGTTCATCTAGAAGTTCATCTACCAAGGGAATAGGGAACTTGGCCTTGATTGTCTGAGAATTAAGAGCTCTATAATCTATACACAACCGCCAGCTTCCGTTAGTTTTCTTAACCAAGATTACGGGGGAAGCGAAGGGGCTGCAGCTTGGTCTAATGAATCCCGAAGCCAACATCTCCTTAATTTGCTTCTCTATTTCATTCTTATAGTAGTGTGGATGTCCATAAGGACGAATGCAGACTGGTTTCTGGCCTTCAATTAAAGGAATCTTATGGTCTACTTCTCTTTGAGGCAGCAGTTTCATCTCTTCGGCAAAGACTTCTGGAAATGCCTGTGTAACATTTTTGATTTCCAAAGCTGCTTGCTCACTGAGTGCGGTACTGAGTTTTTCATTCGCTTCCCCTGGAGCAGCTACCCCTTTCATTTGTATCATGAAAGCTTGACACACATAGTTCCCCATCTTAGTAAGCTCCTCTGCTTCCATATATTGCAGTTGGGTGTGAACAATCCCTTGCAATCTCTTCCAAACTCCATCGATTTTAAAGGTCATGGACATTTCATTGAAGTCCATCGTTTCTGGGCCTAAAGATCTGAGCCAATGCGCACCAAGAACCATTTGAGCAGGACCCAATGGAAGCAGCAATAGCTCCGCTTGTAGGCCAATTCCTTGCACTGAGAAATTGACCTTATCAATCTTTCCTTCGCTATACATAGCTTGCCCGTTTGCTACAGTTACTCTGTATCTGGGTTCTTTCATGATTTGCATGTTAGATTTGATGGCGGTTTGTGGGTCTAAGTAGTTGTGGGTGGAGCCAGTATCGATTAAAATGTTAACCTCCTTCCCGTTGATGGTTCCCTTGACACGCATGGTTTGTGGATATGCTTGTGTGCCCACCAGAGCATGGAAGGATATTTCAGGTTGGAGAGGGTTGTGTGTGGTGGATTGGATCAGTGGTGAGGAGTTTTCTTCTATCAGCTCATCTCCAAGCTCATTCCCTTCTTCATCTTCCTCTTCCAAACATTCAAAATAGTAAAACTTCTGAGACTTATAGAGGTGCCCTGGGGTGTATTTCTCATCGCAATTGAAACACAGCCCTCGGGCCTTCCTCTCCCTCATTTCATGAATGCTCAACCTTCGGGGGGCATGGATGTTACTGGACTTGCTTCTGGAGGTTTCGCAAGTTGCGCAGGATTATGAGAGGTGATGGCAGGTGCCCTGTGAGTGAAGGAGGGTCGGAAATTCTTCTTCAAGCATGCATACTTCTCTTCATTCCCCCTCGCTAAGCCCACCGCCTCATTCACGCTCTGGGGTCTTTGCGACTTCACATCCCACCGAATTTTGTCCCTGAGGCCGCTCACAAAAGTGCTGAGAAAGTGCGCCTCCGACCAATCTTCGACGAAATTTGAGAGCCTGTCGAATTCCTGAATATACAACTCTAGATATCCTTTTTGTTGCAGCTTAGAGAGAAGCCCCCCCATGATCTTGGAAGACAGTAGGGCCAAACCTGTTGATCAGCTCCCCCAAAAATTTTGCCCAAGAGAGTTCATGAATTCTTGGTTTAATGTACCTTTGATACCATTGAGCAGATCTCCCTCTCAGATTTAATGAAGCGTACTTCAGCCTCTGAGACTCCGGGATGTCGTAGAAATCCAAGAATTGCTCAACTCCGCAGATCCATTCAGTGGGATCTCCATCGTTGAAGATCGGAAACTCTACCTTGAAGGGGGTCCTCAGCAAGTTCCCTCCCTCACTATGCCCTGTAGAGTTAATGGAAACAGAGTTAGGATGAGTTACTTCTCTAGTAGATACTGGATGAGATGGGTTTGGAAGTAATGGAGGATTGTTAGAGTGGGGAAATGAAGGTCGTTGCATCCGAGCTAGCATCGATTCCAGTTTGGAGAATCGCTCTCCGATGCTTGCGGCGATTGCTTCCACTCGCTCAGTGAGGTACCCATTGTGGAGTTGGGCCTCCGCCATCTGACTTTTGAGCGTCGCCACATCTCCTTCCATCGCCGTACTACCCTCGTTGCGCTCATCTCCGTCGAGGGTGGCTGGCTCTGATACCAGATTGTCAGCGTTGTCATTCCGATTGGATCTAGATCTAGCCATTAATGGGTTATTGGGAGTTTTTGGGAGGAAGAAGAGGAAGGAGGTAGGGAGAAACTTTGGATTCTTTATTCACATCGGTAAAAAGATTATTACAGGCTCCTATATAGGTCGATGGGGGGAGAGACGGTTACAGATATTTTACATCCCAAAAAGAAAAACGTGCATTACGCACTCTTCCGCTCTCCCGCCCTCTTCCCGCCTAAAACAATATGAAAATAGTAAAGTGCACACAGCGCGTAAACTCTGATACATCAGATACACTCTTCTAACTCAAGTATCCTACTGCAGACTTGTTGCTTCCTTCTCCCTGACTTGCTGTGTGTCCTCCATTGTATCCGGCGATGCTCGGCGATGATCGTGAGTCCCTGACATTTTTCAGTGCTTCGATTGGGAGAATTAAGCAAGTGGGTTGTGGGAGATAGCATAAAGGTAGCAGCTTTTGGACTTTTTAGGGGTTGGTTCTGTTGGATTGGATTTTTTCTGGTTCTGTACTATTAATGGATTTCAAGTTCGATTGAAAATGTTATTTGATAGTTTTTTGAATTGTTGGTTTTTTGGGTTGGGGGAATTGGAGGAGTGGGCTGTGGGAGATAACTAAAGGTAGTAGCTTTTGGCCATTTTGGGAGTTTAATCCGTATTGGATTGGAATTTTCTTGGTTTACTTTTAGCTTTTGGTTCAATTCAGATTCAATCTGATGAGTTTCAATGCTTTTTGGTTTGTGGGTTTTTGGGCTGGGAAAATTGGAGTGGGTTATGGGGGATTGGTGAAGGTAGTGGCTTTTTACCGTTTTGGGGGTTTGTTATGAATTGGATTGGATTTGGTTATTAGATGTGGATATCCAATTGTATTGTTGGAACAAATTATGGGTTACTTAAAGCCATTTATGATTCAATTAAAGATTTTTTGTTCAATTTAGATTCAACTTGATGGGTTTTGATGGTTTTTGGATTTTGGAGTTTTGGGTTGGGAGAATTGGATGTGGGTTTGGAGAGATTAGTAACGTTGGTAGGTTTTGGCCAGTTTCGGGGAGTGTTATGTATTGGGTTGGATTTGGTTATTAGGTGTAGATAGACAATTGTATTGCCATTCTTGATACCCAATCCTATTAGCACATAATCATGGGTTATTGTAAGCCTTTTCTGATTGAATTCAGTTGCAATCTGATGGGCGTGTATGGTTTTTGGGTCTGGAGAATTAGAGGAGTAGATTGTGGGAGATAGGTAAAGGTTCTGGCTTTCGACCCTTTGGGGGGTTTAGTCTATTTTAAATTGGTTTTTTTTAGTTTTATTAGCTTTCAATTAAATTCAGATGCATTTTGATGGCTTTTGATTTTTCTTGGATATGCAAAGATAGTAGTTTTTCACCATTTCGGGGGTTTAATATGAATTAGATTGGATTGGGTTATTAGATGTAATAGTGGTAATACTTTCTTGATGGCTTCTAGTTTTTAGATTGTGGTTTTGTTGGTTTGGTACAATTGGAGATGTGAGTAATGGGACATTGTCAAAGTTAGTAGCTTTTGACATTTTTTTGAGGATTTTTCTGTATTGGATTGGATTTGTTTATTTATAGTGGATGCCCAGTTGAATAGAACAGGATGGGTGAACATTGGGTTTGTTTTGGTGGGACAGCTGCAATCTTTCAGTAAATGTAATTCTTCTGGTTAGTAGGTTTTTAGGTAACCCAATGTGAATGGTTAGAGCTCAATGGTTTTAAATTTCGGATTTCGGACTCATCTCGGTAAGGGGTGTTTCGTCTCGGATCGGAGATATCGGAGATCTCGGGGAAATGTGATCATTTCGGATGTTCATTTCCCATGCTCAATAAATATTTTTTTTGTTACTAAATAAGATGTTATATGTCCTACATGTCATTTATCATATAAAATATTGTATAATGTAACTAATGACATGAATCAATTGCGGTAAATCTTCGCATAATTTAACAAGAATATAGAAAAGAATGTAATATAAGTATATAACTAAATTGAATTTGCATTGATTAGAAAAAATGTATTAGTTAATAAACTTACTTGACTTTGCATATATACAAACAATAGCGATTCGAAATCCTCACATAATTTAGCTTAAGGTCCTATATTGAAAGACATATGCAAAAAGTAAAACAAAATTTTTAAATATATTCACAATAGCATGTGTCTATTTCGGCTGATATTTTGCCAATTTCGGCAATATTTCGGCCGATATTTCGGTAATTTCGGCTAAAATCCACATATTTCGGTCCAAAACGATATAGAGTATAAAATATGCGATTTCGTATTGGCAAGCTAGCCAAAACAAAATTTCGGCCGAAATTTCGGCCATATCGGAGGAAACTTAAAACAATGGAGCTCATACGATTGTATCTAACAATCTCAATTTGGTCGTGAGCTTTTACTGTTAACTCGTGCTGATGAAGCTACAAACATTTTACTCTCTGTGGTTATTGTGATTTTTTTTGGCATTCTTTTTAGTCAATGTATATAAAGTTAGAAAAGCATGGGCAGTTTTTATGCTTGAATTACATGAGTTTTCGTACCTATAGTTAGGATGTACTGGTGCTTTTACTTCCATTTTGTTGGTGGGTCTGATGATTTGTGGGAACTTTTATTGTAGTTATGGGGAAAGTTGAGGGACAAGGAGAATCTTGGCATGGGCATGTAACGGCAGTAACAGTTGCTTCAGAGTACAGGCGACAACAACTAGCTAAGAAACTTATGCACATGCTAGAGGAAATCAGCGACAAAATGTGAGTTTTCTTGAAACTCTGATTATCTTTAACACATGCGCTCACACAAAAGAAAAAAAGTTAAACCTTTTGGGTGCAATTAAATACAAGTGTAGGGTAAAATATCTAAATTTTGTGTAAGCTGTGTTACTCCATAGTTTATGATGTTGACTTTGATTAAGCTTTATGCTACTCCTGACCTTTAGGAGTTAATTGTCTTTCCTATGTACTGAATCTTGCGTTGCTGATTTTGATAGATTTCCATTTGTAATATTTTTCTTAGAATCTTAAAATGCCTATGAGCATGCTGCATGCCACTAGTATGAGGATGTAATTTTGGCTTGGGCACTGAACTTTACCTTTTAGTTGCAACTCATTGGAAGTTTGGTATAATCAAATACCAACTAAAAAGTTCACCGAATATGGAAAGTTGACCAATCTCCAAAAATACTCGCATTCTCTTTTCTATTTATTCAGCCATTTGTGCCTTTATCTTTCCAACTACAGTTACAAGGAACAAAACCTTGCCATTTTATAATTTATTGCCTGATGAAGAAGTTAAACTAATCTTGTTGGCTATGTGGTTAATCTCTTGCAACCAAAGAGTACCTTCAAAACTTCTCTAGGTTAGGAAAAGAGTCTGTAGACTCGATCTCATAAGATTTAGTGAACCGCACTATTCTGTGACATTATATTGGCCAAAGAAATAATTTGGATAGTGCTCCTCGACTTTAGTAATTAACTCAAGGGGATTTATTATTATTATTATTATTATTATTATTATTATTATTAATTTTTTCATTAAAAAACTGATTTTTCCACCATCTTCAGTATCAGTTGAAGTAAAATGAATCTGATATCTTTTGAATCGTTTATGTGGTCCACATTTTTGTATACATACCGATTGTCTGCTGCTGCCTCACACTAGATACTCAAATACTATATGATGAGCATATGTTAAATAATAACTTATGCGCGAAATATATGAATATATCAGGTCCAGATATATGAAAATGTGCTAATGTATCGTTTCCTATTGAATAATTTCAAAAAACTGTATGCTGTCAGAATGAACATTACTTGTGTTGAGACTGTATTTTAAGTGATGGTTGCCGTTGCATCAATCAGCAAAGACCGGTGGTGCTGTTTTCTGTTAGCTCTTGTCTTCATGAGGATCATGCTAGGTCAAATTCTAAAGAACACAGCAAATATAACTGTGTATGGCTGATACTTCCTGTTTTACCCTGTTTATTTTTTAGCCGAAGCAAAGTTGCTCATCATAACTATCCAAGACCAATTGGGTCAACTATAACACAAGGCTAGCTTCTTCCAGATGAAAAACACAAGGCTAGCCATGAAAGGTTTGACAAAAAGGAACTATGGACGACAAAGGCTTGCCATAGATCATAGGTGATTAATTTTCTGGTAGGGAAGCTACTATTGACCATAAATGATCTATTGATGGGTTGACATGCTTCCTATAGTTTAAGCTCATTTGCTACACTGCTAAACTAAGAAAATGTCCAGAACAGAAAACAAAAAAGTTTCTTTGACGATTACAACTGTATAGCAAGGAGAAAGCTGAAAGTCACAGCTGATGTCATTCATAATCCCCAAGAGTTGCCCAAGGGGGGAAAAATATCATTGAAATAGTGCATGAGGCTGCGCCACAATAATGGCCAATAAAAGTCATTCTCAAGCCGTTTTGGAAGCCCATTCACTTACTCGGTATAGTTAAAAAGTTCTATCAAATCTCGTATTCTAAATTTGCTTGGTGGAAACAAACACTATAGAAACACTAGAAATTTTGTTCAATTTATTACTATATATGAAAGCAAAGAGTGTAGTGGTTTAAAATGTGTACTAGGCTGAAGAGGTGAGATGAGAGTTCGTGAAGAAGAGATTTTATTGCTGTAAACAGGATTTATGCTTTTAGCAACATGGTTTATTTATATGAAAATGTACTAATTTTGGAGACTGGAGGGATCTAAGAAGATGCAAACATGCATCCATGCTAGAAACTTACTCTTCATTAGGCGGTAAAGTTGCTGGTTTTATTGACGTTAGGAAAATTAAAGGATGCCTGTATAAATTTCGGTCTTTTGATTTTCTTTATGGATTTATTTTTGAGTTATGTTTAAGTTATCCTGATTTACCAAGATGAAGGGATGGGTGTAGAATTCGTGTACTTGTGTAGTTGTTTGTAAATTAATTCTATCCCAGTTTTGTTCTGATGACATAAACTAGCTAGCCCAAGTATGCACACTTGTATTCTATGAAGCACGGATACGGGTACATGTATCCGGTACTCGGATAGGCCGATTTCTCAAAAACTAGGATACGGATACGTTAGGATATGCTAAATTAAAATAATTAAAAATAATTAATATTATAGATATATAAATAGTAAACTAAAATATTCAATTCAATCCTAACATGAAAAAATAAGAAACAAGAACATGGTAATTAAAATTAATACAAGCCAATGCCAATCAAAACATACTAATGGATCATTCTCAGTTTCCAACAACACCAATACCGATATTACATGACCGAAATGTTCAAGTAAAAGTAGGCTAATCTTAAACCTATTCAATTGAATCAATATCATAACTACATCTATCATAACTTCATAAGTCATAACCATGAACTAAGCAAGACCCTTCAATACTACATCCTACTATTTTATATCTATCATCATAAAGAAATCTAACACTCAAACATTAAAGCGAATAAAGACACAACAACTTATACAATAATAGCAAGTAGTCAATCAACCAAAATAATAGTAAGAACTACATCCTACATCAATCATTTTTTTCAACGTCTTTTAATCAAATGAAACAAAATAATCTTTTAATCAAATGAAATTAGGATTTGAAAGGATAAGACAAAGGGAATAGTAGAATATATATATATATATATATATATATATATATATATATATCCAAACAGTATCCAAGAGTATCTCTATAGTATCCATTCTTTTTTTTTAAAATTAATTGCTGAGATACATATCTGGTACATATCCGGCGAGTATCCCAGCGGATATGTATCCGGTACGAGATACGTATCCCGGGAGAGTATCCGTGCTTCCTAGCTTGTATTTACCCATATGTAGATGGATATTTGTAATGGTTATAATATGAATTTACTGATGTCATTTTCAATTGCATGTTCCAATAATTTCCTGTCATGTTGTAAGTTGAAATAATCTCTCCTGGTTGTTGGATTATATAAACTATCGAATACAACAATATCTTGTGCTTTTCGCCTTGCTAAAAGTAACTATATAAATGGGTGTAAACTTGCATTCTGAAATATTTGATATTCCTTGGAGCTTGTATTGGATCATTTTATTCTAGTACTTCTTTTATTGTCAACATTTTCTAATGCCTTCAAATAATACTGGTTTACAGGGATAAGGCTTACTTTGTAGATCTCTTTGTGAGAGCATCCAACACTCCAGCCATCAAAATGTACGAAAAGGTATGTTTCCTCCAAAGCTATGGTGACAATTTGTAAGTTAGAAGTATAAAAGAGAAAAAGTGGAATTTTATTAGTCAACAACCTGTCTTCCTCTATATGGATGCTTTGGTAGAACTTCAGGGAGCCCTGACCAGTTGCAAAATAGTTTGAATTATGTATTTTCATACCCGATATTCTGCAACTGATACAAGACTTACTTTTTTTATGCGAAGACCTCGTGATAATCCATAACAAAGAAAAAGTAGAAACTTAATGTGGTCTATATGGCAGTAACCTTGTTTTAAAAGGCAGACGATTTTGGTTCCATCATACCTTCAGCTTCAACTTTTTGGAGATTTATTAGCGACTTATTATGTTTGCCTGGACACGGACACAATGACACCTAAGAGCTGCCTCATACATGTTAATTAAATTACTAATTACTTTATCTCTGGCACATCGATTATTATAATTCTTCACGTTGTGTTCAATTCTTATATTTAATCGGCTTTCTTATTTTATTTTCATCTTCTCAACCAGCTCGGATATGTCATTTATCGGCGGGTTTTACGCTATTACTCTGGGGAAGAAGATGGCCTGGGTGAGTCAAAAATTCCATATGATGATTACTTCTCTAGATTTAGATACAAGCCATTTTGACTGTTTTTGTTCTCTTGTTGTTTGTAGATATGAGGAAAGCATTATCTCAGGATGTAGAGAAGAAATCCATCATACCCCTTAAAAGACCAGTTACAACTGATGAACTTGAATATGATTAAAACAATCCACTGACATCAGTGCATCGGGTGATTATGCAATTCTTTCATAAAAAACGTGTAGGTTTGTGAGATGTGTTTTGTTTGTGATGCTAATATTTATCGCGGCGCACTTCAGTGAAATTGTGCTAGCTGATAATTGGCATAATTTATGTACTATTTTCAAGTATGTTTACCTTTTTTTTTGTTAACTTTAAGCCGATGTGTATGAAGCAAATCCTTTTGTAATTGGAGATATTTGCAATGAATTTTTGTTTTGTACTATTTAGATGCAGGTTCAACCTTTTAGAATTTCTTAGTGCAATGATCAAATTTTTGCTCTGATTCAGTTTACAATTCTTAGGACTTAACTGGTTAAAGTCTGCTTGATTCTATGCGAGGTCTTAGCTGCAAATCAGACAATTAGAAGAGATGCAGATATTTGGCTGTAATACACAATAGCCAGAGTGATAATCTTGTATATATATGAAAACCATCCTGGTAATTTGAATGCAATTTAAGATGCCGATAAGCTGAACATTAAGTTGGTGATTTGCAAAGCTTTCAAAGCATTTGATTTTGAATGTAATGTTAGTTGGATCGGCTCCATCAAGGTGAGAAGGGACTTGAAAAACAATTCAATGGCAGTTTGTGTTACTGATGATTCAATGTTGACTGACTAGTTTTCTATTGACACGGAAAAGAAAGAAATTGACCTTATTTTTGTATCATCTGTTTGTACTGCCTTTTCAAAGTAGACCAATGTTGGACGATGTTGTTGTAAAATGAGGTAAATCCTATAATGTAGTATATTCTCTTTTGGTGCACTGCATCTGCATCTGCCTAAGTGTCTGGAGAACTAAACAAATGTATTGATGCCAACTTTTGCTTGATAACCTCTTGCAAAATAGTGAAAGAATGTATTCTTTTGAGTCGTAGTTTTGGTGTTATATTGTTGTAATGTACTCTCTTTCGGGAATGTGATGTATTTAAGGAGAAGGTATTGTTTTCTCAGATTCTTTTGTTGTAATTTTATATTTAGCATTAGTATCCTAGGTTTAAATCAAAAGGGGAGAAGACTGAAAGAGAAGGCATTTGAGAACATTGGCTGTCTCTGCAATATAAAAATCAGAGAAATGAGCGTTCAAACTGTGATGTTTTATTTATTTATTGCTATTTTTTTTATCATAAATGGTGGGGCTAAATTCTCTCCCACATTCCATTAATAAGTTGTTTAACAAAGCATACAACCGAACTATAAAGTATGAAATTCATGTGACAGATTGGAACATGATATTCATTCTCCGCCAAAAAAGAGAACCCTCGTATACAAGAGTTATCCGCCCAAAAGACTTATCTACACATACAACCAAAAATTCGGTGTGAGACTGCCCCAAACCTGCCAAACAGCCGCAAACCCAAAATATCTGCATGCGGATCGCTCCCCCCCCCCCCCCCCCCCCCCCCCCCCCAATCATGACCTCAGAATCTGCTACTAGTGTGGGAGTAGAGTTATCGTCATACATCTCCCTGATCTTCTTTCTATCCTCAGCACCTGTCGTATTAGTCCAGAAAATAATATCAGCCTTTATCATGTATAGTAGATGTTGATGTGTGAGATGTCTGTGTGTGGGTCTAAATATTCTATTGTTTATTTCTAACCATATAGCCTAACAGGTAGCTGCTACCCCCATCCCTAATTCCCCACGTCTGAGTGTTGCTTTTGCAAACATTGAGCTCCCTCCAATCTCCCCAAGCGAACTGCACAGAGTCCGGTAGGGGGGCAGATATACAAAATCTGCGGACCAAATCCTTCCATAACGGTATAGCATACCGGCATGTCATAAACAGATGGTCCCCCGTTTGCCTTTCTTGGGCGCATATGACGCATTCACTCGGACCCTGCCCATCTACATCTGGCTAGGTTATCTCTAGTTAGGATAACGTTATAGGACGTCAGCCAGTTAAATACGCTGGCCTTTAATGGGACCTTAACTTTGCACACTAGGTCGTGCGCCCCCCCCCCCCCCCCCCACACACACACACACACATGTAATATTGTCCTGATTATCATATCCAATTGGCTTCCAGTCTTATACGAAATGGATGAGGTCCCTCTTCTGGTTTCTCACCCCCCTGGTCATATATCCATTCATGCTAGGCCTCCAGGCATCTTTCCTCCACTGGCTCTTCACCCAGTCGTTCTTACATGTTGTGTACTTATATGCCTCCAGGAATCTTCTTTTTAGATTAATGGGGCTGCACCACCTGTCTTTCTAAAAGCAAATGTCTGCACCATTTCCAATAGAAAAAGTTACATCAGCAAGAAAGATATCTTTAGTATGCGAGACTTCCCGGCAAAAGTCGGACATGGTTGCAATATTCTTATGTTTTCGGTGTATGCTACCATTTCTTAGGTAGACCGCCTTGTCTGATGTTTCCCACTTTGCCTTCTTTCATGTGATGATTTTCCACCACCACTTACATAAAAGTGCTCAATTCATTTGTCAAAGGTTGATGACACCCAAGCCTCCGAACTCCTTTCGTCTGCAAACCAACCCTCATTTGATTAACGATTATCCTTTCCCATCGGCCCCAAATCCATTACAAACAAACCATTGTCTTAAACTACCAATCTTTTTGATAATCCAAACAGGAATCTCAGAGAAAGACAAGAAGTATAGCAATATTGAGTTGATCATCGAGTTTAGCATAACTAGATGCCCACCGAACGGGAGCATCTCCCCTTTCCAATCTTCCAGCCTATTTGCAATTCGCTCTATAAGTTTGTTCCAATCCTCCATTCTTAAAGACCCGCATCTAATTGGCAGTCCCAAGTACTTTATTGGTAGCGTCTGCATCGGGCAATTCAATATAGCTACTACTGTATTACCGTTCTCTCCGACGTTGTCCAAAAAGGTGATGGAGCTTTTATGGAAGTTGACCTTCAGTCTCGACCAATTTGAACCACCCACCCAACAATCCATTAAGTCCAACAATCCAAACATTAAAACTTTGTGGTCCCCCTCCCCCTCATGAGCATTAACATGCTCAACCAAATCCTGGGAGACGCATTCCACAGTCGTCTCCCTCCCTAAGACCTATTGGACCTTGTGGACATTGTTCGCTTTCATATCCCTAATTACGTCCATGTAGTTCATGTGTGCATCATGAGATTGATGCAAATTGATACCATAAACATTTGCAAGCTGAATCTACATGGAATCTGAAATTGAACCGAAAATTGAAATAGGTGCATGATTACCTGACAGGCTTTCGTGGCTTTTCGCTTTCCCACCTTTTGGTATATTTCATTCACTGTCATCAATTTTTTACCATTTTGGCACTGTCTATCGCTGCGTCGATGCCCCTCCTTGATTCAGTCGTTTCTTCTCTTTAGTGTTGGCTCCTCTATTGGTGTATCATCTGAAATACTCTCCACCCCACTGTCCTCCCCCGAATTTGGCTTCCCGAACCTAGTGGAATCGTTATTAGACCCAGAAGACCCTTATGAATCCTGTTTCTTTTCAGTTTCCCAGCTTCCCAACATAGCCTTGACCCTCTTTTTCACCTCTCTTTGCACTCTTTTCTCGACTTCCTTCTTTATCATTATCTTGATCATATCACCCTTTTGATCCTCCTCCTCGCACCCTTCCTGGTTAGTAACATCTAGGTTGGTAGCATTGTACTCCCTAACCTCAAAGTTCCCCTTGAATTCTTTCAAAATCTGTCCCGAATCCGTATCCACTTTTTGTTTAATTTCCTCCACACTCAGCTGAGATTTTTGATGTTGATATTTGCAAGTGTACAAAATCGCACAAGTAATATAGATAGATGAGTAGAGTGTCGAACCCACAGGGACTAGATATTTTACTGAGTACCGATATCACTAGATGAATCACTATTTGGAAGATCGAATTTTATAAATGATAAAGTAACTAAATTAAATTACTCTAATCTACTTTAATCTAACTAAATTGGTGAAGAGGGAGAGGGCTGTGAAACGATGAAGCACTTGTACTTTGTTTAATAGTAAAATTAGTTGTAGGCTCTTGGTTCACCTCGTTTATCACACACACAAATTATAATTCCTTATAAATAAAAAATATTATTTTTCCCAAATTGTCGACCAAAATCCTAAAGATATTAACCACTCTATCAACGTAGTCTAAAAATTATTCTCAATTAATCATTCGTCTATCCACCAAATTATTAATTGAGAAATTGGATTTCTTAACGGTCACGTCCTCCAATATACGGTCTTAATTCTTATTAATCACAAATCACCTGTTCGGTCTCTTTATGATTTGAAAAATCATACAAATATCTATCCACCATGTTGTACGCATAAAGAATAAAAATTAAAACACAATCAGGAAAAATAGAGTGATAATAAGGAATAAAAATCTGTGTTCAAAACTTGGCTACACCTTAGCCTCTAGAACAATCAATTCAGTTCATATATGTTTGGGATTGCATCAAAAAATATAGAGAAGAAAAGGTACAAAAAGAAATACAAAAATTAATTCAAACCAGTCCTTTCTCTGTTCTCTGTCTCAAAAACCGGGCTTCAAAACGCGTTGCTGACGTCAGCGAACTCACCAACTAACCCTGCCACAGATCTGTCACATCGGGGCCAGGTGCTGTCTCGTCGTCTGAGCCGTGCGTCAAAATCAACCAGTTGTCAGCGCAGCAATTCGTCTGGGTGCACTTCGGAAACCCTACTGCCCAATACGTGCTGTCCCTGAGTCCCTGTTGGTCTTGAGCCGCGTGCGTTGTCTACGTGGTGGGTCCCGTCAGTGGAGGCGTCACGTGCTGCTGCTCCTTGGAATTCCGTGCGTGTACTTCAGGAAAAGAGGAAGAAAGGGTCGCACAGGGTTTCGTCCTGTCTTGCTTCGTCCGTGCACGCGCCAGGAGACAAGCGGAAGTTTCCCCACCTGTCACGTGGGCCCCCTGTGTTGCCTTCGTTGCACACGTCAAGAAGAAGAAGTCCTGCCGAACTCAACTTCCCCTCTCTCTTTTTTTGCTTTGATCCGTGCGCCAGAATCTCTCTCTGTCTGTTTTTCTTTTCTTTTTTCTTTTTTTTGTTTGTTTGATACAATTGATTTCAGCCGTCACCTCCTCAGTTTGTAACCTCTTTTTGGTTTGTATTTATAGGGAAACGG
Source organism: Hemerocallis citrina (assembly GCA_017893485.1). Lineage (NCBI taxonomy): Eukaryota > Viridiplantae > Streptophyta > Magnoliopsida > Asparagales > Asphodelaceae > Hemerocallis > Hemerocallis citrina. Next base: position 121,935,596 of record CM030366.1, read on the forward strand.
AGAGAAGCTTTAGGGTTTGCACTTTTGCAGAAAAGTCCACATTCTTCCTTTATTTTCTTCCTTTTATAATGCAGAATTTTATTTGTTTCTCTTTCCTTCTTTTCTGCATTTTCTGCTCACCACGTGCTTCTGCATACACAAAATAATACCTGAAATTAGGATTTTTAAATAAAATAAATTTAATTAGTTTAAAATTAATTAAACTAACTTTATATCATATTAGCGTATAAAAATCCTTTTAAAATTTATTTGTCGCACTTTTAACTCAACAAAACAATAAAATCGATAAATCAATTATTTCACTTTGTTTGTTGATTTTTTCCACAATTCTTTACTTTTTGCATCAAAAATATTATTTCTTCAAAAATAATTAATTAAATGAAATCTTATAGAAATATGATGAATTAGAGACAATATCAACGAAAACAAGCGATTTTAATGGTAAATGAGTACAAATATTTGTATATAAATTCGACACATCAAATACCACCAAACTTAAGATTTTGCTTGTCCTCGAGCAAAAAGTAGAATCATAAACAAGGGAATAATAATAGCAGGCTCAACCCATCACACCAAGAAATCTTATCATGCAAGCATCAAAATTACAATTAAAAATATAAACAATTGCAAATAAAGTAAAACTAAGCATACCCACTTTCTCCAGTGCAATTATTTATTCATAATTCCCAAAAAAAAATCGCATTTGTCATGCAATTAATGTAATTATATTATGCAACAACTCAATCTGTGATTATCCCTTCTCTCTACTACAAACCGAGTAGCAAACTAGAGTTTTTTTTTTTTTTTTTTTTTAGTCTCTTCTTTAAGTTGTCACTTGCCTTTTGACGCGAATGCAAAATATTTGTGATGAATTCACCCGGTTACTCAACAAGTCACAAACTTAAAGTGACTTGCATACTCATATTTCAAGTTGCTGTTCTACGTAAGTGTAGACATTTGTGATGAATACCCCTAGTTACTAAGCAACTCAAAACATTGGAGTAGATTGACTTTATTCAATTTTTTTTTTTTTTTTCATTATTACTCTATTTACTTAAACTCTGTTTAGGACTAGATTAAAGGGGAAAATCACAAGAAAAAGCATCACATTTGTCTTTGATGTATAATAGCATGACGCACACAATTTTGTAAGGAATTTTGAAACTCAATAATCCTAAAGTAAATAAGTATGCTTAATATTGCTTTATAAAAAAAAATTGTTTATCCAAAAAAATTGTTTCAATGCTTATCACAATAAGGAACTCAAAATGTGTAATGGTGAGCCCAATTATAATCCTTTTGTTTTGTTTTTCTTTTCTAAAATAATAAAAATAAAAATAAAATTGTAAACCTTCCCCCCAAACTTAAATATCACATTGTCCTCAATGGGAAAGAAAAAGAAAAACAAAAAGAATGCAAAAAGTTTAGAATATCTCCCCTGATTCGTCTTTAAATTTCTGCACGCGCAGCCTTCAGTATTTTGGCGATATCTGGAGCTGTAGATGTCGAAATGGGCTGAATTTTTTTTGCTGGAAAGCTAAGACAATTGTCTACAACTCTTCTTTGAATCAGTTTTCCAGATTCTGACTCTATGCTTCTCAAAATCAGCCATCAATGCAGGTGTTCAAAACAGCTCCGTTTGGCGACTTTCAAAATTGATGCAATCCTACAAAATAAAATCAAAAATTAAAATAAAATAAAATAAAAGATAAATCAAAACTAAATGCAATAAAATAAAACATGGGTTGCCTTCCAAGAAGCACTAAGTTTTAAGTCTTCAGCCAGACATGGGGGTGAGATGGTTAAGTAACGCCAAGATCCAACAACATTAGCACATCTTTTCTAATTTTTCTCTTTAGATGTGGATCCGGTTCAAGTTCCAATTTGAGGCATTTCCTTTTAGATGATGATGTCTTTGATTCCCCCACCTCTTTGAATTTATGCTGCAAAAATGAATAAATAGAAGGTTCAGCATCCAAATACATAACATGTTCAAAAATATTTTCTTTTGCAGGTTCAAAATTTGTTGAATTTGTTGGACATACTTCGATTGGCGATTTTTCAAATTTTGCCTTATGTTTCTCGCCCACAATTAAATCAGTTTTACTTACTTGAAAAGATGACTGTTCTTCAGGAGCAATATTTGTGGAATTAAAAATATCATACATTACTTGCTCATGCTGAATTTGTTCCTCCACAATTTGTTCAATCTCACTTTGCTTTTCAACTACATTATGTTCTTCATTTTTTTCTTGTGGTTGATCAATTGTCCTCCCGCTTCCTAGTGTTATTGCCTTGAAATCTTCCATGGGGTTGACAACTGTGTTGCTTGGTAATGTTCCTGCAGTTTTGTCATTAATAATATTTAAAAATTGACTAATTTGTACCTCAAGATTGTGAATGGAAGCCGAAGTTGAATTTGTAACATTTTGGATTGCCAAATCTGTCTTTTGCATGTAGTGCATAAACATGTCTTCAAGTGTCGGCTTCTTTTCTTCCTGCGAAAAATTTTGAGGGTGTATAACTGCTTCTTGATTGTTGTTCCATGAAAAATTGGGAGTGTTTCTCCATTCTTGATTGTATGTGTCTGTATAATGATTGTTTTGCATTTGAAAGTTTGACACAAAATTTTCATTTACGGCATTTGATGGAGCAAAAGGGTTCCCCACTTGACAATCTGAACTTGGATGATATCCTGCACAAATATCACAAATCATATTAGAATGAATAGCATTAAAATTCATATTTTCTACTTGTTTAGATAAAATATTATTTTTTGCATTCAGAGTAGAAAAAGGATCAAGTTCAAAAACTCCAGCCACTTCTCTTGGCATCGTTCTCTCTGAAGACCACTGGTAATGATTTGATGCCATCTCCTCTAAAAGATCATAGGCTGTTTGGTAAGTTTTGCTCATCAGTGCACCACCAGCTGCTGCGTCAACCATAGATCTATGTGTAACTCCCAAACCATTATAAAATGTTTGCATTTGCAGCCATTTCGGTAGTTCATGATGAGGACACTTTCTCAATAACTCTTTAAATCTTTCCCATGCATCATACAAAGACTCGGTCTCAAATTGAGTAAATGTGCAAATGTCATTTCTTAGCCTTGCGGTCTTTGCTGGTGGAAAATACTTGGCTAGAAACTTTTGTGCAAGTCCCTCCCAAGTAGTAATACTACCGGGTGGTAGATAATGTAGCCAAGCTTTCGCCTTATCTCGTAGGGAAAAAGAAAAGAGTCTCAGTCTTATTGCATCGTCTGATACACCGTTGTGCTTGAAAGTGTCACAAATTTCTAAAAAATCTGCAATGTGAGCGTATGGATCCTCGTGTGGTAGTCCCCAAAATTGAACAGTCTGTTGAATCATTAGAATCATCGCCGGTTTAATTTCAAAATCGTTAGCTTCAATAATCGGCTTTTTTATGCTTGACTGATAAATTGAGGGCATAGCATAATCTCTCAAAGGCCTATTTTGATCGTTCGCCATGATAATGTACGTGTATGTCCTGAAATGTAAGTATCGAAAAAGAAAAAGAAGAAAAAAAAATAGAAAAACTAAAAAAAACTAAAATAAGAAAAATAAAATAAAAAAAAAAGTAAAAGTTAGTCAAAGGAAAATAAAGATGTAAAATGATAATAAAATAAAAATAATTACAAAGAATCCAAATTAGCAATAATCTAGCAATTTTCAATATCAATAAAAGAATAACTAGTCCCCGGCAACGGCGCCAAAAACTTGATGTTGATATTTGCAAGTGTACAAAATCGCACAAGTAATATAGATAGATGAGTAGAGTGTCGAACCCACAGGGAGTAGATATTTTACTGAGTACCGATATCACTAGATGAATCACTATTTGGAAGATCGAATTTTATAAATGATAAAGCAACTAAATTAAATTACTCTAATCTACTTTAATCTAACTAAATTGGTGAAGAGGGAGAGGGCTGTGAAACGATGAAGCACTTGTACTTTGTTTAATAGTAAAATTAGTTCTAGGCTCTTGGTTCACCTCGTTTATCACACACACAAATTATAATTCCTTATAAATAAAAAATATTATTTTTCCCAAATTGTCGACCAAAATCCTAAAGATATTAACCACTCTATCAACGTAGTCTAAAAATTATTCTCAATTAATCATTCGTCTATCCACCAAATTATTAATTGAGAAATTAGATTTCTTAACGGTCACGTCCTCCAATATACGGTCTTAATTCTTATTAATCATAAATCACCTGTTCGGTCTCTTTATGATTTGAAAACTCATACAAATGTCTATCCACCATGTTGTACGCATAAAGAATAAAAATTAAAACACAATCAGGAAAAATAGAGTGATAATAAGGAATAAAAATCTGTGTTCAAAACTTGGCTACACCTTAGCCTCTAGAACAATCAATTCAGTTCATATATGTTTGGGATTGCATCAAAAAATATAGAGAAGAAAAGGTACAAAAAGAAATACAAAAATTAATTCAAACCAGTCCTTTCTCTGTTCTCTGTCTCAAAAACCGGGCTTCAAAACGCGTTGCTGACGTCAGCGAACTCACCAACTAACCCTGCCACAGATCTGTCACATCGGGGCCAGGTGCTGTCTCGTCGTCTGAGCCGTGCGTCAAAATCAACCAGTTGTCAGCGCAGCAATTCGTCTGGGTGCACTTCGGAAACCCTACTGCCCAATACGTGCTGTCCCTGAGTCCCTGTTCGTCTTGAGCCGCGTGCGTTGTCTACGTGGTGGGTCCCGTCAGTGGAGGCGTCACGTGCTGCTGCTCCTTGGAATTCCGTGCGTGTACTTCAGGAAAAGAGGAAGAAAGGGTCGCACAGGGTTTCGTCCTGTCTTGCTTCGTCCGTGCACGCGCCAGGAGACAAGCGGAAGTTTCCCCACCTGTCACGTGGGCCCCCTGTGTTGCCTTCGTTGCACACGTCAAGAAGAAGAAGTCCTGCCGAACTCAACTTCCCCTCTCTCTTTTTTTGCTTTGATCCGTGCGCCAGAATCTCTCTCTGTCTGTTTTTCTTTTCTTTTTTCTTTTTTTTGTTTGTTTGATACAATTGATTTCAGCCGTCACCTCCTCAGTTTGTAACCTCTTTTTGGTTTGTATTTATAGGGAAACGGAGAGAAGCTTTAGGGTTTGCACTTTTGCAGAAAAGTCCACATTCTTCCTTTATTTTCTTCCTTTTATAATGCAGAATTTTATTTGTTTCTCTTTCCTTCTTTTCTGCATTTTCTGCTCACCACGTGCTTCTGCATACACAAAATAATACCTGAAATTAGGATTTTTAAATAAAATAAATTTAATTAGTTTAAAATTAATTAAACTAACTTTATATCATATTAGCGTATAAAAATCCTTTTAAAATTTATTTGTCGCACTTTTAACTCAACAAAACAATAAAATCGATAAATCAATTATTTCACTTTGTTTGTTGATTTTTTCCACAATTCTTTACTTTTTGCATCAAAAATATTATTTCTTCAAAAATAATTAATTAAATGAAATCTTATAGAAATATGATGAATTAGAGACAATATCAACGAAAACAAGCGATTTTAATGGTAAATGAGTACAAATATTTGTATATAAATTCGACACATCAAATACCACCAAACTTAAGATTTTGCTTGTCCTCGAGCAAAAAGTAGAATCATAAACAAGGGAATAATAATAGCAGGCTCAACCCATCACACCAAGAAATCTTATCATGCAAGCATCAAAATTACAATTAAAAATATAAACAATTGCAAATAAAGTAAAACTAAGCATACCCACTTTCTCCAGTGCAATTATTTATTCATAATTCCCAAAAAAAAATCGCATTTGTCATGCAATTAATGTAATTATATTATGCAACAACTCAATCTGTGATTATCCCTTCTCTCTACTACAAACCGAGTAGCAAACTAGAGTTTTTTTTTTTTTTTTTTTTTTAGTCTCTTCTTTAAGTTGTCACTTGCCTTTTGACGCGAATGCAAAATATTTGTGATGAATTCACCCGGTTACTCAACAAGTCACAAACTTAAAGTGACTTGCATACTCATATTTCAAGTTGCTGTTCTACGTAAGTGTAGACATTTGTGATGAATACCCCTAGTTACTAAGCAACTCAAAACATTGGAGTAGATTGACTTTATTCAATTTTTTTTTTTTTTTTTCATTATTACTCTATTTACTTAAACTCTGTTTAGGACTAGATTAAAGGGGATAATCACAAGAAAAAGCATCACATTTGTCTTTGATGTATAATAGCATGACGCACACAATTTTGTAAGGAATTTTGAAACTCAATAATCCTAAAGTAAATAAGTATGCTTAATATTGCTTTATAAAAAAAAAATTGTTTATCCAAAAAAATTGTTTCAATGCTTATCACAATAAGGAACTCAAAATGTGTAATGGTGAGCCCAATTATAATCCTTTTGTTTTGTTTTTCTTTTCTAAAATAATAAAAATAAAAATAAAATTGTAAACCTTCCCCCCAAACTTAAATATCACATTGTCCTCAATGGGAAAGAAAAAGAAAAACAAAAAGAATGCAAAAAGTTTAGAATATCTCCCCTGATTCGTCTTTAAATTTCTGCACGCGCAGCCTTCAGTATTTTGGCGATATCTGGAGCTGTAGATGTCGAAATGGGCTGAATTTTTTTTGCTGGAAAGCTAAGACAATTGTCTACAACTCTTCTTTGAATCAGTTTTCCAGATTCTGACTCTATGCTTCTCAAAAACAGCCATCAATGCAGGTGTTCAAAACAGCTCCGTTTGGCGACTTTCAAAATTGATGCAATCCTACAAAATAAAATCAAAAATTAAAATAAAATAAAATAAAAGATAAATCAAAACTAAATGCAATAAAATAAAACATGGGTTGCCTTCCAAGAAGCACTAAGTTTTAAGTCTTCAGCCAGACATGGGGGTGAGATGGTTAAGTAACGCCAAGATCCAACAACATTAGCACATCTTTTCTAATTTTTCTCTTTAGATGTGGATCCGGTTCAAGTTCCAATTTGAGGCATTTCCTTTTAGATGATGATGTCTTTGATTCCCCCACCTCTTTGAATTTATGCTGCAAAAATGAATAAATAGAAGGTTCAGCATCCAAATACATAACATGTTCAAAAATATTTTCTTTTGCAGGTTCAAAATTTGTTGAATTTGTTGGACATACTTCGATTGGCGATTTTTCAAATTTTGCCTTATGTTTCTCGCCCACAATTAAATCAGTTTTACTTACTTGAAAAGATGACTGTTCTTCAGGAGCAATATTTGTGGAATTAAAAATATCATACATTACTTGCTCATGCTGAATTTGTTCCTCCACAATTTGTTCAATCTCACTTTGCTTTTCAACTACATTATGTTCTTCATTTTTTTCTTGTGGTTGATCAATTGTCCTCCCGCTTCCTAGTGTTATTGCCTTGAAATCTTCCATGGGGTTGACAACTGTGTTGCTTGGTAATGTTCCTGCAGTTTTGTCATTAATAATATTTAAAAATTGACTAATTTGTACCTCAAGATTGTGAATGGAAGCCGAAGTTGAATTTGTAACATTTTGGATTGCCAAATCTGTCTTTTGCATGTAGTGCATAAACATGTCTTCAAGTGTCGGCTTCTTTTCTTCCTGCGAAAAATTTTGAGGGTGTATAACTGCTTCTTGATTGTTGTTCCATGAAAAATTGGGAGTGTTTCTCCATTCTTGATTGTATGTGTCTGTATAATGATTGTTTTGCATTTGAAAGTTTGACACAAAATTTTCATTTACGGCATTTGATGGAGCAAAAGGGTTCCCCACTTGACAATCTGAACTTGGATGATATCCTGCACAAATATCACAAATCATATTAGAATGAATAGCATTAAAATTCATATTTTCTACTTGTTTAGATAAAATATTATTTTTTGCATTCAGAGTAGAAAAAGGATCAAGTTCAAAAACTCCAGCCACTTCTCTTGGCATCGTTCTCTCTGAAGACCACTGGTAATGATTTGATGCCATCTCCTCTAAAAGATCATAGGCTGCTTGGTAAGTTTTGCTCATCAGTGCACCACCAGCTGCTGCGTCAACCATAGATCTATGTGTAACTCCCAAACCATTATAAAATGTTTGCATTTGCAGCCATTTCGGTAGTTCATGATGAGGACACTTTCTCAATAACTCTTTAAATCTTTCCCATGCATCATACAAAGACTCGGTCTCAAATTGAGTAAATGTGCAAATGTCATTTCTTAGCCTTGCGGTCTTTGCTGGTGGAAAATACTTGGCTAGAAACTTTTGTGCAAGTCCCTCCCAAGTAGTAATACTACCGGGTGGTAGATAATGTAGCCAAGCTTTCGCCTTATCTCGTAGGGAAAAAGAAAAGAGTCTCAGTCTTATTGCATCGTCTGATACACCGTTGTGCTTGAAAGTGTCACAAATTTCTAAAAAATCTGCAATGTGAGCGTATGGATCCTCGTGTGGTAGTCCCCAAAATTGAACAGTCTGTTGAATCATTAGAATCATCGCCGGTTTAATTTCAAAATCTTTAGCTTCAATAATCGGCTTTTTTATGCTTGACTGATAAATTGAGGGCATAGCATAATCTCTCAAAGGCCTATTTTGATCGTTCGCCATGATAATGTACGTGTATGTCCTGAAATGTAAGTATCGAAAAAGAAAAAGAAGAAAAAAAAATAGAAAAACTAAAAAAAACTAAAATAAGAAAAATAAAATAAAAAAAAAAGTAAAAGTTAGTCAAAGGAAAATAAAGATGTAAAATGATAATAAAATAAAAATAATTACAAAGAATCCAAATTAGCAATAATCTAGCAATTTTCAATATCAATAAAAGAATAACTAGTCCCCGGCAACGGCGCCAAAAACTTGATGTTGATATTTGCAAGTGTACAAAATCGCACAAGTAATATAGATAGATGAGTAGAGTGTCGAACCCACAGGGAGTAGATATTTTACTGAGTACCGATATCACTAGATGAATCACTATTTGGAAGATCGAATTTTATAAATGATAAAGCAACTAAATTAAATTACTCTAATCTACTTTAATCTAACTAAATTGGTGAAGAGGGAGAGGGCTGTGAAACGATGAAGCACTTGTACTTTGTTTAATAGTAAAATTAGTTCTAGGCTCTTGGTTCACCTCGTTTATCACACACACAAATTATAATTCCTTATAAATAAAAAATATTATTTTTCCCAAATTGTCGACCAAAATCCTAAAGATATTAACCACTCTATCAACGTAGTCTAAAAATTATTCTCAATTAATCATTCGTCTATCCACCAAATTATTAATTGAGAAATTGGATTTCTTAACGGTCACGTCCTCCAATATACGGTCTTAATTCTTATTAATCACAAATCACCTGTTCGGTCTCTTTATGATTTGAAAACTCATACAAATGTCTATCCACCATGTTGTACGCATAAAGAATAAAAATTAAAACACAATCAGGAAAAATAGAGTGATAATAAGGAATAAAAATCTGTGTTCAAAACTTGGCTACACCTTAGCCTCTAGAACAATCAATTCAGTTCATATATGTTTGGGATTGCATCAAAAAATATAGAGAAGAAAAGGTACAAAAAGAAATACAAAAATTAATTCAAACCAGTCCTTTCTCTGTTCTCTGTCTCAAAAACCGGGCTTCAAAATGCGTTGCTGACGTCAGCGAACTCACCAACTAACCCTGCCACAGATCTGTCACATCGGGGCCAGGTGCTGTCTCGTCGTCTGAGCCATGCGTCAAAATCAACCAGTTGTCAGCGCAGCAATTCGTCTGGGTGCACTTCGGAAACCCTACTGCCCAATACGTGCTGTCCCTGAGTCCCTGTTCGTCTTGAGCCGCGTGCGTTGTCTACGTGGTGGGTCCCGTCAGTGGAGGCGTCACGTGCTGCTGCTCCTTGGAATTCCGTGCGTGTACTTCAGGAAAAGAGAAAGAAAGGGTCGCACAGGGTTTCGTCCTGTCTTGCTTCGTCCGTGCACGCGCCAGGAGACAAGAGGAAGTTTCCCCACCTGTCACGTGGGCCCCCTGTGTTGCCTTCGTTGCACACGTCAAGAAGAAGAAGTCCTGCCGAACTCAACTTCCCCTCTCTCTTTTTTTGCTTTGATCCGTGCGCCAGAATCTCTCTCTGTCTGTTTTTCTTTTCTTTTTTTTTTTTTGTTTGTTTGATACAATTGATTTCAGCCGTCACCTCCTCAGTTTGTAACCTCTTTTTGGTTTGTATTTATAGGGAAACGGAGAGAAGCTTTAGGGTTTGCACTTTTGCAGAAAAGTCCACATTCTTCCTTTATTTTCTTCCTTTTATAATGCAGAATTTTATTTGTTTCTCTTTCCTTCTTTTCTGCATTTTCTGCTCACCACGTGCTTCTGCATACACAAAATAATACCTGAAATTAGGATTTTTAAATAAAATAAATTTAATTAGTTTAAAATTAATTAAACTAACTTTATATCATATTAGCGTATAAAAATCCTTTTAAAATTTATTTGTCGCACTTTTAACTCAACAAAACAATAAAATCGATAAATCAATTATTTCACTTTGTTTGTTGATTTTTTCCACAATTCTTTACTTTTTGCATCAAAAATATTATTTCTTCAAAAATAATTAATTAAATGAAATCTTATAGAAATATGATGAATTAGAGACAATATCAACGAAAACAAGCGATTTTAATGGTAAATGAGTACAAATATTTGTATATAAATTCGACACATCAAATACCACCAAACTTAAGATTTTGCTTGTCCTCGAGCAAAAAGTAGAATCATAAACAAGGGAATAATAATAGCAGGCTCAACCCATCACACCAAGAAATCTTATCATGCAAGCATCAAAATTACAATTAAAAATATAAACAATTGCAAATAAAGTAAAACTAAGCATACCCACTTTCTCCAGTGCAATTATTTATTCATAATTCCCAAAAAAAAATCGCATTTGTCATGCAATTAATGTAATTATATTATGCAACAACTCAATCTGTGATTATCCCTTCTCTCTACTACAAACCGAGTAGCAAACTAGAGTTTTTTTTTTTTTATTTTTTTTTTAGTCTCTTCTTTAAGTTGTCACTTGCCTTTTGACGCGAATGCAAAACATTTGTGATGAATTCACCCGGTTACTCAACAAGTCACAAACTTAAAGTGACTTGCATACTCATATTTCAAGTTGCTGTTCTACGTAAGTGTAGACATTTGTGATGAATACCCCTAGTTACTAAGCAACTCAAAACATTGGAGTAGATTGACTTTATTCAATTTTTTTTTTTTTTTCATTATTACTCTATTTACTTAAACTCTGTTTAGGACTAGATTAAAGGGGATAATCACAAGAAAAAGCATCACATTTGTCTTTGATGTATAATAGCATGACGCACACAATTTTGTAAGGAATTTTGAAACTCAATAATCCTAAAGTAAATAAGTATGCTTAATATTGCTTTATAAAAAAAAATTGTTTATCCAAAAAAATTGTTTCAATGCTTATCACAATAAGGAACTCAAAATGTGTAATGGTGAGCCCAATTATAATCCTTTTGTTTTGTTTTTCTTTTCTAAAATAATAAAAATAAAAATAAAATTGTAAACCTTCCCCCCAAACTTAAATATCACATTGTCCTCAATGGGAAAGAAAAAGAAAAACAAAAAGAATGCAAAAAGTTTAGAATATCTCCCCTGATTCGTCTTTAAATTTCTGCACGCGCAGCCTTCAGTATTTTGGCGATATCTGGAGCTGTAGATGTCGAAATGGGCTGAATTTTTTTTGCTGGAAAGCTAAGACAATTGTCTACAACTCTTCTTTGAATCAGTTTTCCAGATTCTGACTCTATGCTTCTCAAAAACAGCCATCAATGCAGGTGTTCAAAACAGCTCCGTTTGGCGACTTTCAAAATTGATGCAATCCTACAAAATAAAATCAAAAATTAAAATAAAATAAAATAAAAGATAAATCAAAACTAAATGCAATAAAATAAAACATGGGTTGCCTTCCAAGAAGCACTAAGTTTTAAGTCTTCAGCCAGACATGGGGGTGAGATGGTTAAGTAACGCCAAGATCCAACAACATTAGCACATCTTTTCTAATTTTTCTCTTTAGATGTGGATCCGGTTCAAGTTCCAATTTGAGGCGTTTCCTTTTAGATGATGATGTCTTTGATTCCCCCACCTCTTTGAATTTATGCTGCAAAAATGAATAAATAGAAGGTTCAGCATCCAAATACATAACATGTTCAAAAATATTTTCTTTTGCAGGTTCAAAATTTGTTGAATTTGTTGGACATACTTCGATTGGTGATTTTTCAAATTTTGCCTTATGTTTCTCGCCCACAATTAAATCAGTTTTACTTACTTGAAAAGATGACTGTTCTTCAGGAGGAATATTTGTGGAATTAAAAATATCATACATTACTTGCTCATGCTGAATTTGTTCCTCCACAATTTATTCAATCTCACTTTGCTTTTCAACTACATTATGTTCTTCATTTTTTTCTTGTGGTTGATCAATTGTCCTCCCGCTTCCTAGTGTTATTGCCTTGAAATCTTCCATGGGGTTGACAACTGTGTTGCTTGGTAATGTTCCTGCAGTTTTGTCATTAATAATATTTAAAAATTGACTAATTTGTACCTCAAGATTGTGAATGGAAGCCGAAGTTGAATTTGTAACATTTTGGATTGCCAAATCTGTCTTTTGCATGTAGTGCATAAACATGTCTTCAAGTGTCGGCTTCTTTTCTTCCTGCGAAAAATTTTGAGGGTGTATAACTGCTTCTTGATTGTTGTTCCATGAAAAATTGGGGGTGTTTCTCCATTCTTGATTGTATGTGTCTGTATAATGATTGTTTTGCATTTGAAAGTTTGACACAAAATTTTCATTTACGGCATTTGATGGAGCAAAAGGGTTCCCCACTTGACAATCTGAACTTGGATGATATCCTGCACAAAGATCACAAATCATATTAGAATGAATAGCATTAAAATTCATATTTTCTACTTGTTTAGATAAAATATTATTTTTTGCATTCAGAGTAGAAAAAGGATCAAGTTCAAAAACTCCAGCCACTTCTCTTGGCATCGTTCTCTCTGAAGACCACTGGTAATGATTTGATGCCATCTCCTCTAAAAGATCATAGGCTGCTTGGTAAGTTTTGCTCATCAGTGCACCACCAGCTGCTGCGTCAACCATAGATCTATGTGTAACTCCCAAACCATTATAAAATGTTTGCATTTGCAGCCATTTCGGTAGTTCATGATGAGGACACTTTCTCAATAACTCTTTAAATCTTTCCCATGCATCATACAAAGACTCGGTCTCAAATTGAGTAAATGTGCAAATGTCATTTCTTAGCCTTGCGGTCTTTGCTGGTGGAAAATACTTGGCTAGAAACTTTTGTGCAAGTCCCTCCCAAGTAGTAATACTACCGGGTGGTAGATAATGTAGCCAAGCTTTCGCCTTATCTCGTAGGGAAAAAGAAAAGAGTCTCAGTCTTATTGCATCGTCTGATACACCGTTGTGCTTGAAAGTGTCACAAATTTCTAAAAAATCTGCAATGTGAGCGTATGGATCCTCGTGTGGTAGTCCCCAAAATTGAATAGTCTGTTGAATCATTAGAATCATCGCCGGTTTAATTTCAAAATCGTTAGCTTCAATAATCGGCTTTTTTATGCTTGACTGATAAATTGAGGGCATAGCATAATCTCTCAAAGGCCTATTTTGATCGTTCGCCATGATAATGTACGTGTATGTCCTGAAATGTAAGTATCGAAAAAGAAAAAGAAGAAAAAAAAATAGAAAAACTAAAAAAAACTAAAATAAAAAAAAAAAAAAAAAAGTAAAAGTTAGTCAAAGGAAAATAAAGATGTAAAATGATAATAAAATAAAAATAATTACAAAGAATCCAAATTAGCAATAATCTAGCAATTTTCAATATCAATAAAAGAATAACTAGTCCCCGGCAACGGCGCCAAAAACTTGATGTTGATATTTGCAAGTGTACAAAATCGCACAAGTAATATAGATAGATGAGTAGAGTGTCGAACCCACAGGGAGTAGATATTTTACTGAGTACCGATATCACTAGATGAATCACTATTTGGAAGATCGAATTTTATAAATGATAAAGCAACTAAATTAAATTACTCTAATCTACTTTAATCTAACTAAATTGGTGAAGAGGGAGAGGACTGTGAAACGATGAAGCACTTGTACTTTGTTTAATAGTAAAATTAGTTCTAGGCTCTTGGTTCACCTCGTTTATCACACACACAAATTATAATTCCTTATAAATAAAAAATATTATTTTTCCCAAATTGTCGACCAAAATCCTAAAGATATTAACCACTCTATCAACGTAGTCTAAAAATTATTCTCAATTAATCATTCGTCTATCCACCAAATTATTAATTGAGAAATTGGATTTCTTAACGGTCATGTCCTCCAATATACTGTCTTAATTCTTATTAATCACAAATCACCTGTTCGATCTCTTTATGATTTGAAAAATCATACAAATGTCTATCCACCATGTTGTACGCATAAAGAATAAAAATTAAAACACAATCAGGAAAAATAGAGTGATAATAAGGAATAAAAATCTGTGTTCAAAACTTGGCTACACCTTAGCCTCTGGAACAATCAATTCAGTTCATATATGTTTGGGATTGCATCAAAAAATATAGAGAAGAAAAGGTACAAAAAGAAATACAAAAATTAATTCAAACCAGTCCTTTCTCTGTTCTCTGTCTCAAAAACCGGGCTTCAAAACGCGTTGCTGACGTCAGCGAACTCACCAACTAACCCTGCCACAGATCTGTCACATCGGGGCCAGGTGCTGTCTCGTTGTCTGAGCCGTGCGTCAAAATCAACCAGTTGTCAGCGCAGCAATTCGTCTGGGTGCACTTCGGAAACCCTACTGCCCAATACGTGCTGTCCCTGAGTCCCTGTTCGTCTTGAGCCGCGTGCGTTGTCTACGTGGTGGGTCCCGTCAGTGGAGGCGTCACGTGCTGCTGCTCCTTGGAATTCCGTGCGTGTACTTCAGGAAAAGAGAAAGAAAGGGTCGCACAGGGTTTCGTCCTGTCTTGCTTCGTCCGTGCACGCGCCAGGAGACAAGAGGAAGTTTCCCCACCTGTCACGTGGGCCCCCTGTGTTGCCTTCGTTGCACACGTCAAGAAGAAGAAGTCCTGCCGAACTCAACTTCCCCTCTCTCTTTTTTTGCTTTGATCCGTGCGCCAGAATCTTTCTCTGTCTGTTTTTCTTTTCTTTTTTTTTTTTTTTTGTTTGATACAATTGATTTCAGCCGTCACCTCCTCAGTTTGTAACCTCTTTTTGGTTTGTATTTATAGGGAAACGGAGAGAAGCTTTAGGGTTTGCACTTTTGCAGAAAAGTCCACATTCTTCCTTTATTTTCTTCCTTTTATAATGCAGAATTTTATTTGTTTCTCTTTCCTTCTTTTCTGCATTTTCTGCTCACCCCGTGCTTCTGCATACACAAAATAATACCTGAAATTAGGATTTTTAAATAAAATAAATTTAATTAGTTTAAAATTAATTAAACTAACTTTATATCATATTAGCGTATAAAAATCCTTTTAAAATTTATTTGTCGCACTTTTAACTCAACAAAACAATAAAATCGATAAATCAATTATTTCACTTTGTTTGTTGATTTTTTCCACAATTCTTTACTTTTTGCATCAAAAATATTATTTCTTCAAAAATAATTAATTAAATGAAATCTTATAGAAATATGATGAATTAGAGACAATATCAACGAAAACAAGCGATTTTAATGGTAAATGAGTACAAATATTTGTATATAAATTCGACACATCAATTTTCCTTCCATCATAGCCAATTCTTTTTAGCCCCCCATATCATTTAAATTTGACTGGCCCAAATCCAACATTTGGCCCACCTTCTCTTTCAAAATCCCTAATTTCAAAACCAAAGCAGTTGTCCCCTCCTTGTCAACCTCACCCTTGTACCCATGTTTTCGTTGGGCTCTTAGCGTGAGGAGACGTGTTGCTCCAGAGCACTACACCCTCCCACGTGCAACAACAGCTCTTATGCACTATGCTCGACGCGCTCAGTCAGCAGCTAAAGTGTCGTGCTGCCTCTCTCCATGGTTGACCCTGTTGTACGGAATACGAATTAACCACCAATCAAAAAAGAAATAGCGAAAAAACAGAAACAAGCAAACACAAGAACACAACGATTTACGTGGTTCGGCAAAAACAAATGCCTACATCCACAGGGCGGTTGGGGTTTCTTCCACTATAATCACCAATGGGCGAAAACAAACCCTTACAAAGATGACGGCTGCAAAATCCAAATAGAGGTGCCTCATATCTTACAAAACCCTAAAGGGTGTATTTATAGGGAAACTACTGGGCCTTTCGAAATGGGCCTATTCTAGTTTACAAACCAGCCTACAGTCGACTGGTCTACTTATCAGTTGACTGGTAATTAGTTCGGGACAGTCGACTGAGACCCATATTCAGTCGACTGATGTACCCTGCTGCTGTATCCTTAGCCTTTGAAACTTCGTTCGGGACAGTCGACTGAGACCCATATGCAGTCGACTGGTGTACTGGAAATTTCGATCGCTGCAGATACGACGGATATAAACAAGCTGAACCAGAAACGAGCCATTATCCTACAATCTCCACCTTGGCGAGATCTTCCAAGTTGCCCAAGCAATCTCCAAAAATACTCCAAAACAAATGCTCATCACCAAACGCAACAAAAGCCCAAACTCCACCTTAGTATGATATCACATACTAAGCAAACAAATAGCAAAGCACCATCCCAACCGCCCATTCCAAATCATCAAACATGCAAAATATTAGCCAGGTTCATGCAATGCTTGAACTTGGCTGCCCCAACAATTTTGGTCAACATATCAGCAGGATTATCAGCTGTCCCAATCTTCACCAGAAGAATATCACCATCCTTTATCAAATCACGCACAAAATGATAACGGACATCAATATGTTTGGTCCTCGAATGATGAACTTGGTTCTTCGCTAAATGGATAGCACTTTGACTGTCACAGTGTACCTCCACCTTCTCCCGATGAATTCCCAAACTCTTCAAAAGTCCGTGAATCCAAATGGCTTCCTTCGTGGCCTCAGCAACTGCCATGTATTCAGCCTCAGTAGTAGACAATGCTACAGTGGACTGCAAATTGGACCTCCAACTTATAGGTGCTCTAGCCATAGTAAACAAATAGCCTGTAGTAGACCGCCTCTTATCTAGATCACCTGCATAGTCAGAATCAACATAACTCACCAATAGCCTGCTAATATTGTTATCCCTCTCAAACTTCAAACCCACATCTGTGGTGCCACTTATGTACCTCAAAATCCACTTAGCCGCTTGCCAATGCTCTCTGCCTGGATCATGCATATATCGACTGACCATACTCACCGTCTGAGAGATGTCTGGTCGAGTACAAACCATGGCATACATCAAACTGCCAACCACACTAGTGTAAGGTACATTAGCCATATACTGTCTCTCTTTATCTGTACTTGGAGACTGAGAAGCACTAATTCTGAAATGAGTGGCTAAGGGAGTACTGACTGGTTTAGTTTTCTCATCTATACCAAACCGTTTCAGCACCTTCAAGAGATATTGCTTCTGTGTCAAACTCACTATGCCCTTTGCTCTGTCTCTAGCTATCTCCATCCCAAGTATCTTCTTGGCTTCACCAAGATCCTTCATCTCGAATTCCGAACTCAGCTGATTCTTCAAGTTTTGAATCTCCTTAGCATTTTTAGAGGCAATCAACATGTCATCCACATATAATAACAGATATATGAAAGAGTTATCCTGCAATTTTCTGAAGTAGACACAATGATCATACTCACTTCTGGAATATCTCTGCACTTTCATAAACTGATCAAACCTCAAATACCACTGCCTTGGAGATTGCTTCAACCCATAGAGAGACTTTTTCAACCTGCAAACAGAACTTTCCTTCCCAGCAGTCTTAAACCCATCTGGCTGCAACATATAAATTTCTTCATCTAGATCCCCATGTAAGAATGCAGTCTTCACATCCATCTGTGTCAATTCAAGATCAAACTGTGCTACCAATGCCAACAAAATCTGAATAGAAGGATGCTTCACAACCGGAGAGAACACTTCATTATAGTCAATTCCTTCCTGTTGAGCATACCCCTTTGCAACTAGTCTAGCCTTGAACCGAACACTGTCTTTTGGACCTTCTTTCTTCGTATACACCCACTTGCAACCGATGGCTTTCTTCCCCTTTGGTAATTGCACTAGATCCCAAGTCTTGTTCTTATGAAGAGAGTTCATCCCTTCATCCATAGCAACTTTCCAATCTGCATTTTCAGAACTTCTAGTGGCTTCTTTGAAGTTGGAGGGAACTTCATCATCAACAATGGGAAGAGCAAATGCAACTGTTTCTGTAAAGCGAGATGGTCGTTTGATATCTCTTCTTTGCCTTCTTGCTGCAATTGATTCTTCCTGCTGGGGAGGGTCTTGGATAGGAATTTCTTCCTTATTCTCAGTATCAACCACATCATCTTCATTTTGGGCAGGAGTAGGATTTTCAACTGAAAGCTTTTCTAACTCCACCTGTTGGAGAACTCTCCCAATCTTCTGCTGCTCTTGATCACCAGTCGACTGTCCCGAGCTAATTATGCTGGTCTCATCAAAGGTAACATCCCTGCTGATTACTAATTTTTTTTATTCTGGACACCATAACCTGTAACCTTTGACACCAGTACTAAAACCAACAAATATAGCCTTTTTGGCTCTTGCATCAAGTTTAGTTTCAGTTACATGAAAATAAGCAGGACAACCAAATATATACAAAAAATTATAATCAGATGCAGGTTTACCACTCCATACCTCAATAGGCGTTTTGCCTTCAAGTGCTGCAGATGGTAAACGGTTGACAATGTGGCTTGCATATATAACAACTTCTGCCCAAAATGTCTTCTTCAATCCAGACTGTGCTAGCATACATCTCACCTTCTCAAGTAAGGTTCTGTTCATCCTTTCTGCAACCCCATTTTGCTGTGGAGTCCTCCTAACTGTGAAGTGCCTCTGGATCCCTTCATCTTCACATAATTTCAGAAACGGATCGTTCTTGTATTCCCCTCCATTATCTGACCTCAGAACCTTAATCTTCCTTCCAGTCTGGTTTTCAACTTTCTTCTTCCAGCTTGTGAACAAGGTCAAAACTTCTTTGTATTTCATGGTATATACCCAAACTCGTCTGGAGTAGTCATCAACAAATGTAACAAACCAGTGTCTACCACTCATAGAAGGTGTTTGAGTAGGGCCCCAAACATCTGTGTGCACTTAATCGAGGATACCCTTTGTCTGATGTACAGCTGTACCAAATTTCACCCTAGTTTGCTTACCTAAAACACAATGTTCACAAAATTCCAACTTGTAACTTTTAGCATCTTTGAGCAACCCTTGCTTCACAAGCCCCTGCAAGGCCTTTTCTCCTGCATGCCCGAGTCGCATATGCCACAACCTTGTAGAGTCGGGAACAACCTGTTTAGGCTTTTCAGTTACACTGGCAGCCTGACCCAAATACGTTTTTCCCTGCAAGAAAAACAAGTTCCTTTTTCTTTGCCCTTTCATCACCACAAGTGATCCGTTAGTCACCTTCAGAATGCCACCTTCACTAGCAAATTTCATTCCACTGGCCTCCAAAACACCAAGTGAAATCAAATTCTTTTTCAAATCTGGAACATACCATACATCTGAAAGCTCCCTAATAAGACCATCGTGCATTAGCAATTCAATCTTCCCGATTCCTACCTTCTTACAAGGCGCATCATTTCCCATCAAAACTACCCCACCATCCATACACTCTAAGGAAGTAAACCACTCCTTTTTCCAAGACATATGATAGGAGGCTGTTGTATCAAGAAACCATACTTCTTGATAAAGTGAGGGACTAGCAGCAAGTGCAAAAGAAAAATCATCATCACTATCTAAATTATCAACAGTCACATTTGCAGTCGAATTTTCCTTATTTCGTAGCTTCGGACAATCCTTTTTCCAATGCCCTTTTTCATGACAGAAAGCACATTCATCTCTGGCCGGTATCTTTCTGTCCTTTGAAACTCCTCTCGATTTGAAACAAGATTTGTTTCCTTTATTTCCAGATTTGGTCTCAGATCTGGTCTCAGTTCTGCCCCTTACAATCAATGCTTCAGAAGTTTCTCTATCAACCATTTTATCCCTTATCCTAGTTTCATTATTCAACAGAGCATTTGCAACATCTTCATATTTAACAGTATCTTTTCCATATATTAAAGTTGTTGCTAAATGATCATAACATTCGGGTAATGAATTCAACAGAATTAGGGCTTTATCTTCATCTTTAATTTGCTCATCCAAATTTAACAAATCAGCCAATAATTTATTAAATGATTCAACATGAGCGTTCATAGACATACCTTCAGTATAGGTGAAGCGAAAAAGTCTCTTCTTCAAATACAGCCGATTCTCCAAACTTTTCCTCATGTATTTGTCTTCGAGTTTCTTCCACAACACCGCAGCAATGGTATCCCTCATCAAATCGTACTTCTGAGCCTTCGCGATAAAGAGCCGAATAGTCCCACACGCAACTCGGTTCAACTTTTTCCAATCTGCTTCGGACATATTCTTTGGTTTTTCTTCCTCCAAAGCAACATCTTGTTCTTGTTGAACCAGAACATCCAACACCTCACACTGCCACATCCCGAAATTATTTGTTCCATCAAATTTTTCAACTTCAAATTTTGCGTTGTGAATCGTTGTTCTGGACGAACTTGATCCCACAACATCCTTGGTTGCATCTGCTTCACTCGCCATCTCCCTCTAGGTCGAACCCGATGCTCTGATACCACTTGTTGTGCGGAATACGAATTAACCACCAATCAAAAAAGAAATAGCGAAAAAACAGAAACAAGCAAACACAAGAACACAACGATTTACGTGGTTCGGCAAAAACAAATGCCTACATCCACAGGGCGGTTGGGGTTTCTTCCACTATAATCATCAATGGGCGAAAACAAACCCTTACAAAGATGACGGCTGCAAAATCCAAATAGAGGTGCCTCATATCTTACAAAACCCTAAAGGGTGTATTTATAGGGAAACTACTGGGCCTTTCGAAATGGGCCTATTCTAGTTTACAAACCCGCCTACAGTCGACTGGTCTACTTATCAGTTGACTGGTAATTAGTTCGGGACAGTCGACTGAGACCCATATTCAGTCGACTGATGTACCCTGCTGCTGTATCCTTAGCCTTTGAAACTTCGTTCGGGACAGTCGACTGAGACCCATATGCAGTCGACTGGTGTACTGGAAATTTCGATCGCTGCAGATACGACGGATATAAACAAGCTGAACCAGAATCGAGCCATTATCCTACAGACCCCCCCCCCCCTTGTGATACTAGGCGGGTTGATTTTCCAAACGGAAACGGCTCCAATTCGCTCCCCTCCATTGGATCTCCTCCCATTTCGTGTTGTGCAACCGTTTCCTGACTCACAAACAGCCTATATTGATCCCTTCGAATTGATTCGAGAACCAGGCCCAGTTTGAACTGATTTTTCTTATTTTTTTGGACAATTTCCTGCTCGAACCGCTCCCCTGTCATCTCTGATTCTTTCCCCGCCTTGATGGCTGAGGTGATCACTGCCAACTAGGTGAACGATCTCCCCTTATTTTCATCGACGAATAGTCATTTGTTGATTGGTGGTTTGAGGAGTACTTCCTCCCTCTTCTGCCTGTTGTCTTCTTCGTCTTCGACGGTGGTTGCAACATGGTGAGGTTTATTCTCCACCATTGTCCTAACCACCATCGGAATATTTTCGAAGCTTTGGCATCCAATCCTTGTTCTTACGTAGCCCCTTTTAAACCTCATAGCGAGCTGATCCACTTCCAACAATATGCAGAATTGGCGAACGACATCTTAAAATCCACCCAACTCTCAACAGTGTTGCAGGAGCCCGACGAGCCGAATCCAAGCTTTCGCTGGGAACCCTTGTTCAACTGCCCCCTCTTGCCCCGACCATGGTTTGATACTGATGCCAAACTGTCTCCCGATAATCTTGATCTCATCTCTCCTAGCAAGATAGGTGATACCCTCGGTGGTCGGAAATTTTGCAGCCCAATAGTCTTGTTCTTTGTGAAGTTCACAGCTTCAGCGATTGAAGGAGTCAGATAGATTCGTCCATCCAACGACCACCTCCGTTGTTGATGACCACCACGTAACTGCCCTGACGACCCATATCTTTAATTTCAATCTCTCCCTTTTGGTTTTCATTGATTATGAGACCGTGATGATGGCGGGATCATAATCCTTTCTTGGGGGGGGGGG